>JANJXV010000188.1:1477500-1492500 GCA_024803745.1 Megascapheus bottae
CCTTACCCTTACCCTAACCCTAACCTTAAACCTAACTCTAACCCTTACCCTTGCCCTCACCCAAACCCTAACCTTAAACCGAACCCTAATCCTAACCCTAACCCTAATCTTAACCATAACACTTATCCTTACCCTAACCCTAACCCTAACCCTAACCCTAACCCTTACCATAACCCTAACCATAACCCTTATCTTAACCCTAACCCTAACCCTTAATATAACCCTAACACTAACCCTAAACCTAACCCTAACCCTAATCCTTACCCTAATCCTAACCCTAACACTAATCCTTACCCTTTCCCTAACCCTAACCCTAACAATAACCCTTACCCTTACGCTAACCCTAACCCTAACCCTAACCCTAACCCTAACCCTAACAATTACCCTTACCCTAACCCTAACCCTAACCCTTACACTTACCATAACCCTAACCCTAATCATAACCCTAACCCTTACCATTACCCTAACCCTAATCATAACCCTAAACCAAACCCTCACGCTTACCCTTAACCTAACCCTAACCCTAAACCTAAGCCTAAGCCTAACCCTAACCCTAACTCAAACCTTAATCCTAAACCTAAACCTAACCCTTGCCCTTACCCTAACCCTAACCTAAACCTAACACTAACCCTAACCCTAACCCTAACCCTAACCCTAACCCTAACCCTAACTTCTAACCCTAACCCTAACCCTTACCCTTATCCTAACCCTAACCCAATCGTAACACTTACCCTTACCCTAACCCCTACACTAACCCTAACCCTAAGCCTAAACCTTACCCTAACTCCAAATCTAACCCTAACCCTTACACTTACCCTAACCCTAACCCTAACCCTTACCATTACCCTAACTCTAAACCTAAACCTAAACATAACCATAACCCTTACCCTTACCCTAACCCTAACCCTAACCCTTACACTTACCATAACCCTAACCCTAACACACACCCTAACCCTAACCCTAACCCTAACCCCAAACCCTAACCCTAACCATAACCCTAACCCTAACCCTAACCCTAACTCTAACACTTACGCTTATCCTAACCGTAACCCTAACCCTAACACTTACCCTTACCCTAACCCCTACCCTAACGCTAACCCTAACCCTAACACTTACCCTAACCCTAACGCTAACTGTAATCCTTAACATAATCCTAACAGTAAGCCTAACCCCTAACCCTAACACTAAACTTAACCCTTACCCTTATCCTAACCCTAACCCTAACACTAACCCTAACCCTAACCCTTACCCTAACCCTAACCCCAATCCTAACCCTAACCCTTACCTTTACCATAACTATAACCCTAACCCTAAACCAAAAACTAACCCTAACCTGAATCCTAACCCCAACCCTTACCCTAACCCTAACCCGAAACCTAACCCTTACCCTAACACTAAACCTAACCCTAAACCTTACCATAACCCTATCCCTACCCCTAAACCTAATTCTTACCCTTACACTAACCCTAACCCTAACCCTAACCCTGACCCTAACCCTAACCCTAACTCTTATCCTTACCAGATCCCTAACCCTAAACCTAACCCTAACACTAACCCTAATCCTAACCCTTACCCTTAACCTAACCCTAACCCTAAACTTAAACCTAACCCTAACCTTCACCCTAACACCTAACCCTAACCCTAACCCTTATCCTTAACCTAAACCTAACCCTAAACCTAACCCTAACCCTAATCCTAACAATTACCCTTACCACAACCCTAAACCTAACCCTAATCCTTACCCTTACCCTAACTCTTACCCTTACCCTAACCCTAAGCCTAAACATAACACTAACCCTAACCCATATCCTAAACCTAAACATAACCCTAACCATAACCCTAACCCTTACCCTTACCCTAACCCTAACCCTAACCCTAATGCTAACGCAAACCATAACCCTACCCCTTACCCTAAACCTAACCCTAACCCTAATCCTTACCCTAACCATAACCCTAACACTAACCCTTACACTTTCCCTAACCCTAACCCTAACAATAACCCTTACGCTTACCCTAACCCTAACACTAAACCTTATCCTAACCGTAACCCTAACCCTTAACCTAAATCTAACACTAACCCTCACCCCTAACCCTAACCCTTACCTTAACCCTAACCCTAACGCTAACCCTAACCCTTACACTTACCATAACCCTAACCCTAACTCTAAACCTAACGATAACCCTAACTCTAACCCTAAACCTTACCCTAAACCTAACCCTAACCCTAACCTCAACCTTAACCCTAACCCTAACACTTAACCTTAACCTAACCCTAAACCTAAACCTAAACATAATCCTAAAGCTAACCGTAACCCCTAACCCTAACCCTAAGCCTAACCCTAATATTTACCCTTATCCAAACGCTAACCCTAACCTTAACCCTAACACTTACCCCAACCTTAACCCTAACCCTAACCCTTACCCTTACCCTAACCCTAAACCTAACCTTAACCACAACCCTAACCCTAAGCCTAAACCTAACCCTTACCCTAACACTTACCCTAAACCTAACCCTAACCCTAACACTTACCCTTACCCTAACCCCTACCCTAACCCTAACCCTAACCCTTACCCTAACCCTAACCCTAACCCTAAAGCTAACCCCTAAACCTAACTCTAACCCTTACCCTTACCCTAACCCGAACCCTAACTCTAACCCTAACCCTAACCCTAACACTATCCCTTACCCTAACCCTAACCCTAACCCTTACTCTAATCCTAACCCTAACCTCAATCTTAACCCTAAACCTAACCCTAACCCTAAACCTAACCCTAACCCTAACCCTTACCCTAAACCTATCCCTAACCCTAACCCTAACCCTAAACCTTACCCTAACCCTAAACTTAGCCCTAAACTCAACCTTAACCCTAAGCCTAACCCTAACCCTAATCCTTAACCTAACCCTAACCCTAACCCTTCCTCTAACTCTAACACTAACCTCAACCCTAACCCTAACCATAACACTAAACCTAACCCTAACCCTTACCATTACCCTAACTCTAACCCTAACCCTAACCCTGACCTTAACACTAACGCTTACCCTAACCCTAACCCTAACCCTTAACCTTACCCTCACCCTAACCTTAACCTAACCCCGACCCTAAGCCTTACCCTAACACTTACCCTAACCCTAAACCTATCCCTAACCCTAACACTTACCCTTACCCTAACCCTAACCCTAAACCTAACCCTAACCCTTACCCTAACCCTACCCCTAAACCTAACCCTAACCCTAACACTTACACTAGCCCTAACCTAACCCTAACCTTACCCTAACAGTAACCCTAACCCTAACCCTTACCCTAACTCTAACCCTAACCCCTAACCCTAACCCCTAACCCTAAACCTTAACCTAACCCTAACCCTCACACTAACCCTAACCCTAAACTTAATGCTAACCCTAACCCTAACCCTAACCCTAACCTTAACCTTAATGCTAACCTTAACCCTAACCCTAACCCTAACCTTAACCTTAATGCTAACCTTAACCCTAACCCTAACCCTAACTGTAATCCTTACCCTAACTCTAACCCTGACCCTAACCCTTACTCTTTTTCTAACCCTAAAACTAACCCTAGCCCTTACCCTTACCTTTACCCTAACTCTAACCCTAAACCTAAACCTAACCCTAACCCTAAATTTAACCCTAACCCTAACCCTAAACCTTACCCTTACCCTAAACCTAACCCTAACCCTAACCCTAATCCTTACCCTTACTCTAACCCTAACCCTAACCCTAACTCTAACCCTAAACCTCACCCTAACCCTTACCCTTACCCTAACAATTACCCTACACTAACCCTAACCCTAACCCTAACACTTTCCCTTACCTTAACCCTAACCCTAACCCTTAACCTTACCCTAACCCTAAACCCAACCCTAACCCTAACCCTAACACTTACCCTAGCCCTAACCATAATCCTAACCCTTACCCTAAGCCGAACCCTAACCCTAACCCTTACCCTAACTCTAACCCTAACCCTTAACCCTAAACCTTAACCTAACCGTAAGCCTCACATTAACCTTGAACCTTACCTTTACCCTAACACTAAACCTAACACATAACCTTACGCTAACCCCTACATTAACTCTCACACTAACCCTAACCCTTACCCTAACTCTAACCCTAACCCTAACCCTAAACCTAAACCTATTCCTAACCCTAACCCTAACAAAACCCTAACCCTAATCTTAACCCTAACCCTAACCTTAACCCTAATCTTAAACCTAACCCTTCCCTTATCCTAAACCTAACCCTAAACCTAACCCTAACCATAACCCTAACCCTAAACTTAACCCTAACCCTAACCTAACACTTGACCTTACCCTAACCCTAAACCTATCACTAACCCTAACCCTAAACCTAACACTAACCCTTACCCTTACCCTAACCCTAACCATAAACCTAACCCTAACCCTAAACCTAACCCTTACCCTTACCCTCACCTTAACCATAACCCTAACCCTAACCATAACCCTAACTCTTAACCCTAACCCTAACCCTAACCCTAAACCTAATCCTTACCCTTACCCTAACCCTAACCCAAACCTAACCCTAGCCCTTACCCTTACCCTCACCCTAAACCTAATCTTAAACCTAACCCTAACCCCAACCCTAACCCTAACCCTTAACCCTAACCCTAACCCTAAACCTAACCCTTACCCTTACCCTCACCTTAACCCTAAACCTAACCCTAGCCCTTACCCTTACCCTCACCCTAAACCTAATCTTAACCCTAACCCTAACCCTAACCCTAAACTTACCCCTAACCCTTATGCTTACCCTAAACCTAAACCTAACCCTAAACCTAAACCTAACCCTTACCCTTACCCTAACCCTAACCCTAAACCTAACCCTAACCCTTAACCGAACACTAACACTAACCCTAACCCTGACCCTAACCTTAACCCTAACCCTTACCCTACCTTAACCCTAACCCTAAATTAACCCCAACGCTAACCCTAACCCTTACCCAAACCCTAACCGTAACCCTAACCCTTACCCTACAATAACCCTAACCCTAAACTTAACCCTAACCCTAACCTTAACCCTAACCCATACCCTTACCCTAACAATGACGCTAAACCTAAACTGAACCATAACCCTATCACTAACCCTAACTCTTATACTTACCCTAACCCTAACCCTAAACCTAACCCTAACCCCTAAATCTAACCGTAACCCTAACCCTAACCCTAACACTTACCCTTACCCTAACACTAACCTTAATGCTAACCCTAACACTAACCCTAACCCTTACCCTAACCCTAACCCTAAACCTTACCCTAACTCTAACGCTAACCCTAACCCTTACCCTTTCCCTAACCATAACTCTAACCCTAACCCTTACCCTTACTCTAACCGTAAACCTAAACCTAACCCTAACCCTAACCCTAACCCAAATTTAACCCTAACCCTAACCCTAAACCTTACCCTTACCCTAACCCTAACCCTAACCTTAATGCTAACCCTAATCCTAACCCTAAACCTAACCCTAACCTTAATGCTAACCGTAACCCTGACCGTAACCCTTACCCTAACCCTAAACCTTACCCTAATTCTAACTCTGACCCTAACCCTTTCCCTTTCACTAACCCTAACACTAACCCTAACCCTTACCCTTACCCTAACTCTAACCCTAAACCTAACCCTAATCCTAACCTAAACCCTAAATTTAACCATAACCCTAACCCTAAACCTTACCCTTACCCTAAACCTAACCCTAACCCTAATCCTTACCCTTACTCTAGCCCTAACCCTAAACCTCACCCTAACCCTAACAGTTACCATAACAATGACCCTACCCTAACCCTAACCCTAATCCTAACAATTACCCTTACCCTAACCCTAACCCTAACCCTAACCCTTAACCTTACCCTAACCCTAAACCCAACACTAACCTTAACCCTAACACTTACCCTAGCCCTAACCCAAATCCTAACCCTTACCCTAAGCCTAACCGTAACCCTAAACCTTACACTAACTCTAACCCTAACCCTAACCCTTAACCCTAAACCTTAACCTAACCCTAAGCCTCACATTAACCCTGAACCTTACCCTTACCCTAACCCAAACCTAACACATACCCTTACCCTAACCCCTACCCTAACTCTAACCCTAACCCTAACCCTTACCCTAAATCTAACCCTAACCCTAACCGTAACACTAAACCTAAAGCTATTCCTAACCCTAACCCTAACCCTTACCCTAACCCTAATCTTAACCCTAACCCTAACCTTAACCCTAACCTTAACCCTAACCCTTACCTAACCCTAACCCTAACCCTAAACCGAACCCTAACCATAACCCTAACCCTAAACTTAACTCTAACCCTAACCTAACACTTGACCTTACCCTAACCGTAATCCTAAACCTATCACTAACCCTAACCCTAACCCTAACCCTAAACTTTACCCTTACTCTAACCCATACCATAACCCTAACCCTAATCCTAACCCTAACACTTACCGTAACCCTAACCCTAACCCTTACCCTAACCCTAACCCTAACCCTAACCCTAACACTAACCCTTACCCTAACCCTAAGCCTTATCCTAACCCTAACCATAACCCTAACCCTAACCATTAACCTAACCCTAACATTAACCCTAAACCCTAACCCTAACCCTAACCCTAAGCCTAAACCTAACCCTAACCCTTACCCTTACTCTAACCCTAACCCTAACTCTAACCGTAACCCTAACCCTAACCCTTACTCTAACCCTAACCCTAACCCTTCCTCTAACTCTAACGCTAACGTCAATCCTAACCCTAACCCTAACCCTAACCCTAACCCTAACCCTAACCCTAACTCTAACCCTAAACCTAAGCCTGACCCTAACCCTCAAGCTTACCCTAACCCTAACCCTTAACCTTACCCTAACCCTAACCCTAAACCTAACCCTTACCCTAACACTTACCCTAACCCTAACCTAACCCTAACCCTAACACTCTTACCCTAACCCTAACCCTAAACCTAACCCTAACCCTTACCTTAACCCTACCCCTAAACCTAACCCTAACCATAATCCTAACATTTACGCTAGCCCTAACCCTTACCCTAACCCTTACCCTAACCGTAACCCTAACGCTAACCCTTACCCTAACTCTAACCCTAACAACAACCCTAACACTTAACCCTAAACCTTAACCTACCCCTAACCCTCACACTAACCCTAACCCTTAGCCTTACCCTAACCCTAAACCTAACACTTACCCTTACCCTAACCCCTACCCTAACCCTAACCCTAACCCTTATCATAAACCTAACCCTAACCCGAACCGTAACCCTAAACCCAAACCTATCCCTAACCCTAACCCTAACCCTTACCCTAACCCTAACCCTAATCCTAACCTTAACGCTAACCCAAACCCTAAACCTAACCCTTACCCTTACCCTAACCCTAACCCTAAAACTAACCCTAACCCTAACCCTAACCCTAACCCTAACCATAACCCTAACCCTATCCCAACACTTGAACTTACCCTAAACATAACCATAAACCTATCACTAACCCTAACCCTAAACCTAACCCTAACCCTAAACCTAACCCTAAACCTAACACTTAACCTTACCCTAACCCTAACCCTAAACCTATCACTAACACTAACCCTAACCCTAACACTAACCCTTACCCTTACCCTAACCCTAACAATAAACCTAACGTTAACCCTAACCCTAACCCTAACCCTAACTCTTAACCCTAACCCTAACCCTTACACTTAACCTAACCCTAACTTTAACCTAACCCTAACCCTAACCTTAACCCAAAGCCTTACCCTTACCCTAACCCAAACCATAAACCTATCACTAACCCTAACCCTAACCCTAACCCTTACCCTTACCCTTACCCTAACACTAACCATAAACCTAACCCTAACCCTAAACCTAACCCTAACACTTACCCTTACCCTAACCCTAAACCTATCACTAACCCTAACCCTAACCCTAACACTAACCCTTACCCTTACACTAAACCTAACAATAAACCTAACCCTAACCCTAACCCTAACCCTTAACCCTAACCCTAACCCTAATCCTAACCATTACCCTTACCCTCACCCTAACCCTAAACCTAACCCTAGCCCTTACCCCTACCCTCACCCTAAACCTAATCTTAACCCTAACCCTAACCCTAACCCTGAACTTACCCCTAACTCTTATGCTTACCCTAACCCTAAACCTAACCCTAAACCTAAACCTAACCCTTACCCTTACCCTAACCCTAATTCTAAACCTAACCCTAACCCTTAACCAAACACTAACCCTAACCCTAACCGTAACCCTGACCCTAACCTTAACCCTAACCCTTACCCTACCCTAACCCTAACCCTAAATTAACCCTAACGCTAACCCTAACCCTTACCCAAACCCTAACCGTAACCCTAACCCTTTCCCTACCCTACCCCTAACCCTAAACTTAACCCTAAACTTAAACTTAACCCTAACCCATACCATTACCCTAACAATGACGCTAAACCTAACCTGAACCCTAACCCTATCACTAACCCTAACTGTTATACTTACCCTAAACCTAACCCTAAACCTAACCCTACCCCTAACCCCTAAATCTAACCGTAACCGTAACGCTAACCCTAACACTTACCCTTACCCTATCCCTAACCTTAATGTTAACCCTAACACTAACCCTAACCCTTACCCTAACCCTAACCCTAAACCTTACCTTAACTCTAACGCTAACCCTAACCCTTACCCTTTCCCTAACCATAACCCTAACCCTAAGCCTTACCCTTACCCTAACCCTAAACCTAAAACTAACCCTAACCCTATCCCTAAATCTAAATTTAACCCTAACCCTAACCCTAAACCTTACCCTTATCCTAACCCTAACACTAACCCTAACCCTAACCTTAATGCTAACCCTAACCCTAACCCTAAACCTAACCCTAAACTTAATGCTAACCGTAACCCTAACCCTAACCCTTACCCTAACCCTAACCCTAATCCTTACCCTAACTCTAACCCTGACCGTAACCTTTACCCTTTCACTAACACTAACACTAACCCTAACCCTTACCCCTACCCTAACTCTAACCCTAAGCCTAACCCTAATCCTAACCCTAACCCTAAATATAACCCTAACCCTAACCCTAAACCTTACCCTTACCCTAAACCTAACCCTAACCCTAATCCTTACCCTTACTCTAACCCTGACCCTAACTCTAAACCTAAGCCTCACCCTAACCCTAACCCTTACCCTAACAATTACCCTACCCTAACCCTAACCCTAATCCTAACACTTACCCTTACCCTAACCCTAACCCTTAACCTTACCCTAACCCTAAACCCAACCCTAACCCTAACCCTAACACTTACCCTAGCCCTAACCCTAACCCTAACCCTTACCCTAAGCCTAACCCTAACCCTAACCCTTACGCTAACTCTAACCCTAAACCTCACCCTAACCCTAACCCTTACCCTAACAATTACCCTACCCTAACCCTAACCCTAATCCTAACACTTACCCTTACCCTAACCCTAACCCTTAACATTACCCTGACCCTAAACCCAACCCTTAACCTTACCCTAACCCAAACCTAACACATACCCTTACCCTAACCCCTTCCCTACCTCTAACCCTAACCCTAACCCTTACCCTAACTCTAACACTAACCCTAACCGTAACCCTAAAGCTAAACCTATTCCTCACCTTAACCCTAACCCTTACCTAACCCTAATCTTAACCCTAACCCTAACCTTAACCCTAACCTTAACCCTAACCCTTCCCTTACCCTAACCCTAACCCTAAACCTGACCCTAAACATAACCCTACCCCTAAACTTAACCCTAACCATAACCTAACACTTGACCTTACCCTAACCGTAACCCTAAACCTATCACTAACCCTAACCCTAAATCTAACCATAAACTTTACCCTTACCCTAACCCTAACCATAAACCTAACCCTAACCCTAAACCTAACCCTAAACCTAACACTTACCCTTACCCTAACCCTAACCCTAAACCTATCACTAACCCTATCCCTAACCCTAACACTAACCCTTACCCTTATCCTAAACCTAACCATTAACCTAACACTAACCCTAACCCCAACCCTAACCCTTAACCCTAACCCTACCCCTAACCATAACCCTTACCCTTACCCTAACCCTAACCCTAAACCTAACCCTAACCCTTAACCAAACCCTAACCCTAACCATAACCCTAACCCTTACACTTACCCTAACGCTAAACCTAACCCGAAACCTAACTCTATCCCTAACTCTAACTCTTAACCTTACACTAACCCTAACCCTAAACCTAACCCTAAATCTAACCGTTACCCTAACCCTAACCCTAAAACTTACCCTTACCCTAACCCTAACCTTAATGCTAACCCTAACCCTAACCCTTACCCTTACCCTAACCCTATCCCTAAACCTAACCCTAACCCTAAACCTAACCCTAAATTTAACCCCAACCGTAACCCTAACCCTAACCTTACCCTTACCCTAACCCTAACCCTAAACCTGACCCTTACCCTAAACATAACCCTAACCCTTACCATGACCCTAACCTTAACCCTAAACTTTACCCTTACCTTAATCCTAACCCTAACCCTAACCCTAATAATAACCCTTTCCCTTACCCTAACCCTAACCCTAGACCTAACCCTAACCCTAAATCTAACCCTATCCCTAACCCTAACCCTAACCCTAACCCTAACCCTATCCCTAACCCTAACCTCTAAACCTAACCCTAAACCTAACCCTAATCCTTACCTTTATCCTAAACCTAACCCTAACACTAACACTTATGCTTACGCTAACCCCTACCCTAACTCTAACCCTAACCCTAACCCTTACCCTAACCCTAACCCTTACCCTTACCTTAACCCTAAACTAACCCTAACCACAACTCTAACCCTAACCCTTAACCTAAGCCTAAGCCTAAACCTAACCCTAACCCTAACCCTAATCCTTACCGTTACCCTAAACCTAACCCTAACCTTTAACCTAAACCTAACCCTAACCCTAACCCTTACCCTTACCTTAACCCTAACCCTAACCCTAACACTTACGCTTACCCTAACGCTAACCCTAACCCTAACCCTAACCCTAACCCTTACCTTTATCCAACCCTAAACCTAATTCTAACCCTAACCCCAACCCTTACCCTTAACCTAACCCTAACCCTTACCCTATCACTAACCATAACCCTATCCCTAACCTTAACCCTAACCCTAACCGTAACACTAACACTTAACCTTACCCTAACCCTAAACCTAAACCTAACCCTAACCCTAACCCTAACCCTACGCTTAACCCTATCCCTAACCCTTGCCCTTACCCTAATCCAAACCCTAAACCTAACCCTAACCCTAACCCTAACCCTTAACTTAAGCCTAACCCTAACCCTAACCCTAAACCTAACCCTAACCCTAACCCTAAACTTAACCCTAAACTTAACCCTAACCCTTACCCTTACCCTAACCATAACCCTAAACCTAACCCTAACCCTAATCCTTACCCTTAACCAAACCCTAACCATAAAACTAACCGTAACCCTGACCCTAACCCTAACCATAACCCTAAACCTAACCCTAACCCTTATCCTAACCTTAACCCTAACCCTATCCCTTAACCTAACACTAACACTAACCCTAACCCCTAACCCTAACTCTCACCCTTACCCCTACCCTAACCCGAACCCTAACTCTAACCCTAACCCTAACACTAACCCTTACCCTAACCCTATACCTAACCCTTACTCTAACCCTAACCCTAATCTCAATCTTAACCCTAACCCTTAAACTTACCCTAACCCTGACCCTAACCCTTACCCTTAGCCTAAACCTAACCCTAACCCTTACCCTTAGCCTAACCCTAACACTAAACCTAATCCGAACCCTACCCCTATCCCTAACCCTAACTCTTATCCTTACCCTAACCCTAACCCTAACCATAACCATAACCCTAACCCTTACCCTTAGACTAACCCTAACCCTAACCCTAACCCGTGCACTTACATTAACCCTAACCCTAACCTTAACCCTAACCCTAACCCTTACCCTAACCCTTACCCTTACCCTAACCCTAACCCTAACTCTAAACATAACCCTTACCCTTACCCTAATCATAACCCTAAACCTAACCCTAATCCTAAACCTAACCCTAACCCTAACCCTAACCCTAAACCTTACCCTTACCCTAACTCTAACGCTAACCCTAACCCTAAAACTTCCCCTAACCCTAAACCTAATCCTAAACCTTACCCTAAACCTAACCCTAACCCTAACCCTGACCCTTACCTTAACTCTAACCCTAACCCTAACCATTCCTCTTCCCCTAACGATAACCCTAACCGTAACCCTAACCCTAAACCTATCCCTAACACATACCCTTACTTTAAGCCTAACCCTAACCCCAACCCTATCCTTAACCCTAAACTTTAGCCTTAACCTAAACCTAACCCTAACCCTTACCCTAAACCTAACCCTAACCCTACCCTAACCCTAATCTTAACCCTTACCCTTACCCTAACCCTAACCCTAAACCTAACCCTATCCTTAACCCTAACCCTAAACCTAACCCTTACCAAACCTTAACCGTAATTCTAACCCTAACCCTTACACTTACCCTAATCCTAACCCTAACCCTAAACCTAACCCTAACCCTAACCTTAACCCTAACCCTTACCCTTACCCTAACACTAACCCTAACACTTAACCTAACCCTAACACTAACCGTAACCCTAACCCTTACACATATCCTAACCCTAACCCTAACCCTAACACTTACCCATACCTAACTCCTATCCTAAACCTAAGCCTAACCCTAAACCAAAACCTAACCCTGACCCTAACCCTACCCTTACCCTTAGCCTAACCCTAAACCTAACCCTAACCCTAACCCTAACCCTTACCATAACCATAACCCTAACCCTTACGCTTACCCTAACGCTAATCCTAACACTTACCCTAACCCTAACCATAAACCTAACACATACCCTTACCCTACCACTAACCCTTACCCTAACCGTAAACTTAAACTTAAAACTAATCCTAAGCCTAACCCTAACCCTTACCTTTACCCGAACCCTAACCCTAACCTTAACCCTAACCCTAACACAACCATAACCCTTACCCTAACCCTAACCCTAATCCTATCCCTAACCCTTACCCTTACAATAACCCTAACCCTAACCCTAAACCTAACCCTAACCCTAACCTTAACCCTAACCCTTACCCTTACCCTAACCCTAACCCTAACCCTAACCCTAACCCTAAACCTAACCCTAACACTAACCCTAACCCTTACACTTACCCTAACCCTAACCCTAACCCTTACCCTAAACCTAACCCAACCCCAACCCTTACCTTAAGCCTAACCCTAACCCTAACCCTAACATTAACCCTAACCCTAACACTAACCCTAACCTTAACCCTAACCCTAACCCTAAACCTTACCCTTAATCTAACCCTAACGCTAACCCTAACCCTAAAACTTCCAATAAACCTAAACCTAATCCTAACCCTTACCCTAAACCTAACCCTAACCCTAACCCTGACCCTTACCTTAACTCTAACCCAAACCCTAACCATTCCTCTTCCCCTAACGGTAACCCTAACCGTAACCCTAACCCTAAACCTATCCCTAACACATACCCTTACTTTAAGCCTAACCCTAACCCCAACCCTATCCCTAACCCTAAACTTTACCCTTAACCTAAACCTAATCCTAACCCTTACCCTAAACCTAACCCTAACCCCACCCTAACCCTAACCTTAACCCTTTCCCTTACCCTAACCCTAACCCTAAACCTAAACCTATCCTTAACCCTAACCCTAAACCTAACCCTTACCAAACCTTAACCCTAATCCTAACCATAACCATTACACTTACCCTAATCCTAACTCTAACCCTAAACCTAACCCTAACCCTAACCTTAACCCTAACCCTTACCCTTACCCTAACACTAACCCTAACACTTAACCTAACCCTAACACTAACCCTAACCCTAACCCTAAACTTAACCCTTAACCTTACCTTAATCCTAACCCTAAACCTAACCCTAACCCTTACCCTTACCCTAACCCTAACCCTAACCATAACCTTACACTTACCCTAACCCTAACCCTAAACCTAACCCTAACCCTAACCCTTACCCTAACCCTAACCCTAACCATAACAGTAAAACTTCCCCTAACCCTAATCCTAACCCTAACCCTTAACCTTACCCTAACCATAACCATAACCCTAACCCTTACCCTTAGCCTAACCCTAACCCTAACCCTAACCCTTACACTTACCCTAACCCTAAACCCAACCTTAACTCTAAACCTAACCCTAACCCTAACCCTTACCCTTACCCTAACCCTAACCCTAACCATAACCCTTACCCTTACCCTAATCATAACCCTAAACCTAACCCTAATCCTAAACCTAACCCTAACCCTAACCCTAACCCTAAACCTTACCGTTACCCTAACCCTAACGCTAACCCTAACCCTAAAACTTCCCCTAACCCTAAACCTAATCCTAACCCTTCCCCTAAACCTAACCCTAACCCTAACCCTGACCCTTACCTTAACCCTAACCGTAACCCTAACCATTCCTCTTCCCCTAACGGTAACCCTAACGGTAACCCTAACCCTAAACCTAACCCTAACACATACCCATACTTTAAGCCTAACCCTAACCCCAACCCTATCCCTAACCCTAAACTTTACCCTTAACCTAAACCTAACCCTAACCCTTACCCTAAACCTAACCCTAACCCTACCCTACCCTAACCTTAACCCTTACCCTTACCCTAACCCTAACCCTAAACCTAACCCTATCCTTAACCCTAACCCTAAACCTAACCCTTACCCTAACCTTAACCCTAATACTAACCCTAACACTTACATTTACCCTAATCCTAACCCTAACCCTAACACTAACCCTAACCCTAACCCTTACCCATATCCTAACCCTAACCCTAACCCTAACACTTACCCTAACCTAACTCCTATCCTAACCCTAAGCCTAACCCT
>JANJXV010000188.1:1495000-1520000 GCA_024803745.1 Megascapheus bottae
CTAACCCTAAACCTAACCCTACCCTAAACTTAACCCTTACCCTTACCTTAACCCTAACCCTAAACCTAACCCTAACCCTTACCCTTACCCTAACCCTAACCCTAACCCTAACCCTATCCCTTACCATTACCCTAACCCTAACCCTAACCCTAACCCTAACCCTAACCTTACCCTTACCCTAACCCTAACCCTAAACCTAACCCTAACCCTAAACCTAACCCTAACCCTAACCCTAACCCTAAACCTTACACTTACCCTAACCCTAACCATAACAGTAAAACTTCTCCTAACCCTAAACCTAACCCTAACCCTTAACCTTACCCTAACCATAACCATAACCCTAACCCTTACCCTTAGCCTAACCCTAACCCTAAACCTAACCCTTACACTTACCCTAACCCTAACCCTAACCTTAACCCTAACCCTAACCCTAACCCTAACCCTTACCCTTACCCTAACCCTAACCCTAACCCTAACCAAAACCCTTACCCTTACCCCAATCATAACCCTAAACCTAACCCTAATCCTAAACCTAACCCTAACCCTAACCCTAACCCTAAACCTTACCCTTATCCTAACCCTAACGCTAACCCTAACCCTAAAACTTCCCCTAACCCTAAACTAATCCTAAACCTTACCCTAAACCTAACCCTAACCCTAACCCTGACCCTTACCTTAACCCTAACCCTAACCCTAACCATTCCCCTTCCCCTAACAGTAACCCTAATGGTAACCCTAACCCCAAACCTAACCCTAACACATACCTTTACTTTAAGCCTAACCCTAACCCCAACCATATCCCTAACCCTAAACTTTACCCTTAACCTAAACCTAACCCTAACCCTTACCCTAAACCTAACCCTAACCCTACCCTAACCCTAACCTTAACCCTTACCCTTACCCTAACCCTAACCCTAAACCTAACCCTATCCTTAACCCTAACCCTAAACCTAACCCTTACCCTAACCTTAACCATAATCCTAGCCCTAACCCTTACACTTACCCTAATCCTAACCCTAACACTAAACCTAACCCTAACCCTAACCTTAATCCTAACACTTACCCTTACCCTAAGCCTAACCCTAACACTTAGCCTAACCCTAACACTAACCCTAACCATAACCCTTACCCATATCCTAACCCTAACCCTAACCCTAACGCTTACCCTAACCTAACTAATATCCTAACCCTAAGCCTAACCCTAAACCATAACCTAACCCTGACCCTAACCCTACCCTTACCCTTACCCTAACCCTAAACCTAACACTAACCCTAACCCTAACCCTACCCCTTACCCTTACCCTAACCCTAACCCAAAGCCTAAATCTAAAACTTACCCTTACCCTAAACCTAACGCTAACCCTAACCCTAACCCTAAACCTTACCCTTACCATAACCCTAACCCTAACCCTTACGCTTACACTAACGCTAAACCTAAACCTTACCCTAACCCTAACCCTAACCCTAACACATACCCTTACCCTAACACTAACCCTTACCATATCCCTAAACCTAAACTTAAACCTAACCCTAATCCTAACCCTAACCCTTACCCTAACCCTAACCTGAACCCCAACACTAATCCTAACCCTAACCCTAACCCTTACCCTTACCCTAACCCTAACCCTAACCTTAACCCTAACCGTAACCCAACCATAACCCTTACACTAACCCTAACCCTAATCCTATCCCTAACCCTTAACCTTACACTAGCCCTAACCCTAACCCTAAACCTAACCCTAACCCTAACCTTAACCCTAACCCTTACCCTTACCCTAACCGTAACCCTAACCCTAACACTAACCCTAACCCTTACACTTACCCTAACCCTAACCCTAACCCTTACCCTAAACCTAACCCTAACCCCAACCCTTACCTTAACCCTAACCCTAATCATAAACCTAAACCTAACTCTAACCCTAACCCTAACCCTAATCCTTACCCTAACCCTAACCCTAACCATAACCCTAACCCTACCCCTAACCCTAACATTAACCCTAACCTAACCCTTACCCTAACCTTAATCCTAACCCTAACCCTACTCTTTCCCTTACCCTAATCCTAACCTGAAACCGAACACTAACCCTTGTCCTAACCATAACCCTTACCCTTACCCTTACCCTAACCCTTACCCTAAACCTAAACCTCACCCTAACCCTAAACCTAACCCTAACCAATAACCCTAATCCTAAACCAAACCCTAAACCTTACCTTTATCCTAAACCTAACCCTAACATTAACACTTATGCTTACCCTAAACCCTACCCTAACTCTAACAATAATCCTAACACTTAACCTAACCCTAACCCTAACCCTAACCCTTACCCTTACATTACCCCTAAACTAACCCTAACACTAACTCTAACCCTAACCTTAACCTAACCCTAACCCTAACCTTAAACGTTACACTTACCCTAAACCTATCCCTAACCCTCACCTTAAACCTAACCCTAAACCTAACCCTAACCCTTACCCTTACCTTAACCCTAACCCTAACCCTAACCCTTACGCTTACCCTAACGCTAACCCTAACCCTAACCCTAACCCTAACACATACCCTTACCCTAACCCTAAACCTAAACATAACCCTAACCCTAACCCTAACCCTAAACATAACAATAACCCTAACTCTAACGCTAACACTTACCCTAAACCTAACCCCAACCCTAACCCTTACCCTAACCGAAACACTTACACTAAACCTAACCCTAACCCTAACCCCTAACCCTAACGTTTAACCTAACCCTAACCCTTACCCTAAACCTAACCCTTACCTTTATCCAACCCTAAACCTAACTCTAACCCTAACCCTAACCAGAACCCTTAACCTAAACCTAACCCTAACACTAACCCTAACCCTTAACCTTAACCTTAACCTAACCCTAAACCTAACTCTAACCTTAACCCTATCCCTAACCCCAACCCTTACCCTAAGATAATCCTAACGCTTACCCTAAACCTAACCATAACCCTAACCCTATCCTTAACCCTATCCCTAACCATAACACTAACCCTTACCCTTACCCTTACCCTAACCCTAACTCTAAACCTAACCCTAACCCTAACCCTAACCCGAACCTTAACCCTAAACCTAACCGTTGCCCTTACCCCAACCCTAACCCTAAAGCTAACCCTAACAATAACCCTAAATCTAAACCTAACCCTAACCATAACCCTAACACTTACCCTTACCCTAACCCTAACCCTAACCTTAACCCCAACCCTAAACCTAACCCTAACCTTAACCCCAACCCTAAACCTAACCCTAACCCGAACACTTACCCTAACCCTAACCCTTACCCTTACTCTAAACCTTACCCTAACTCTAACCCTAACCCTAACCCGAACCCTTACGGTGACCCTAACCCTAACCCTTCCTCTAACTCTAACCCTAACCTCAACCCTAACCCTAACCCTAACCTAATCCTAACCCTAACCCTTACCCTTACCCTAACCCTAACCCTAAAACTAACCCTGACCCTAACCCTAACGCTTACCCTAACCCTAACCCTAACCCTAACACTTACCCTTACCCTAACCCTAACCCTAACCTTAACCCCAACCCTAAACCTAACCCTAACCCTAACCCTAACCCTTACCCTAACCCTAACCCTTACCCTTACTATAAACCTTAACCTAACTCTAACCTTAACCCTATCCCTAACCCTTACCCTGACCCTAACCCTAACCCTTCCTCTAACTCTAACCCTAATCTCAACCATAAACCTAACCCTAACCTAACCCTAACCCTAACCCTAACCCTTACCCTTACCCTAACCCTAACCCTAACACTAACACTGACCCTAACCCTAATGCTTACCCTAACCCTAACCCTAACCCTTAACCTTACCCTAACCCTAACCCTAAACTTAAGCCAACCCTAAACCTCACCCTGACCCTAACCTTTACCCTAACACTTAACCTAACCCTAACCCTAACCCTAACACTTATCCTTACCCTAACCGTAACCCTAAACCTAACCCTAACCCTTAACCTAACCCTACCCCTAAACCTAAGCCTAACCCTAACCCTAACACTTACGCTACCCCTAACCCTAACCCTAACCCTTACACTAACCGTAACCCTAACCCTAACCCTTACCCTAACTCTAACCCTAACTCCAACCCTAACCCCTAACCCTAAACCTTAACCTAACCCTAACCCTCACACTAACACTAACCCTTACCCTTACCCTAACCCTAAACTTAACACTTACCCTTACCCTAACCCCTACCCTAACCCTAACCCTAACCACTAACCCTTACCCTAACCTCAACCCTAATCCTAACTCTAAAACTAAACCTAACCCTAACCCTTACCCTTACCCTAACCCTAACCATAACCCTAACACTTACCCTTACCCTAACCCCTACCCTAAACCTAACCCTAACCCTAACCCTTACCCTAACCCTAACCCTAACCCTAACCGTAACCCTAAACCCAAACCTATCCCTAACCCTAACCCTAACCCTTACCCTAACCCTAACCCTAATCCGAACCCTAACCTTAACCCTAACCCAAACCCTAACCCTAACCCTTACCCTTACCCTAAACCTAAACCTAAAACTAACCCTAACCCTAACCCTAACCCTAACTTTAAACCTAATCCTAACCTAACACTTGACCTTACCCTAAACCTAACCCTAAACCTATCACTAACCCTAACCCTAACCCTAAACATTACCCTTACCCTAATCCTAACCATAAACCTAACCCTAACCCTAACCATAACACTTACCCTTACCCTAACCCTAACCCTAAAACTATCACTAACACTAACCCTAACCCTAACACTAACCCTTACCCTTAGCCTAACCCTAACCATAAACCTAATGCTAACCCTAACTCTTATCCTTACCCTAACCGTAACCCTAAACCTAACCCTAAACTTAACCCCTAAATCTAACCGTTATCCTAACCCTAACCCTAAAACTTACCCTTACCCTAACCCTAACCTTAATGCTAACCCTAACCCTAACCCTAACCCTTACCATTACCCTAACCCTAATCCTTACCCTAATTCTAACCCTAATCCTTACCCTTTCCCTAACCCTAACCCTAACCCTAATCCTAACCCTTACCCTTAACCTAACCCTAACACTAAACCAGCCCTAACCCTAAACATAACCCTAAATTTAACCCTAACCGTAACCCTAACCCTAAGCTTACCCTTACCCAAACCCTAACCCTAAACCTGACCCTTAACCTAAACCTAACCCTAACCCTTACACTAACCCTACCCCTAACCCTAACCTTTACCCTTACCTTAACCCTAACCCTAACACTAACAATAACCCTTAACCTTACCCTAACCCTAACCCTAAACCTAACCCTAACCCTAAATCTAACCCTAACCCTAACCCTAAACTTTACCCTTACCCTAACCCTAACGCTAACCCTAAACCTTCCCCTTACCCTTAACTTAACCCTAACTCTTATCCTAAACCTTACCCTAACCATAACCCTAAACCTAACCTTAACCCTAACTCTAACCCTAACCCATACCCTTCCCTTAACGCTAACCCTAACCCTATCCCTAAACCTAACCCTAACACATACCCTTACCCTAAACCTAACCCTAACCCCAACTCTTACCCTTACCGTAACCCTAACCCTAAACCTAACCTCACCCTCACCCTAACCCTAACCCTAACCACTAACCCTTACCCTAACCTCAACCCTAATCCTAACCCTAAAACTAAACATAACCCTAACCCTTACCCTTACCCGAACCCTAACCCTAACCCTAACCCTAACACTTACCCTTACCCTAACCCCTACCCTAAACCTATCCCTAACCCTAACCCTTACCATAACCCTAACCCTAACCCTAACCGTAACCCTAACCCAAACCTATCCCTAACCCTAACCCTAACCCTTACCCTAACCCTAACCCTAATCCAAACCCTAACCTTAACCCTAACCCAAACCCTAACGCTAACCCTTACCCTTACCCTAACCCTAAACCTAAAACTAACCCTAACCCTAACCATAACTTTAACCCTAATCCTAACCTAACACTTGACCTTACCCTAAACCTAACCCTAAACCTATCACTAACCCTAACCCTAACCCTAACCATTACCCTTACCCTAACCCTAAAAATAAACCTAGCATTAACCCTAACCCTAACCATAACACTTACCCTTACCCTAACCATAACCCTAAAACTATCACTAAAACTAACCCTAACCCTAACACTAACCCTTACCCTTACCCTACCCCTAACCCTAAACCTAACACTTACCCTTACCCTAACCCCTACCCTAACCCTAAACCTAACGCTAACCCTTACACTAACCCTAACCCTAACCCTAACCCTAACCCTAACCTTAACCCTAACCCTAACCTAACCCTTGACCTTAACCTAACCCTAATCCTAAACCTATCACTAACCCTAACCCTAACCCTAACCCTAACCCTTACCCTTACCCTAACCCTAACCATAAACCTAACCCTAACCCTAACCCTAACCCTAACACTTATCCTTACCCTAACCCTAACACTAAACCTATCACTAACACTAACCCTAACCCTAACACTAACCCTTACCCTTACCCTAACCCTAACCCTAAACCTATCACTAACACTAACCCTAACCCTAACCCTAACCCTTAACCCTAGCATTAAACCTAATCCTAACCCTTACCCTTACCCTAACCCTTCCCCTAACCCTAACCTAACTCTAACTCTAACCTTAACCCAAACCCTTACCTTACCCTAACCCTAACCCTAAACCTATCACTTACCCTAAACCTAACCCTAACCCTAACCCTTACCCTTAACCTAACCCTAACCATAAACCTAACCCTAACCCTAACCCTAACACTTACCCTTACCCTAACCCTAACCCTAAACCTATCACTAACACTAACCCTAACCCTAACACTAACCCTTACCCTTACTCTAAGCCTAACCATAAACCTAACGCTAAACTTAACCCAAACCCTAAACCTAACCCTAAACCCGAACCCTAACCCTAACCCTAACACTTCCTCTAACTCTAACCCTAATCTCAACCCTAAACCTAACCCTAACCTAACCCTAACCCTAACCCTTACCCTTACCCTAACCCTAACACTAACCCTGACCCTAACCCTAACGCTTACCCTAACCCTAACCCTAACCCTTAACCTTACCCTAACCCTAACCCTAAACTTAAGCCAACCCTAAACCTAACCCTGACCCTAACCCTTACCCTAACACTTAACCTAACCCTAACCCTAACCCTAACACTTACCCTTACCCTAACCGTAACCCTAAACCTAACCCTAAACCTTACCCTAACCCTACCCCTAAACCTAACCCTAACCCTAACCCTAACACTTATGCTATCCCTAACCCTAACCCTAACCCTTACACTAACCGTAACCCAAACCCTAACCCTTACCCTAACTCTAACCCTAACCCCAACCCTAACACCTAACACTAAACCTTAACCTAACCCTGACCCTCACACTAAACCTAACCCTTACCCTTACCCTAACCCTAAACCTAACACTTACCCTTACCCTAACCCCTACCCTAAACCTAACCCTAACCCTAACCGTAACCCTAAATCCAAACCTAACCCTAACCCCAACTCTTACCCTTACCCTAACCCTAACCCTAAACCTAACCTCACCCTCACCCTAACCCTAACCCTAACCACTAACCCTTACCCTAACCTCAACCCTAATCCTAACCCTAAAACTAAACCTAAACCTAACCTTTACCCTTACCCTAACCCTAACCCTAACCCTAACACTTACCCTTACCCTAACCCCTACCCTAAACCTAACCCTAACCCTAACCCTTACCCTTACCCTAACCCTAACCGTAACCCTAAACCCAAACCCATCCCTAACCCTAACCCTTACCCTAACCCTAACCCTAATCCGAACCCTAACCTTAACTCTAACCCAACCCCTAACCCTAACCTTTACTCTTACCCTAACCCTAAACCTAAAACTAACCCTAACCCTAACCCTAACCCTAACTTTAACCCTAATCCTAACCTAACACTTGACCTTACCCTAAACCTAACCCTAAACCTATCACTAACCCTAACCCTAACCCTAACCATTACCCTTACCCTAACCATAAACCTAACCCTAACCATAACACTTACCCTTACCCTAACCCTAACCCTAAAACTATCACTAACACTAACCCTAACCCTAACACTAACCCTTACCCTTAGCCTAACCCTAAACATAAACCTAATGCTAACCCTAACTCTTATCCTTATCCTAACCCTAACCCTAAACCTAACCCTAAACTTAACCCCTGAATCTAACCGTTATCCTAACCCTCACCCTAAAACTTACCCTTACCCTAACCCTAACCTTAATGCTAACCCTAACCCTAACCCTAACCCTTACCATTACCCTAACCCTAATCCTTACCCTAATTCTAACCCTAATCCTTACCCTTTCCCTAACCCTAACCCTAACCCTAAACCTAATCTTAACCCTGACTCTAACCCTAACCCAACCCTTCCCCTAACGCTAACCCTAACCCTAACCATAAACCTAACACTAACACATACCCTTACCCTCAACCTAACCCTTACCCCAACTCTTACCGTTACCCTAACCCTAACCCTTACCCTAACCCTAACCCTAACCCTAACCATAACCCGAAACCCAAACCTATCCCTAACCCTAACCCTAACCCTTACCCTAACCCTAACCCTAATCCAAACCCTAACCTTAACCCTAACCCAAACCCTAACGCTAACTCTTACCCTTACCCTAACCCTAAACCTAAAACTAACCCTAACCCTAACCCTAACCCTAACTTTAACCCTAATCCTAACCTAACACTTGACCTTACCCTAAACCTAACCCTAAACCTATCATTAACCCTACCCCTAACCCTAACCATTACCCTTACCCTAACCCTAAAAATAAACCTAACATTAACCCTAACCCTAACCATAACACTTACCCTTACCCTAACCCTAACCCTAAAACTATCACTAACACTAACCCTAACCCTAACACTAACCCTTACCCTTACCCTAAACCTAACCCTAAACCTAACACTTACCCTTACCCTAACCCTACCCTAAACCTAACCCTAACGCTAACCCTTACCCTAACCCTAACCCTAACCCTAACCTTAACCCTAACCCTAACCTAACCCTTGACCTTACCCTAACCATAATCCTAAACCTGTCACTAATCCTAACCCTAACCCTAACCCTAACCCTTACCCTTACCCTAACCCTAACCATGAACCGAACCCTAACCCTAACACTTATCCTTACCCTAACCCTAACCCTAAACCTATCACTAACACTAACCCTAACCCTAACACTAACCCTTACCCTTACCCTAACCCTAACCCTAAACCTATCACTAACACTAACCCTAACCCTAACACTAACCCTTACCCTTACTCTTACCCTAACCATAAACCTAACGCTAACCCTAACCCTAACCCTAACCCTAACCCTTAACCCTAACCCTAAACCTAATCCTAACCCTTCCCCTTACCCTAACCCTAACCCTAACCCTAACCTAACCCTAACCCTAACCTTAACCTAAACCCTTACCCTTACCCTAACCCTAACCCTAAACCTATCACTAACCCTAAACCTAACCCTAACCCTAACCCTTACCCTTACCCTAACCCTAACCATAAACCTAACCCTAACCCTAACACTTACACTTACCCTAACCCAAACCCTAAACCTATCACTAACACTAACCCTAACCCTAACACTAACCCTTACCCTTTCTCTAACCCTAACCATAAACCTAACGCTAAACTTAACCCTAACACTAACCCTAACCCTAAACCCGAACCCTAACCCTAATCATAACCCTTACGATTACCCTAACCCTAACCCTATCCCTAACCTAACCCTAACCCTAACCTTAACCCAAACCCTTACCCTTACCCTAACCCTAACCCTAAACCTATCACTAACACTAACTATAACCCTAACACTAACCCTTACCCTTACTCTAACCCTAACCATAAACCTAATGCCAAACTTAACCGTAACCCTAACCCTTAACCCTAACCCTAACCCTAACCGTAACCATAACCCTAACCCTAACCCTAACCCTTACCCTTACCCTAACCTTAACCCTAAACCTAACCCTAACTCTTACCCTTACCCTCACCCTAAACCTAATCTTAACCCTAACCGTTACCCTTACCCTCACCTCAAACTTAACCCTAACCCTAACCCTAAACTGAACTCTAACCCTTAACCCTAACCCTAACCCTAACCCTTACCCTACCCTAAACCTAACTCTAACCTTAACCCTAACCCTAACCCTAGCCCATACCCTTTCCCTAACCCTAACCCTAAAACTAACCTGAACCCTAACCCTATACTTAACCCTAACTCTTATACTTACCCTAACCCTAAACCTAAACCTAACCCTAACCCTAACCCCTAAATGTAACCGTAACCGTAACCCTAACCCTAACACTTACCCTTACCCTAACCCTAAACTTAATGCTAACCCTAACCCTTACCTTAACCCTAACCCTAACCCTAACACTTATCCTTACGATAACCATAACCCTAAAACTATCACTAACACTAACCCTAACCCTAACCCTAACCATTACCCTTACCCTAACCCTAACCCTAACCCTCACCTAACCCTAACACTAACCCTAACACTAACCCTTACCCTTACGCTAACCATGACCATAAACCTAACCCTAACCCTAACCCTAACCCTAACACTTAACCCTAACCATAACCCTCACCCTAACCCTAACCCTTACCCTAACCTTAACCCTAAACCTAACCGTAACCCTTACCCTTACCCTCACCCTAAACCTAATCTTAACCCTAATCCTAACCCTAACCCTAAACTTACCCCTTACCCTTATCCTTACCCTGACCCTAACCCTAAACCTAACCCTAACCCTTACCCTTACCCTCACCCTAAACCTAATCTTAACCCTAATCCTAACCCTAATCCTAAACTTACCCCTTATCCTTACCCTTACCCTAACCATAAACCTAAACCTAACCCTAACCCCTAAATTTAACCGTAACCCTAACCCTAACCCTAACACTTACCCTTACCCTAACCCTAACCTTAATGCTAACCTTAACCCTAACCCTAACGCTTACACTTACCCTAACCCTAAACTTAAAGCTAACCCTAACTCTAACTCTAATCGTAACCTTAATGCTAACCCTAACCCTTACCCTAACCCTAACACTAATCCTTACCCTAACTCTAACCCTAACCCTAACCCTTTCCATTTCCCTAACCCTAACGCTAACCCTAAACCTTACCCTTACCCTAACTCTAACCCCAAACCTAACCCTAACCCTAACCCTACATTTAATCCTAAACCTAACCCTAAACCTTACCCTTACCTTAAACCTAACCCTAACCCTAATCCTTACCCTTACTCTAACCCTAACCCTAACTCTAACCCTAAACCTAACCCTAACCTTTACCCTTACCCTAACCCTAACCCTAACCCTTAACCTAACACTTACCCTAACCTTATCCCTAACCCTAACAGTTACTCTTACACTAATCCTAAACCTAACCCTTACCCTTACCCTAACCCTAAACCTAACCCTAACCCTAACCCTAACACTTACCCTAGCCCTAACCCTAATCCTAACCCTTACCCTAAACCTAACCCTAACCGAAACCCTTACCCTAACTCTTATCCTAACCCTAACCCCTAAACCTAAACCTTTACCTAACCCCAAGCCTCACACTAACCCTAACCCTTACCCTTACCCTAACCCTAAACCTAACACTTACTCTTACCCTAACCCCTACCCTAACTGTAACCCTAACCCTAACCCTTACCCTTACCCTAACCCTAACCCTAACCATAACACTAAACCTAAACCCAATCCTAACCCTAAGCCTAACCCTTACCCTAACCCTAACCTTACCCCTAACCTTAACCTAACCCTAACCCTAACCCTTACCCTTACCCTAACCCTAACCCTAACCATAACCCTAAACATAAACCTATTCCTAACCCTAAGCCTAACCCTTACCCTAACCCTAACCTTAACCCCAACTCTATCCTTAGCCCTAACCCTAACCCTAACCCTTACCATTACCCTAACAATAACCCTAAACCTATCACTAACCCTAACCCTTAACCAAACCCTAACCCTAACCCTAACCCTGACCCTAACCTTAACCCTAACCCTTAATAATACCCTAAACGTAAACCTAACCCTAACCCTAACCCTTATCCTAACCCTAACCCTAACCCTTACCCTACCCTAACCCTAACCCTAACCTTAACCCTAACCCTAACCCTTACCCTTACCCAAACCCTAACGCTAAACCTAACCCCAAAACTAACCTTATCCCTAACCATAACTCTTATCCTTACCCTAACCCTAACCCTAACCCTAACCTTAACCCCTAAATCCAAACTTTTCCCTAACCCTAATCCTAACACTTACACTTACCCTAACCCTAACCTTAATGCTAACCCTAAACCTAACCCTAACCCTTACCCTAACCCTAACCCTAATCCTTACCCTAACTCTAACCCTAAACCTAACCCCTACCCTTTCCCTAACCCTAACCCTAACCCTTACCCTTACCCTAACCCTAAACCTAAACCTAACCCTAACCCTAACCCTAACCCTACATTTAAACCTAAACCTAATCCTAACCCTAACACTTACCCTTACCCTAACCCTAAATTTAATGCTAAACCTAACCCTAACCCTAAGCCTTACCCTAACTCTAACCCTAACCCTAACCCTTACCCTTTCCCTAACCCTAACCCTAACCCTAACCCTAACCCTTACCCTTACCCTAACCCTAAACCTAACCCTAACCGTAACCCTAACCCTTACCCTTTCCCTAACCCTAACCCTAACCCTAACCCTTATCCAACACTAACCCTAACCCTAAACCGGACCCTAACCTTAACCTTACCCTAACCCTAAACCTAACCCTAACCCTAACCCTAACCCTTACCCTTTCCCTAACCCTAACCCTAACCCTAACCCTTATCCAACACTAACCCTAACACTAAACCGGACCCTAACCTTAACCTAACCCTTAACCTTACCCTAATCGTAACCCTAACCCTAACCCTAAACCTTACCCTAACCCAAACCCTAACCCTAACACTTACCCTACCCTAACCCTAACCCTAACCTTAACCCTAACCCTAACCCTAACCCTAACCCTAACCCATACCCTTACCCTAACCCTAACGCTAAACCTATCCTGAACCCTAACCCTATCCCTAACCCTAACTCTTATACTTACCCTAACCCTAAACCTAACCCTAACCCTAACCCCTAAACCTAACTGTATCCCTACCCCGAACCCTAACACTTACCCTTCCCCTAACCCTAACCTTAATGGTAATCCTAAACATAACCCTAACTCTTACCCTAACCCTAACCTTAACCGTAACCCTAACACTTACACTTAACCTAAGCCCTACCCTAACCCTAAGCCTAACCCTAAACCATAACCTAACTCTAACCCCAACCCTAACCCTTACCCTTACCCTAACCCTAAACCTAACCCTAACCCTAACCCTAACCCTTACCCTTAACCTTACCTTAACCCTAACCCTAACCCTAACCCTAACCCTTACGCTTACCCTAACGCTAACCCTAACTCTAACTCTAACCCAAACCCTAACCCTAACACATACCCTTACCCTAACCCTAACCCTAACCGTAAACTTAACCCTAACCCTAACCCTAACCCTTACCCTAACCCTAACCCTAACCCGAACCATTACTCTTACCCTAACCCTAACCCTAACCCTTATATTTACCCTCACCCTAACCCTTACCCTAT
Source organism: Megascapheus bottae (assembly GCA_024803745.1). Lineage (NCBI taxonomy): Eukaryota > Metazoa > Chordata > Mammalia > Rodentia > Geomyidae > Megascapheus > Megascapheus bottae. Next base: position 1,508,782 of record JANJXV010000188.1, read on the forward strand.
CGCTTACCCTAAACCTAACACTAAATCTAACCCTTACCCTTACCCTAACCCTAACCCTAAACCTGACCCTAACCCTTACCCTTACCCTAACCCCAACCTTAACCTTAACTCTAACCCTAAACTTAACCCTAACCCTTACCCTAACCCTAACATTAACCATAACTCTTATCCCTACCCTAACCCTAACCCTAAACCTAATCCTAAACCAAACCCTAACCCTAAACCTAACCCTTACCCTTACCCTAAACATAACCCTAAAACTAACCCTAACCCTTACCCTTACCCTAACCCTAACCCTAACCCTAAACCTAACCCTATCCCTAACCTTAACCCTAACCCTTACCCTTACCCTAAACCTAACCCTTATCCTTACCCAAACCCTAACCCTATCGCTTACCCTAAACCTAACACTAAATCTAACCCTTACCCTTACCCTAACCCTAACCCTAAACCTGACCCTAATCCTTACCCTTACCCTAACCCCAACCTTAACCTTAACCCTAACCCTAACCTTAACCCTAACCCTTACCCTAACCCTAACATTAACCATAACCCTTATCCCTACCCTAACCCTAACCCTAATCCTAAACCAAACCCTAACCCTAAACCTAACCCTTACCCTTACCCTAAACATAACCCTAAAACTAACCCTAACCCTTACCCTTACCCTAACCCTAACCCTAACCCTAAACCTGACCCTAATCCTTACCCTTACCCTAACCCCAACCTTAACCTTAACTCTAACCCTAAACTTAACCCTAACCCTTACCCTAACCCTAACATTAACCATAACTCTTATCCCTACCCTAACCCTAACCCTAAACCTAATCCTAAACCAAACCCTAACCCTAAACCTAACCCTTACCCTTACCCTAAACATAACCCTAAAACTAACCCTAACCCTTACCCTTACCCTAACCCTAACCCTAACCCTAAACCTAACCCTATCCCTAACCTTAACCCTAACCCTTACCCTTACCCTAAACCTAACCCTTATCCTTACCCAAACCCTAACCCTATCGCTTACCCTAAACCTAACACTAAATCTAACCCTTACCCTTACCCTAACCCTAACCCTAAACCTGACCCTAATCCTTACCCTTACCCTAACCCCAACCTTAACCTTAACCCTAACCCTAACCTTAACCCTAACCCTTACCCTAACCCTAACATTAACCATAACCCTTATCCCTACCCTAACCCTAACCCTAATCCTAAACCAAACCCTAACCCTAAACCTAAACCTTACCCTTACCCTAAACATAACCCTAAAACTAACCCTAACCCTTACCCTTACCCTAACCATAACCCTAACCCTAAACCTAACCCTATCCCTAACCTTAACCCTAACCCTTACCCTTACCCTAAACCTAACCCTAACTCTAAACCTTACACGTACCCTTAACCTAAACCTAACCCTAAACCTTACCCTTACCCTAACCCTAACCGTTACCCTAACCCTAACCCTAACTCTAACCCTAACCCTTACCCTTACCCTTACCCTTACCCTAACCCTAAACTTAATCCTAACCTTAACCCTAACCCTTACCCTTACCCTAACCCTAATCCTAACCCTAAATCTTACCCTTTCCCTAAACCTAACTCTAACCCTTACCCTAACCCTAACCCTAACACTAACCCTAAACCTTACGCTAACCCTAACCCTAACACTCACCCTAACCCTATTCCTAACCCTAACCCTTACCCTTACCCTAACCATAACCCTAATCCTTACCCTTACCGTAAACCTAAACCTAACCCTAAACCTTACCCTTACCCTAAACCTAACCCTAACCCTTACCCTAAACCTAACCCTAACCCTAACAATAACCCTGACCCTTACCTTAACCCTAACCCTAACCCTAACCCTTACCCTTATCCTTACCCTAACGCTAACCCTAACCCTAACTCTAAACCTAAACCTAAACCTAACACATACCCTGACCCTAAACCTAACCCTAACCCTAACCCTAACCCTAACCCTAACCCTAAACCCTAACCCTAACCCTAATCCTAACCCTTATGATTACCCTAACCCTAACCCTATCCCTAACCTAACCCTAACCCTAACCTTAACCCAAACTCGTACCCTTACCCTAACCCTAAACCTAACCCTTACCCTTACCCTAACCCTAATCCTAACCCTAAATCTTACCCTTTCCCTAACCCTAACCCTAAAAATAACCCTGACCCTTAACTTAACCCTAACCCTAACCCTAACCCTTACCCTTACCCTAACGCTAACCCTAACCCTAACCCTAAAACTAAACCTAAACCTAACACATACCCTGACCCTAAACCTAACCCTAACCCTAACCCTAACCCTAACACTAACAGTAACCCTTAACATTACCCTAACCCTAACCCTAACCCTAACCCTAACCCTAAACCCTAACCCTAACCCTAATCCTAACCCTTACGATTACCCTAACCCTAACCCTATCCCTAACCTAACCCTAACCCTAACCTTAACCCAAACCCGTACCCTTTCCCAAACCCTAACTCTAACCCTAACACTTAACATTAACCTAACCCTAACCATAACCCTAACCCTAACCCTTAACCCTAACCCTAACCCTAACCGTAACCATAACCCTAACCCTTACCCTTACCCTAACCTTAACCCTAAACCTAACCCTAACCCTTACCCTTACCCTCACCCTAAACCTAATCTTAACCCTAACCCTTACCCTTACCCTCACCTCAAACTTAACCCTAACCCTAACCCTAAACTGAACTCTAACCCTTAACCCTAACCCTAACCCTAACCCTTACCCTACCCTAAACCTAACTCTAACCTTAACCCTAACACTAACCCTAGCCCATACCCTCACCCTAACCCTAACGCTAAAACTAACCTGAACCCTAACCCTATACCTAACCCTAACTCTTATAGTTACCCTAACCCTAAACCTAAACCTAACCCTAAGCCTAACCCCTAAATCTAACCGTAACCCTAACCCTAACCCTAACCCTTACCTTAACCCTAACCCTAACCCTAACCCTAACACTTACCCTTACGATAACCATAACCCTAAAACTATCACTAACACTAACCCTAACCCTAACCCTAACCATTACCCTTACCCTAACCCTAACCCTAACCCTAACCTAACCCTAACACTAACCCTAACATTAATCCTTACCCTTACCATAACCATGACCATAAACCTAAACCTAACCCTAACCCTAACCCTAACCCTTAACACGAACCATAACCCTCACCCTAACCCTAATCCTTACCCTAACCTTAACCCTAAACCTAACCCTAAACCTTACCCTTACTCTCACCCTAAACCTAATCTAAACCCTAATCCTAACCCTAACCCTAAACTTACCCCTTACCCTTATTCTTACCCTAACCCTAAACCTAAACCAAACCCTAACCCCTAAATTTAACCGTAACCGTAATCCTAACCCTAACACTTACCCTTACCCTAACCCTAACCTTAATGCTAACCCTAAGCCTAACCCTAACCCTAACCCTAACCCTTACCCTTACCCTAACCCTAACCCTAAACCTAACCCTAACCCTTACCCTTACCCTCACCCTAAACCTAATCTTAACCCTAATCATAACCCTAACCCTAAACTTACCCCTTATCCTTATCCTTACCCTAAACCTAAAACTAAACCTAACCCTAACCCCTAAATTTAACCGTAACCTAACCCTAACCCTAACACTTAGCCTTACCCTAACCCTAACCTTAATGCTAACCCTAACCCTAACCCTAACGCTTACACTTACCCTAACCCTAACCTTAAAGCTAACCCTAACTCTAACTCTAACTGTAACCTTAATGCTAACCCTAACACTTACCCTAACCCTAACACTAATCCTTACCCTAACTCTAACCCTAACCCTAACCCTTACCATTTCCCTAACCCTAACCCTAACCCTAACCCTTACCCTTACCCTAACTCTAACCCTAAACCTAACCCTAACCCTAACCCTACATTTAATCCTAAACCTAACCCTAAACCTTACCCTTAACCTAAACCTAACCTTAACCCTAATCCTTACCCTTACTCTAACCCTAACCCTAATACTAACCCTAAACCTAATCCTCACCTTTACCCTTACCCTAACCCTAACCCTAAACCTTAACCTAACACTTACCCTTACCCTAACCCCTACCCTAAACCTAACCCTAACCATAACCATAAACCTAAACCCAAACCTAACCCTAACCCCAACTCTTACCCTTACCCTAACCCTAACCCTAAACCTAACCTCACCCTCACCCTAACCCTAACCCTAACCACAAACCCTTACCCTAACCTCAACCCTAATCCTAACCCTAAAACTAAACCTAACCCTAACCCTTACCCTTACCCTAACCCTAACCCTAACCCTAACACTTACCCTTACCCTAACCCCTACCCTAAATCTAACCCTAACCCTAACCCTTACCCTAACCCTAACCCTAAAAGTAACCCTAAACCCAAACCAATCCCTAACCCCAACCCTAACCCTTACCCTAACCCTAACCCTAAACATAACCCTAAATTTAACCCTAACCGTAACCCTAACCCTAACCTTACCCTTACCCAAACCCTAACCCTAAACCTGACCCTTACCCTAAACCTAACCCTAACCCTTACACTAAACCTACCCCTAACCCTAACCTTTACCATTACCTTAACCCTAACCCTAACACTAACAATAACCTTACCCTTACCCTTACCCTAACCCTGACCCTAAAAATAACCCTAACCCTAAATCTAACCCTAACCCTAACCCTAAACTTTACCCTTACCCTAACCCTAACGCTAACCCTAAACCTTCCCCTTAACCTAAACTTAACCCTAACGCTTACCCTAAACCTAACCCTAACCATAACCCTAAACCTAACCTTAACCCTAACTCTAACCCTAACCCATACCCTTCCCCTAACGCTAACCCAAACCCTAACCATAAACCTAACCCTAACACATACCCTTACCCTCAACCTAACCCTTACCCCTACTCTTACCCTTACCCTAACCCTAACCCTAAACCTAACCTCACCCTCACCCTAAACCTAACCCTAACCACTAACCCTTACCCAAACCTCAACCCTAATCCTAACCCTAAAACTAAACATAACCCTAACCCTTACCCTTACCCGAACCCTAACCCTAACCCTAACCCTAACACTTACCCTTACCCTAACCCCTACCCTAAACCTAACCCTAACCCTAACCCTTACCCTAACCCTAACCCTAACCCTAACCGTAACCCTAAACCCAAACCTATCCCTAACCCTAACCGTAACCCTTACCCTAACCTTAAGCCTAATCCAAACCCTAACCTTAACCCTATTCCAAATCCTAATGCTAACTCTTACCGTTACCCTAACCCTAAACCTAAAACTAACCCTAACCCTAACCCTAACCCTAACTTTAACCCTAATCCTAACCTAACACTTGACCTTACCCTAAACCTAACCCTAAACCTATCACTAACCCTAACCCTAACCCTAACCATTACCCTTACCCTAACCCTAAAAATAAACCTAACATTAACCCTAACCCTAACCATAACACTTACCCTTACCCCAACCCTAACCCTAAAACTATCACTAACACTAACCCTAACACTAACACTAACCCTTACCCTTACCCTAACCCTAACCCTAAACCAAACAATTACCCTTAACCTAACCCCTACCCTAACCCTAACCCTAACGCTAAACCTTACCCTAACCCTAACCCTAACCCTAACCCTAACCTTAACCCTAACCCTAACCTAACCCTTGACCTTACCCTAACCCTAATCCTAAACCTATCACTAACCCTAACCCTAACCCTAACCCTAACCCTTACCCTTACCCTAACCCTAACCATAAACCTAACCCTAACCCTAACCCTAACCCTAACACTTATCCTTACCCTAAACCTAACCCTAAACCTATCACTAACACTAACCCTAACCCTAACACTAACCCTTACCCTTACCCTAACCCTAACCCTAAACCTATCGCTAACACTAACCCTAACCCTAACACTAAACCTTACCCTTACTCTAACCCTAACCATAAACCTAATGCTAACCCTAACCCTAACCCTAACCCTAACCCTTAACCCTAACCCTAAACCTAATCCTAACACTTACCCTTACCCTAACCCTAACCCTAACCCTAACCTAACCCTAACCCTAACCCTAACCCTTACCCTTACCTAACTCTAACCATAAACCTAACCCTAACCCTAACCCTAACCCTAACCCTAACACTTACACTTACCCTAACCCTAACCATAAACCTATCACAAACACTAACCCTAACCCTAACACTAACCCTTACCCTTACTCTAACCCTAACCATAAACCTAACGCTAAACTTAACCCTAACCCTAACCCTAACCCTAAACCCGAACCCTAACCCTAATCCTAACCCTTACGATTACCCTAACCCTAACCCTATCCCTAACCTAACCCTAACCCTAACCTTAACCCAAACCCTTACCCTTACCCTAACCCTAACCCTAAACCTATCACTAACACTAACCCTAACCCTAACACTAACCCTTACCCTTACTCTAACCCTAACCATAAACCTAATGCTAAACTTAACCGTAACCCTAACCCTAACCCTAAACCCTAACCCTAAACCTAACCCTAAACCTAACCCTTACGATTACCCTAACCCTAACCCTATCCCTAACCTAACCCTAACCCTAACCTTAACCCAAACCCGTACCCTTTCCCAAACCCTAACTCTAACCCTAACACTTAACATTAACCTAACCCTAACCCTAACCCTAACCCTTAACCCTAACCCTAACCCTAACCGTAACCATAACCCTAACCCTAACCCTAACCCTTACCCTTACCCTTACCCTAACCTTAACCCTAAACCTAACCCTAACCCTTACCCTTACCCTCACCATAAACCTAATCTTAACCCTAACCATTACCCTTACCCTCACCTCAAAATTAACCCTAACCCTAACCCTAAACTGAACTCTAACCCTTAACCCTAACCCTAACCCTAACCCTTACCCTACCCTAAACCTAACTCTAACCTTAACCCTAACCCTAACCCTAGCCCATACCCTTACCCTAACCCTAACGCTAAAAATAACCTGAACCCTAACCCTATACCTAACCCTAACTCTTATACTTACCCTAACCCTAAACCTAAACCTAACCCTAACCCTAACCCCTAAATCTAACCGTAACCGTAACCCTAACCCTAACACTTACCCTTACCCTAACCTTAAACTTAATGCTAACCCTAACCCTTACCTTAACCCTAACCCTAACCCTAACCCTTAACCCTAACCATAACCCTCACCCTAACTCTAACCCTTACCCTAACCTTAACCCTGAACCTAACCCTAACCCTTACCCTCACCCTAAACCTAATCTTAACCCTAATCCTAACCCTAACCCTAAACTTACCCCTTACCCTTATCGTTACCCTAACCCTAACCCTAAACCTAACCCTAACCCCTAAATCTAACTGTATCCCTACCCCGAACCCTAACACTTACCCTTCCCCTAACCCTAACCTTAATGGTAACCCTAAACCTAACCCTAACTCTTACCTTAACCCTAACCCTAACCCTAACCCTAACACTTACCCTTACCCTAAGCCCTACCCCAACCCTAAGCCTAACCCTAAACCATAACCTAACCCTAACCCCAACCCTAACCCTTACCCTTAACCTTACCTTAACCCTAACCCTAACCCTAACCCTTACGCTTACCCTAACGCTAACCCTAACCCTAACTCTAACCCAAACCCTAACCCGAACCCTTACGCTTACCCTAACCCTAACCCTAACCCTTACATTTACCCTCACCCTAACCTAAACTTAACCTTAACCCTAAACGTAACCCTAACCCTAATCCTTACCTTACATTAACCCTAACCCTAACCGTAACCCTAACCCTAACCCTAACCCTTACACTTACCCTCAGCCTAACCTAACCTTAACCCTAACCCTAATCCTAACCCCAACCCTAACCCTTATCCTTACCCAAACCCTAACCCTAACCCTATCGCATACCCTAAACCTAACACTAAATCTAACCCTTACCCTTACCCTAACCCTAACCCTAAACCTGACCGTAACACTTACCCTTACCCTAACCCCAACCCTAACCTTAACCCTAACCCTAACCTTAACCCTAACCCTTACCCTAACCCTAACATTAACCATAACTCTTATCCCTACCCTAACCCTAACCCTAACCCTAATCCTAATCTCAACCTTAACCCTAACAATAAACCTAACCCTAACCCTTACCCTTACCCTAACACTCAGCTTAACCCTGACCCTAACCCTAACCCTAACGCTTACCCTAACCCTAACCCTAATCCTAACCCTAAACCTAACCCTAACCCTAACCTTAACCCTAACCCTATCCCTAACCCTAACCTGAACAATAACCCTTATCCTTACCCTAACCCTAACCCTAAACCTAACCTTAACCCTAAACCTAACCCTTACCCTTAGACTAACCGTAACCCTAAATCTAACCCTAAACCTTACCCTTACCCTAACCCTAACCCTAAACTTAACCCTGACCCTTACCCTTACCCTAACCCTAACCCTAACTCTAACACTTACACTAACCCTAATCCTAACCCTAACCCTTACCCTTATCCTTACCCTAACCCTAACCCTAACCTTAAGCATAACCCTAACCCTAACATAACTCTAACCCTAACCCTAACCCTAACCCTAACCCTAACCCTAACCTTAACCCTAACCATAACCCTAACCCTAACCCTTACCCTTACCCTAACCCTATCCCTAAACATAACCCTAACCCTATCCCTAACCTTAACCCTAAACCTAACCCTAACCCTAACTCTTACCCTTACCCTAAGCTTACCGTGAAACTAACCCTAATTCTAACCCTAACGCTAACCCTTACCCTTACCCTTAGATTAACCCTAAAACTAAACCTAACCCTAACCCTAACCCTTAACTGAAAACTAACACTAACCCTATAACCTAACCCTTACCCTAACCCTAACACTAACCCTAACGCCTAACTCTAAACCTAAACCTAACCCTAAACCTTAACCTTATCCTAACCCTAACCCTAACCCTAACACTTACCCTTACCCTAACCCCTACCCTAACCCTAACCCTAACCCTTACCCTAACCCTAACCCTAACCCTAACCCTAAGCACAACCCTAACCCTAACCCTAACCCTAACCCTAAACCTAACACTCACCCTAACCCTAAACCTAACCCTAATCCTTACCCTTATCCTAAACCTAAACCTAACACTAACACTTACCCTTACCCTAAACCCTACCCTAACCCTAACCCTAACCCGAACTCTTACCCTAACCCTAACCCTAAACCAAACCCTTACCCTTACCCTAACTCTCACCCACACCCTAACCCTAAACCTAACCCTAACCCTAACCTTACCCGTAACACTTACCCTAAACCTAACACTAACCCTAACCCTAACGCTTATCCTTACCCTAACCCTAACCCTAACCCTAACCATAACCCTTATGTTAACCCTATCCCTAACCCTAACCCTTACCCTAACCCTAAACTTAACCCTAACCCTAACCCCTAACCCAAACCCTTAACCTAACTCTAACCCTAACCCTAGGCCTAACCCTTACACTTAACCAACCCTAACAGTAACTCTAACCCTAACCCTAACCCTGACCCTTAACCTAACCCTAACCCTAACACTTACCCTTAACCAACCCTAAATCTAACCCTAACCCTAACCCTAACCCTAACCCTACCCCTAACCCTTGCCCTTACACTAACCCTAACCCTAAACCTAACACGAACCCTAAACCTAACCCTAACCCTAACCCTTACACTAACCCTAACCCTAACCCTAACCCTTACCCTTACCCTAACCGTAACCCTAACCCTCACCTTAACCCTAACTCTAACCCTAACCCTTGCCCTTACCCTAACCCTAACCCTAAACCTAACCCTCACCCTAACCTCAACCTTAACTCTAACCCTAACCCTAACCCTAACCCTTACCCTTACTCTAACACTAAGCCTAACCCTAACCATAACCCTAACCCTTACCCTAACCCTAAACCTAATCCTAACTTTAACCCTAACCCTTACCCTTACCCTAAACCGAACCGTAACCCTAACCCTAACCCTAACCTTAACCCTAACCCTAACCTAAACCTTGGCCTTACCCTAACCCTAACCCTAAACCTATCATTTACCCTAACCCTAAACCTAACTGTATCCCTAAACCTAACACATAACCTTAGCCTAACCCTAACCCTAACCCTAACCCTAAACCTAACCCTAATCCTTATCCTAACCCTAAGCATAACCCTAACCATAACTCTAACCCTAACCCTTAAATGTACCATAACCCTAAACCTAACCTTAACCCCAACCCTAAACCTAATCCTAACCCAAACCCTAACCCTAACCCTAACCCTAACCTATACCCTTACCCTAACCCTAACGCTAAACCTATGTTGAACCCTAACCCTATCCCTAACCCTAACTCTTATACTTACCATAACCCTAAACCTAACTCTAACCCTAACCCCTAAATCTAACTGTATCCCTACCCCGAACCCTAACAATTACCCTTCCCCTAACCCTAACCTTAATGGTAACCCTAAACATAACCCTAACTCTTACCCTAACCCTAACCCTAAACCTAACCCTAACACTTACCCTTACCCTAAGCCCTACCCTAACCCTAAGCCTAACCCTAAACCATAACCTAACCCTAACCCCAACCCTAAACCTTACCCTTACCCTAACACTAACCCTTACCCTTACCCTAACACTAAACCTAACCCTAACCCTAACCCTAACCCTTAACCTTACCCTAACCCTAACCCTTACCCTAACCCTAACCCTAACCCTAACATAACTCTAACCCTAACCCTAACCCTAACCCTAACCCTAACCCCAACCCTTACCTTAACCCTAACCCTAACCTAAACCTTACCCTAACTCTAACCCTAACCCTAACCCGAACCCTTACCCTGACCCTAACCATAACCCTTCCTCTAACTCTAAACCTAACCTCAACCCTAACCCTAACCCTAACCCTAACCTAACCCTAACCCTAACCCTTACCCTTCCCCTAACCCTAACCCAAACCTAACCCTAACTCTCAACCTAACCCTAACCCTAACGCTTACCCTAACCCTAACCCTTACCCTAACCCTAACCCTAACCCTAACCCTAACCCCAACCCTTACCTTAACCCTAACCCTAACCTAAACCTTACCCTAACTCTAACCCTAA
>JANJXV010000188.1:1535000-1575000 GCA_024803745.1 Megascapheus bottae
CCTAACCCTAACCATAACCCTTGCCCTTACCCTAAACCTAACCCTAAACCTAACACGAACCCTAACCCTAACGCTAACCCTAACTCTAAACCTTACCCTTTCCCTAACCCTAACCCTAAACCTAACCCTCACCCTAACCCTAACCCTAACTCTAACCTCTAAACCTAATCCTAAACCAAACCCTAATCCTTACCCTTATCCTAAACTTAACCCTAACACTAACACTTTCCCTTACCCTAAACCCTACCCTAACCCTAACGCTAACCCTTACCCTAACCCTAACCCTAACCCCAAACCTAACCTCAAACTTAACCCTCACCCTCACCCTAAACCTCACCCTTACCCTTACTCTAACACTAAGCCTAACCCTAAACCTAACCTTAACCCTTACCCTAACCCTAACCCTAATCCTAACCCTAAACCTAACCCTAACCTCAACATTAATCCTAAACCTAACCCTATCCCTACCCCTTACCCTTACCGTTACCATAACACTAAGCATAACCCTAACCCTACCCCTAATCCTACCCTACCCCTTACCCTTACCCTTACCCTAACACTAAGCCTACCCTAACCCTAACCCTAACCCTACCCTAACCATAACCCTAATCCTAACTCTAAACCTAACACTAACCCTAACTTTAACTCTAACCCTAACCTAACCCTTACCCTTACCCTAACCCTAACCCTATCCTTAACCCCAATCGTAAACCTAACCCTAAACCTAACCCTTACCCTAACCCTACACCTAACCCTAACCCTAATCCTTACCCTAAACCTAACCCTAATCTTAACCCTAACCCTTACCCTTACCCTCACATTAACCTTAAACCTAACCCTAACCCTAACCCTAACCTTAACTCTAACATTTATCCTTACCCTAACCCTAACCCTAAACCTAACCCTAACCCTAAACCTGACCCTTACCCTTACGCTAACCCTAAACCTAACCCTAAACCTTACCGTTACCCTAACCCTAACCCTAACCCTAATCTTGACCCTAACTTTAACCCTAACTCTTACCCTTACCCTAACCCTAACCCTAATCCTAAGCCTAATGCTAAACCTGAACCTAATCCTAATCCTAACCCTAACCCTAACCCTAAGCATAACCCTAATCCTAACCCTAATCCTTAAACGTACACTAACTCTAAACCTAACCTTACCCCCAAACCTAAACGTAACCCTAACCCTAACACTAACCCTTACCCTTACCCTATCCCTAAACCTAACCCTAATCCTAACACAAACCATTACACTAACCCTAACCCTAATCCTAACCCTAACCCTTACCCTTACCCTAAACCTAACCCAAACCCTAAACCTAACCCTAACACTTACCCTAACCCTAACCGTTACCCTTACCCTAAACCTAACTCAAACCCTTAAACTATCCCTAAACCTAACCCTTACCCTAAGCCTAACCCTAAGCCTAACCCCTAACCCTAACCCTAAACCTAACTCTAACCCTAACCCTAACCCTAACCCTAACCATTACCGTAACCCTAACCCTAACCCTAACCTTAACACTAACCCTAACCCTAATCCTAACCCTAACCCTAACCTTAACCCTAACCCTAACCCTAACCCTTGCCCTTACCCTAAACTTAACCCTAAACCTAACACGAACCCTAACCCTAACGCTAACCCTAACCCTAACCCTTACCCTTTCCCTAACCCTAAAGCTAAACCTTACCCTCACCCTAACCCTAACCCTAAGTCTAACCTCTAAACCTAATCCTAACCCAAACTCTAATCCTTACCCTTATCCTAAACTTAACCCTAACACTAACACTTACCCTTACCCTAAACCCTACCCTAACCCTAACCCTAACCCTTACCCTAACCCTAACCCTAACCCTAACCCTAATCTTAACCCTAACCCCAACCCTAACCCTTACCCTAACCCTAACCCTCACCCTAACCCTTACTGTAACCCTAACCCTAAACCTAACCCACACCCTTAAACTAACCCTAACCCTAACCCTTACCCTAACCCTAACCCTAAACCTAACCCCTAAACCTAACCCTAAACCTAACTCTAAACCTAACCCTAACCCTAACCCTTACACTAAACCTAACCCTAACCCTAACCCTAACCTTAACACTAACCCTAATCCTAACCCTAACCCTAACCTTATCCCTAACCCTAACCCTAACCCTTGCCCTTACCCTAAACCTAACCCTAAACCTAACACGAACCCTAACCCTAACGCTAACCCTAACCCTAAACCTTACCCTTTCTCTAACCCTAACCCTAAACCTAACCCTCACCCTAACCCTAACCCTAACTCTAACTTCTAAACCTAATCCTAACCCAAACCCTAATCCTTACCCTTATTCTAAACTTAACCCTAACACTAACACTTACCCTTACCCTAAACCCTACCCTAACCCTAACCCTAACCCTTACCCTACCCCTAACCCTAACTCTAACGTAATCTTAACCCTAACCCTAACCCTAACCCTAAACCTAAACTTGACCCTAACTTTAACACTAACTCTTACCCTTACCCTAACCCTAACCCTAAACCTAAGCCTAATCCTAACCCTGAACCTAACCCTAATCCTAACCCTAACCCTAACCCTAAGCATAACCCTAACCCTAACCCTAACCCTAATCCTTAAAAGTACGCTAACCCTAAACCTAACCTTAACCGCAACCCTAAACCTAACCGTATCCCTAACACTAACCCTTACCCTTACCCTATCCCTAAACCTAACCCTAACGCTAACACTAACTATTACACTAAACCTAACCCTAATCCTACCCTAACCCTTACCCTAACCCTAACGCTAACCCTAACCCTAACCTTAACCCTAACCCTAACCCTAACCCTTGCCCTTACCCTAAACCTAACCCTAAACCTAACACGAACCCTAACCCTAACGCTAACCCTAACCCTAACCCTTAGCCTTTCCCTAACCCTAACCCTAAACCTAACCCTCACCCTAACCCTAACCCTAACTCTAACCTCTAACCCTAATCCTAAACCAAACCCTAATCCTTACCCTTATCCTAAACTTAACCCTAACACTAACAGTTACCCTTACCCTAAACCCTACCCTAAACCTAACGCTAACCCTAACCCTAACACTTACCCTAACCCTAACCCTAACCCTTACCCTATCCCTAACCCTAACCCTAACCTCAAACTTAACCCTAACCCTAACCCTAACCCTAAACCTAACCTAACCCATAACATTAATCTTAAACCCTAACCCTAACCCTTACCCTAACCCTAACCCTAACCCTGACCCCAACCCTTACCCTTACTCTAACCCTAACCCTAACACTAACCTTAACCCTAACCCTTACCCTAACCCTAACCATAACCCTTCCTTTAACTCTAACCCTAACGTCAACCCTAACTCTACCCCTAACCCTAACCCTTACCCTTACCCTAACACTAACCCTATCCCTAACCCTAACACTTACCCTAACCCTAACCCTTATCCTAACCCTAACCATAACCCTAACCCAAACAAGTAACTTAACGCATAACATTAATCTTAACCCCTAACCCTAACTCTTACCCTAACCCTAACCCAAACCCTAACCCTTACCCTAACCCTAAACCTAAACCTAAGCCTAACCTTAACACTAACCATAACCCTAACCCTAACCATAACTTTAACCCTAACCCTAAACCTAACCCTTGCCCTTACCCTAAACCTAACCCTAAACCTAACACGAACCCTAACCCTAACGCTAACCCTAACCCTAACCCTTACCCTTTCCCAAACCCTAACCCTAAACCTAACCCTCACCCTAACCCTAACCCTATCTCTAACCTCTAACCCTAATCCTAAACCAAACCCTAATCCTTACCCTTATCCTAAACTTAACCCTAACACTAACACTTACCCTTACCCTAAACCCTACCCTACCCCAAACCCTAATGCTTACCCTAACCCTAACACTAACCTTAACCCTAACCTTAACCCTAACACTAACACTAACCCTAATCTTGACCCTAACTTTAACCCTAACTCTTAACCTTACCCTAACACTAACCTTAACCCTAAGCCTAACCCTAACCCTGAACCTAACCCTAATCCTAACCCTAACCCTAACCCTAAGCATAACCCTAACCCTAACCCTTACCCTTACCGTAAACCTAACCCTAACCCTAAACCTAACCCTAACACTTACCCTAACCCTAACCCTTACCCTTAACTAACCCTAACCCTAAACCTTAAACTAACCCTAACCCTAACCCTTACCCTAACCCTAACCCTAAGCCTAAGTCCTAACCCTAACCCTAAACCTAACTCTAAACCTAACCCTAACCCTAACCCTAACCCTTACCCTAACCCTAAACCTAACCCTAAACCTAACCTTAACACTAACCCTAACCCTAACCCTAACCCTAACCTTAACCCTAACCCTAACCCTAAACTAACCCTAACCCTAAACCTAACTCTAACACTTACCCTAACCCTAACCCCACCCTTAACTAACCCTAACCCTAAAGCTTAAACTAACCCTAACCCTAACCCTTAGCCAAACCCTAACCCTAAGCCTAACCCCTAACCCTAACCCTAAACATAACTCTAACCCTAACCCTATCCCTAACCCTAACCCTTACCCTAACCCTAAACCTAACCCTAAACCTAACCTTAACACTAACACTAACCCTAACCCTAACCCTAACCTTAACCCTAACCCTAACCCTAACCCTTGCCCTCTACCCTAAACCTAACCCTAAACCTAACACGACCCCTAACCCTAACGCTAACCCTAACCCTAACCCTTACCCTTTCCCTAACCCTAACCCTAAACCTAACCCTCACCCTAACCCTAACCCTAACTCTAACCTCTAACCCTAATCCTAAACCAAACCCTAATCCTTACCCTTATCCTAAACTTAACCCTAACACTAACACTTACCCTTACCCTAAACCCTACCCTAACCCTAACCCTAACCCTTACCCTAACTCTAACCCTAACCCTTACCCTATCCCTAACCCTAACCCTAAACTCAAACTTAACCCTAACCCTAACCCTAACCCTAAACCTAACCTAAC
Source organism: Megascapheus bottae (assembly GCA_024803745.1). Lineage (NCBI taxonomy): Eukaryota > Metazoa > Chordata > Mammalia > Rodentia > Geomyidae > Megascapheus > Megascapheus bottae. The sequence continues at coordinate 1,540,032 of JANJXV010000188.1, forward strand.
CCACAACATTAATCTTAACCCCTAACCCTAACCCTTACCCTAACCCTAACCCTAACCCTAACCCCAACCCTTACCCTTACTCTAACCCTAACCCTAACACTAACCCTAAACCTAACCCTTACCCTAACCCTAACCATAACCCTTCCTTTAACTCTAACCCTAACGTCAACCCTAACCCTACCCCTAACCCTAACCCTTACCCTTAACCTAACCCTAACCATAACCCTAACCCTAACCCTAACACTTACCCTAACCCTAACCCTTATCCTAACCCTAACCATAACCCTTACCCTAACCCTAACCCTGACCCTTGCCCTTACCCTAACCCTAAACCTAACTTTAACCCTAACCCTAATCCTTACCCTAACCCTAACCCTAACCCTTACCCTAACCCTAACCCTAACCCTAACCTCCAACTTAACCCTATCCCTAACCCTAAACCTCACCCTTACTCTAACACTAAGACTAACCCTTACCCTAACCCTAACCCTAACCCTAACCCTTACCTTAACCCTAACCCTAATCCTAAACTTAAACCTAACCCTAACCATAACCCTAACCTCAACCTTAACCCTAACCCTAACCCTAACCTTACCCCTTACCCTTACCCTTACCCTAACACTAAGTCTAACCATAACCATAAACCTAAACCTAACCCTTACCCTAACCGTAACCCTAATCCGAACCCTAAAGCTAACCCTAACCCTAACCTTAACCCTAACCCTAACCCTAACTCTTACCCTTACCCTAACTCTAACCCTAACACTAACCCTGACCCTAACTGTAACCCTAAACCGTACCATTACCCTAATACTAACCGTAACCATAACCCTATCCTAACACTTACCCTAACCCTAACCCTAACCGTAACCCTAACCCTAACACATAACCTGAGCCTAACCCTAACCCTAACCGTAACCCTAACCCCAAACCTAAACCTAATCCTAACCCTATCCCTAACCCTAATCCTTAACCGTACACTAACCCTAAACCTAACCCTAACCCTTACCATAAACATAACCCTAATCCTAACCCTAAGCTAACCCTAACCCTAACCTTAACCCTAACCCTAACCCTAACTCTTACCCTTACCCTAACCCTAACCCTAACACTAACCCTGACCCTAACTTAACCATAACCCGTAACCTTACCCTAATACTATCCGTAACGGTAACCCTAATCCTAACACTTACCCTAACCCTAAACCTAACCCTAACCGTAACCCTAACACATAACCTGAGCCTAACCCTAACAATAACCGTAACCCTAACCCCAAACCTAAACCTAATCCTAACCCTAACCCTAACCCTAAGCATAAACCTAACCCTAACCCTAACCCTAATCCTTAAACGTACCCTAACCCTAAACCTAACCTTAACCCCAACCCTAAACCAAACCCTAACCCTAACCCTAACGCTTACCCTTACCCTATCCCTAAACCTAACCCTAAGCATAACACTAACCATTACACTAACCCTAACCCTAATCCTAACCCTAACCCTTACCCTTAGCCTAACCCTAACCCTAACCCTAAACCTAAACCAAACTCTTACCCTAAACCTAACCCTTACCCTTAGCCTAACCCTAACCCTAAACCTTAAACTAACCCTAACCCTAACCCTAACCCTTACCCTAACCCTAAGCCTAACCCCTAACCCTAACCCTAACCCTAAGCCTAACCCCTTACCCTAAAACTAAACGTAACTCTAACCCTAACCCTAACCCTAACTCTATCCCTAACCCTTACCCTAACTCTAACTCTAACCTTACCCTAACCCTAACCATAACACTAACTTTAACCCTAAACCTAACCCTAATCCTAACCCTAACCTTAACCCTAACCCTAAACCTAACCCTTATCCTTATCCTAACCCTAACCCTAAACCTAACACTAACGCTAACCCTAACCCTAACCCTTACCCTTATCCTAACCCTAACCCTAAACCTAACACTCACCCTAACCCTAACCCTAACCTCTAACCCTAACCCTAAACCTAACCCTAATCCTTACACTTATCCTAAACCTAAACCTAACACTAACACTTACCCTTACCCTAAACCCTACCCTAACCCTAAACCTAACCCTAACCCTTACCCTAACTCTCACCTCAACCTAACCCTAAACCTAACCCTAACCATAACCTTACCCCTAACACTTACCCTAAACCTAACACTAACCCTAACCCTAACGCTTCTCCTTACCCTAACCCCAACCCTAACCCTAACACTTACAAAAACCCTAACCCTAACCATAACCCTAACCATAACCCTTCCTTTAACTCTAACCCTAACCCCAAACCTAACCCTACCCCTAACCCTAACCCTTACCCTTACCCTAACCCTAACCCTAAACCTAACCCTAACACTTACCCTAACCCTAACCCTTATCCTAACCCTAACCATAACCCTTACCCTAACCCTAACCCTTGCCCTTACCCTAACCCTGAACCTAACCCTAATCCTAACCCTAACCCTAACCCTAAGCATAACCCTAACCCTAACCCTTACCCTTACCGTAAACCTAACCCTAACCCTAAACCTAACCCTAACACTTACCCTAACCCTAACCCTTACCCTTAACTAACCCTAACCCTAAACCTTAAACTAACCCTAACCCTAACCCTTACCCTAACCCTAACCCTAAGCCTAAGTCCTAACCCTAACCCTAAACCTAACTCTAAACCTAACCCTAACCCTAACCCTAACCCTTACCCTAACCCTAAACCTAACCCTAAACCTAACCTTAACACTAACCCTAACCCTAACCCTAACCCTAACCTTAACCCTAACCCTAACCCTAAACTAACCCTAACCCTAAACCTAACTCTAACACTTACCCTAACCCTAACCCCACCCTTAACTAACCCTAACCCTAAAGCTTAAACTAACCCTAACCCTAACCCTTAGCCAAACCCTAACCCTAAGCCTAACCCCTAACCCTAACCCTAAACATAACTCTAACCCTAACCCTATCCCTAACCCTAACCCTTACCCTAACCCTAAACCTAACCCTAAACCTAACCTTAACACTAACACTAACCCTAACCCTAACCCTAACCTTAACCCTAACCCTAACCCTAACCCTTGCCCTCTACCCTAAACCTAACCCTAAACCTAACACGACCCCTAACCCTAACGCTAACCCTAACCCTAACCCTTACCCTTTCCCTAACCCTAACCCTAAACCTAACCCTCACCCTAACCCTAACCCTAACTCTAACCTCTAACCCTAATCCTAAACCAAACCCTAATCCTTACCCTTATCCTAAACTTAACCCTAACACTAACACTTACCCTTACCCTAAACCCTACCCTAACCCTAACCCTAACCCTTACCCTAACTCTAACCCTAACCCTTACCCTATCCCTAACCCTAACCCTAAACTCAAACTTAACCCTAACCCTAACCCTAACCCTAAACCTAACCTAACCCACAACATTAATCTTAACCCCTAACCCTAACCCTTACCCTAACCCTAACCCTAACCCTAACCCCAACCCTTACCCTTACTCTAACCCTAACCCTAACACTAACCCTAAACCTAACCCTTACCCTAACCCTAACCATAACCCTTCCTTTAACTCTAACCCTAACGTCAACCCTAACCCTACCCCTAACCCTAACCCTTACCCTTAACCTAACCCTAACCATAACCCTAACCCTAACCCTAACACTTACCCTAACCCTAACCCTTATCCTAACCCTAACCATAACCCTTACCCTAACCCTAACCCTGACCCTTGCCCTTACCCTAACCCTAAACCTAACTTTAACCCTAACCCTAATCCTTACCCTAACCCTAACCCTAACCCTTACCCTAACCCTAACCCTAACCCTAACCTCCAACTTAACCCTATCCCTAACCCTAAACCTCACCCTTACTCTAACACTAAGACTAACCCTTACCCTAACCCTAACCCTAACCCTTACCTTAACCCTAACCCTAATCCTAAACTTAAACCTAACCCTAACCGTAACCCTAACCTCAACCTTAACCCTAACCCTAACCCTAACCTTACCCCTTACCCTTACCCTTACCCTAACACTAAGTCTAACCATAACCATAAACCTAAACCTAACCCTTACCCTAACCGTAACCCTAATCCGAACCCTAAAGCTAACCCTAACCCTAACCTTAACCCTAACCCTAACCCTAACTCTTACCCTTACCCTAACTCTAACCCTAACACTAACCCTGACCCTAACTGTAACCCTAAACCGTACCATTACCCTAATACTAACCGTAACCATAACCCTATCCTAACACTTACCCTAACCCTAACCCTAACCGTAACCCTAACCCTAACACATAACCTGAGCCTAACCCTAACCCTAACCGTAACCCTAACCCCAAACCTAAACCTAATCCTAACCCTATCCCTAACCCTAATCCTTAACCGTACACTAACCCTAAACCTAACCCTAACCCTTACCATAAACATAACCCTAATCCTAACCCTAAGCTAACCCTAACCCTAACCTTAACCCTAACCCTAACCCTAACTCTTACCCTTACCCTAACCCTAACCCTAACACTAACCCTGACCCTAACTTAACCATAACCCGTAACCTTACCCTAATACTATCCGTAACGGTAACCCTAATCCTAACACTTACCCTAACCCTAAACCTAACCCTAACCGTAACCCTAACACATAACCTGAGCCTAACCCTAACAATAACCGTAACCCTAACCCCAAACCTAAACCTAATCCTAACCCTAACCCTAACCCTAAGCATAAACCTAACCCTAACCCTAACCCTAATCCTTAAACGTACCCTAACCCTAAACCTAACCTTAACCCCAACCCTAAACCAAACCCTAACCCTAACCCTAACGCTTACCCTTACCCTATCCCTAAACCTAACCCTAAGCATAACACTAACCATTACACTAACCCTAACCCTAATCCTAACCCTAACCCTTACCCTTAGCCTAACCCTAACCCTAACCCTAAACCTAAACCAAACTCTTACCCTAAACCTAACCCTTACCCTTAGCCTAACCCTAACCCTAAACCTTAAACTAACCCTAACCCTAACCCTAACCCTTACCCTAACCCTAAGCCTAACCCCTAACCCTAACCCTAACCCTAAGCCTAACCCCTTACCCTAAAACTAAACGTAACTCTAACCCTAACCCTAACCCTAACTCTATCCCTAACCCTTACCCTAACTCTAACTCTAACCTTACCCTAACCCTAACCCTAACACTAACCTTAACCCTAAACCTAACCCTAATCCTAACCCTAACCTTAACCCTAACCCTAAACCTAACCCTTATCCTTATCCTAACCCTAACCCTAAACCTAACACTAACGCTAACCCTAACCCTAACCCTTACCCTTATCCTAACCCTAACCCTAAACCTAACACTCACCCTAACCCTAACCCTAACCTCTAACCCTAACCCTAAACCTAACCCTAATCCTTACACTTATCCTAAACCTAAACCTAACACTAACACTTACCCTTACCCTAAACCCTACCCTAACCCTAAACCTAACCCTAACCCTTACCCTAACTCTCACCTCAACCTAACCCTAAACCTAACCCTAACCATAACCTTACCCCTAACACTTACCCTAAACCTAACACTAACCCTAACCCTAACGCTTCTCCTTACCCTAACCCCAACCCTAACCCTAACACTTACAAAAACCCTAACCCTAACCATAACCCTAACCATAACCCTTCCTTTAACTCTAACCCTAACCCCAAACCTAACCCTACCCCTAACCCTAACCCTTACCCTTACCCTAACCCTAACCCTAAACCTAACCCTAACACTTACCCTAACCCTAACCCTTATCCTAACCCTAACCATAACCCTTACCCTAACCCTAACCCTTGCCCTTACCCTAACCCTAACCCTAACTTTAACCCTAACCCTAATCCTTACCCTAACCCTAACCCTAACCCTAACCCTTACCCTAACCCTAACCCTAACCCTAACCTCAAACTTAACCCTAACCCTAACCCTAACCCTCACCCTTACTCTAACACTAAGACTAACCCTTACCCTAACCCTAACCCTAACCCTTACCTTAACCCTAACCCTAATGCTAACCTTAAACCTAACCCTAACCGTAACCCTAACCTCAACCTTAACCCTAACCCTAACCCTAACCTTACCCCTTACCCTTACCCTTACCCTAACACTAAGGCTAACCCTAACCCTAAACCTAACCCTAACCCTTACCCTAACCATAACCCTAATCCTAACCCTAAAGCTAACCCTATCCCTAAACCTAACCTTAACCCTAACCCTAACCCTAACTCTTACCCTTACCCTAACACTAACCATAACACTAACCCTGACCCTAACTTTAACCCTAACCCGTACCCTTAACCTAATACTAACCGTAACCGTAACCCTAATCCTAACACTTACCTAACCCTAACCCTAACCATAACCCTAACCCTAACACATAACCTGAGCCTAACACTAACCCTAACCATAACCCTAACCGCAAACCTAAACCTAATCCTAACCCTAACCCTAACCCTAAGCATAAACCTAACCCTAACCCTAACCCTAATCCTTAAACGTACCCTAACCCTAAACCTAACCTTAACCCCAACCCTAAACCTAACGCTAACCCTAACCCTAACCCATACCCTTACCCTATCCCTAAACCTAACCCTAACCCTAACACTAACCAGTACACTAATCCTAACCCTAATCATAACCCTAACCCTTACCCTTACCCTTACCCAAACCCTAACCCTAAACCTATCCCTAAACCTAACCCTAAACTAAATTCTTACGATAACCCTAACCCTTACCCTTACCCTAACCCTAACCCTAAACCTTAAACTAACCCTAACCCTAAACCTAACCCTAACCCTAACCCTAACCCTTGCCCTTACCCTAAACCTAACCCTAACCCTAACACGAACCCTAACCCTAACCCTAACCTCAAACTTAACCCTCACCCTTACCCTAACCCTAACCCTTACCCTTACTCTAACACTAAGCCTAACCGCAAACCTAACCTTAACCTTTACCCTAACCCTAACCCTAATCCTACCCCTAAACCTAACCCTAACCTCAACCTTAATCCTAACCCTAACCCTAACCCTACCCCTTACCCTTACCGTTACCCTAACACTAAGCATAACCCTAACCCTACCCCTAATCCTACCCTACCCCTTACACTTACCCTTACCCTAACACTAAGCCTAACCCTAACCCTAACCCTAACCCTACCCTAACCATAACCCTAATCCTAACTCTAAACCTAACCCTAATCTTAACCCTAACCCTTACCTTACACTAATCCTAAACCTAACCCTAAACCTTACCGTTACCCTAACCCTAACCCTAACCCTAATCTTGACCCTAACTTTAACCCTAACTCTTACCCTTACCTTAACCCTAACCCTAACCCTAAGCCTAATCCTAACCCTGAACCTAACCCTAATCCTAACCCTAACCCTAACCCTAAGCATAACCCTAACCCTAACCCTAATCCTTAAACGTACGCTAACCCTAAAACTAACCTTAACCCCAACCCTAAACCTAACCCTACCCCTAACACTAACCCTTACCCTTACCCTATCACGAAACCTAACCCTAACCCTAAGACTAACCATTACACTAAACCTAACCCTAACCCTAACCCTAACCCTTACCCTTACCCTAAACCTGGCCCAAACCCTAAACCTAACCCTAACACTTACCCTAACCCTAACTGTTACCCTTACCCTAAACCTAACCCAAACCCTTAAACTAACCCTAATCCTAACCCTTACCCTAACCCTAACCCTAAGCCTAACGCCTAACCCTAACCCTAAACCTAACTCTAACCCTAACCCTAACCCTAACCCTAACCCTTACCCTAACCCTAAACCTAACCCTAACCCTAACCTTAACACTAACCCTAACCCTAACCCTAACCCTAAACTTAACCCTAACCCTAACCCTAACCCTTACCCTTTCCCTAACCCTAACCCTAAACCTAACCCTCACCCTAACCCTAACCCTAACCTCAACCTTAATCCTAACCCTAACCCTAAACCTACCCCTTACCCTTACATTACCTAACACTAAGCATAACCCTAAACCTACCCCTAATCCTACCCTACACCTTACCCTTACCCTAACACTAAGCCTAACCCTAACCCTAACCCTAACCCTACCCTAACCATAACCCTAATCCTAACTCTAAACCTAACACTAACCCTAACTTTAACCCTAACCCTAACCCTAACCTAACCCTTACCCTTACCCTAACCCTAACCCTATCCTTAACCCCAACCCTAAACCTAACCCTAACCCTAACCCTTACGCTAACGCTACCCCTAACCCTAACCCTAATCCTTACCCTAAACATAACCCTAATCTTAACCCTAACCCTTACCCTTACCCTCACATTAACCTTAAACCTAACCCTAACCCTAACCCTAACCTTAACTCTAACATTTATCCTTACCCTATCCCTAACCCTAAACCTAACCCTAACCCTAACCCTAACCCTAACCCTAATCTTAACCCTAACCCTAACCCTAACCCTAACCCTAATCTTGACCCTAACTTTAACCCTAACTCTTACCCTTACCCTAACCCTAACCCTAACCCTAAGCCTAATCCTTACCCTGAACCTAACCCTAATCCTAACCCTAACTCTAACCCTAAGCATAACCCTAACCCTAACCCTAACCCTAATCCTTAAACGTACACTAACCCTAACCCTAACCTTAACTCCAACCCTAAACCTAACCGTAACCCTAACACTAACCCTTACCCTTACCCTATCCCTAAACCTAACCCTAACGCTAACACTAACCATTACACTAACCCTAACCCTAATCCTACCCTAACCCTTACCCTAACCCTAACCCTAACCCTAACCTTAACCCTAACCCTAACCCTAACCCTTGCCCTTACCCTAAACCTAACCCTAAACCTAACACAACCCTAACCCTAACGCTAACCCTAACCCTAACCCTTACCCTTTCCCTAACCCTAACCCTAAACCTAACCCTCACCCTAACCCTAACCCTAACTCTAACCTCTAACCCTAATCCTAAACCAAACCCTAATCCTTACCCTTATCCTAAACTTTACCCTAACACTAACACTTACCCTTACCCTAAACCCTAACCCTAACCCCAAGCCTAACCTCAAACTTAACCCTCACCCTAACCCTAACCCTAACCCTTACCCTTACTCTAACACTAAGCCTAACCCTAAACCTAACCATAACCCTTACCCTAACCCTAACCCTAACCCTAAACCTAAACCTAACCCTAACCTCAACATTAATCCTAACCCTAACCCTAACCCTACCCCTTATCCTTACCGTTACCCTAACACTAAGCATAACCCTAACCCTACCCCTAATCCTACCCTACCCCTTACCCTTACCCTTACCCTAACACTAAGCCTACCCTAACCCTAACCCTAACCCTACCCTAACCATAACCCTAATCCTAACTCTAAACCTAACACTAACCCTAACTTTAACCCTAACCCTAACCTAACCCTTACCCTTACCCTAACCCTAACCCTATCCTTAACCCCAACCCTAAACCTCACCCTAACCCTAACCCTTACCCTAACCCTACACCTAACCCTAACCCTAATCCTTACCCTAAACCTAACCCTAATCTTAACCCTAACCCTTACCCTTACCCTCACATTAACCTTAAACTTAACCCTAACCCTAACCTTAACTCTAACATTTATCCTTACCCTAACCCTAACACTAAACCTAACCCTAACCCTAAACCTAACCCTTACCCTTACACTAACCCTAAACCTAACCCTAAACCTTACCGTTACCCTAACCCTAACCCTAACCCTAATCTTGACCCTAACTTTAACCCTAACTCTTACCCTTACCCTAACCCTAACCCTAACCCTAAGCCTAATCCTAACCCTGAACCTAACCCTAATCCTAACCCTAACCCTAACCCTAAGCATAACCCTAACCCTAACCCTAATCCTTAAACGTACGAAACCCTAAAACTAACCTTAACCCCAACCCTAAACCTAACCCTAACCCTAACACTAACCCTTACCCTTACCCTATCCCTAAACCTAACCCTAACCCTAACACTAACCATTACACTAAACCTAACCCTAATCCTAACCCTAACCCTTACCCTTACCCTAAACCTGACCCAAATCCTAAACCTAACCCTAACACTTACCCTAACCCTAACTGTTACCCTTACCCTAAACCTAACCCAAACCCTTAAACTAACCCTAATCCTAACCATTACCCTAACCCTAACCCTAAGCCTAACGCCTAAACCCAACCCTAAACCTAAATCTAACCCTAACCTTAACCCTAACCCTAACCCTAACCTAACACCTAACCCTAACCCTAAACCTAACTCTAAACCTAACCCTAACCCTTACCCTAACCCTAAACCTAACCCTAACCCTAACCTTAACACTAACCCTAACCCTAACCCTAACCCTAACCTTAACCCTAACCCTAACCCTAACCCTTACCCTTTCCTAACCCTAACCCTAAACCTAACCCTCACCCTAACCCTAACCCTAACCTCAACCTTAATCCTAACCCTAACCCTAACCCTACCCCTTACCCTTACCCTTACCTAACACTAAGCATAACCCTAAACCTACCCCTAATCGTACCCTACACCTTACCCTTACCCTTACCCTAACACTAAGCCTAACCCTAACCCTAACCCTAACCCTACCCTAACCATAACCCTAATCCTAACTCTAAACCTAACACTAACCCTAACTTTAACCCTAACCCTAACCCTAACCTAACCCTTACCCTTACCCTAACCCTAACCCTATCCTTAACCCCAACCCTAAACCTAACCCTAACCCTAACCCTTACCCTAACGCTACCCCTAACCCTAACCCTAATCCTTACCCTAAACATAACCCTAATCTTAACCCTAACCCTTACCCTTACCCTCACATTAACCTTAAACCTAACCCTAACCCTAACCTTAACTCTAACATTTATCCTTACCCTAACCCTAACCCTAAACCTAACCCTAACCCTAAACCTAACCCTTACCCTTACTCTAACCCTAAACCTAACCCTAAACCTTACCGTTACCCTAACCCTAACCCTAACCCTACTCTTGACCCTAACTTTAACCCTAACTCTTACCCTTACCCTAACCCTAAGCCTAATCCTAACCCTGAACCTAACCCTAATCCTAACCGGAACCCTAACCCTAAGCATAACCCTAACCCTAACCCTAATCCTTAAACGTACGCTAACCCTAAAACTAACCTTAACCCCAACCCTAAACCTAACCCTAACCCTAACACTAACCCTTACCCTTACCCTATCCCTAAACCTAACCCTAACTCTAACACTAACCATTACACTAACCCTAACCCTAATCCTAACCCTAACCCTTACCCTTACCCTAAACCTAACCCAAACCCTAAACCTAACCCTAACACTTACCCTAAACCTAACCGTTACCCTTACCCTAAACCTAACCCAAACCCTTAAACTAACCCTAATCCTAACCCTTACCCTAACCCTAACCCTAAACCTAACACCTAACCCTAACCCTAAACCTAACTCTAACCCTAACCCTAACCCTAACCCTAACCCTTACCTTAACCCTAAACCTAACCCTAACCCTAACCTTGACACTAACCCTAACCCTAACCCTAACCCTAACTTTAACCCTAACCCTAACCCTAACCCGTACCCTTTCCCTAACCCTAACCCTAAACCTAACCCTCACCCTAACCCTAACCCTAAGTCTAACCTCTAACCCTAATCCTAACCCAAACCCTAATCCTTACCCTTATCCTAAACTTAACCCTAACACTAACACTTACCCTTACCCTAAATCCTACCCTAACCCTATCCCTAACCCTTACCCTAACCCTAACCTTAACCCTAACCCTAATCTTAACCCTAACCCTATCCCTAACCCTTACCCTAACCCTAAACCTAACTCTAACCCTTACCCTCACCCTAACCCTAAACCTAACCCAAACCCTTAAACTAACCCTAACCCTAACCCTTAACCTAACCCTAACCCTAAGCCTAACCCATAACCCTAACCCTAAACCTAACTCTAACCCTAACCCTAACCCTAACCCTTACACTAAACATAAACCTAACCCTAACCCTAACCTTAACACTAACCCTAATCCTAACCCTAACCCTAACCTTAACCCTAACCCTAACCCTAACCCTTACCCTTTCCCTAACCCTAACCCTAAACCTAACGCTCACCCTAACCCTAACCCTAACTCTAACCTCTAACCCTAATCCTAACCCAAACCCTAATCCTTACCCTTATCCTAAACTTAACCCTAACACTAACACTTACCCTTACCCTAAACCCTACCCTAACCCTAACCCTAACCCTAACCCTTACCCTAACCCTAACCCTAACCCTTACCCTATCCCTAACCCTAACCCTAACCTCAAACTTAACCCTAACCCTAACCCTAAACCTAACCTAACCCATAACATTAATCTTAAACTCTAACCCTAACCCTAACACTAACCTTAACCCTAACCCTTACCCTAACCCTAACCATAACCCTTCCTTTAACTCTAACCCTAACGTCAACCCTAACCCTACCCCTAACCCTAACCCTTACCCTTACCCTAACCCTAACCCTATCCCTAACCCTCACACTTACCCTAACCCTAACCCTTATCCTAACCCTAACCATAACCCTAACCTAAACAAGTAACCTAACACATAATATTAATCTTAACCCCTAACCCTAACTCTTACCCTAACCCTAACCCAAACCCTAACCCTTACCCTAACCCTAAACCTAAACCTAACCCTAACCTTAACACTAAACATAACCCTAACCCTAACCCTAACCTTAACCCTAACCCTAAACCTAACCCTTGCCCTTACCCTAAACCTAACCCTAAACCTAACACGAACCCTAACCCTAACGCTAACCCTAACCCTAATCCTTACCCTTTCCCAAACCCTAACCCTAAATCTAACCCTCACCCTAACCCTAACCCTATCTCTAACCTCTAACCCTAATCCTAAACCAAACCCTAATCCTTACCCTTATCCGAAACTTAACCCTAACACTAACACTTACCCTTACCCTAAACCCTACCCTACCCCAAACCCTAACACTTACCCTAATCCTAACCCTAACCTTAACTCTAACCTTAACCCTAACCCTAACACTAACCCTAATCTTGACCCTAACTTTAACCCTAACTCTTAACCTTACCCTAACGCTAACCTTAACCCTAAGCCTAACCCTAACCCTGAACCTAACCCTAATCCTAACCCTAACCCTAACCCTAAGCATAACCCTAACCCTAACCCTTACCCTTACCGTAAACCTAACCCTAACCCTAAACCTAACCCTAACACTTACCCTAACCCTAACCCTTACCCTTAACTAACCCTAACCCTAAACCTTAAACTAACCCTAACCCTAACCCTTACCCTAACCCTAACCCTAAGCCTAACCCCTAACCCTAAACCTAAACCTAACTCTAACCCTAACCCTACCCCTAACCCTAACCCTTACCCTAACCCTAAACCTAACCCTAAACCTAACCTTAACACTAAACCTAACCCTAACCCTAACCCTAACCTTAACCCTAACCCTAACCCTAACCCTTGCCCTTACCCTAAACCTAACCCTAAACCTAACACGACCCCTAACCCTAACGCTAACCCTAACCCTAACCCTTACCCTTTCCCTAACCCTAACCCTAAACCTAACCCTCACCCTAACCCTAACCCTAACTCTAACCTCTAACCCTAATCCTAAACCAAACCCTAATCCTTACCCTTATCCTAAACTTAACCCTAACACTAACACTTACCCTTACCCTAAACCCTACCCTAACCCTAACCCTAACCCTTACCCTAACTCTAACCCTAACCCTTACCCTATCCCTAACCCTAACCCTAAACTCAAACTCAACCCTAACCCTAACCCTAACCCTAAACCTAACCTAACCCACAACATTAATCTTAACCCCTAACCCTAACCCTTACCCTAACCCTAACCCTAACCCTAACCCCAACCCTTACCCTTACTCTAACCCTAACCCTAACACTAACCCTAAACCTAACCCTTACCCTAACCCTAACCATAACCCATCCTTTAACTCTAACCCTAACGTCAACCCTAACCCTACCCCTAACCCTAACCCTTACCTTTAACCTAACCCTAACCCTAACCCTAACCCTAACACTTACCCTAACCCTAACCCTTATCCTAACCCTAACCATAACCCTTACCCTAACCCTAACCCTGACCCTTGCCCTTACCCTAACCCTAAACCTAACTTTAACCCTAACCTTAATCCTTACCCTAACCCTAACCCTAACCCTAACCCTAACCCTTACCCTAACCCTAACCCTAACCCTAACCTCCAACTTAACCCTAACCCTAACCCTAAACCTCACCCTTACTCTAACACTAAGACTAACCCTTACCCTAACCCTAACCCTAACCCTAACCCTTACCTTAACCCTAACCCTTATCCTAAACTTAAACCTAACCCTAACCGTAACCCTAACCTCAACCTTAACCCTAACCCTAACCCTAACCTTACCCCTTACCCTTACCCTTACCCTAACACTAAGTCTAACCATAACCCTAAACCTAAACCTAACCCTTACCCTAACCGTAACCCTAATCCTAACCCTAAAGCTAACCCTAACCCTAACCTTAACCCTAACCCTAACCCTAACTCTTACCCTTACCCTAACTCTAACCCTAACACTAACCCTGACCCTAACTTTAACCCTAAACCGTACCCTTACCCTAATACTAACCGTAACCATAACCCTATCCTAACACTTACCCTAACCCTAACCCTAACCGTAACCCTAACCCTAACACATAACCTGAGCCTAACCCTAACCCTAACCGTAACCCTAACCCCAAACCTAAACCTAATCCTAACCCTATCCCTAACCCTAATCATAAACCAACCCTAACCCTAACCCTAATCCTTAACCGTACACTAACCCTAAACCTAACTCTAACCCTTACCATAACCATAACCCTAATCCTAACCCTAAGCTAACCCTAACCCTAACCTTAACCCTAACCCTAACCCTAACTCTAACCCTTACCCTAACCCTAACCCTAACACTAACCCTGACCCTAACTTTAACCCTAACCCGTACCCTTACCCTAATACTATCCGTAACGGTAACCCTAATCCTAACACTTACCCTAACCCTAAACCTAACCCTAACCGTAACCCTAACACATAACCTGAGCCTAACCCTAACAATAACCGTAACCCTAACCCCAAACCTAAACCTAATCCTAACCCTAACCCTAACCCTAAGCATAAACCTAACCCTAACCCTAACCCTAATCCTTAAACATACCCTAACCCTAAACCTAACCTTAACCCCAACCCTAAACCAAACCCGAACCCTAACCCTAACCCTTACCCTTACCCTATCCCTAAACCTAACCCTAACCATAACACTAACCATTACACTAACCCTAACCCTAATCCTAACCCTAACCCTTACCCTTACCCTAACCCTAACCCTAACCCTAAACCTAAACCAAACTCTTACCCTAAACCTAACCCTTACCCTTAGCCTAACCCTAACCCTAAACCTTAAACTAACCCTAACCCTAACCCTAACCCTTACCCTAACCCTAAGCCTAACCCCTAACCCTAACCCTAACCCTAAGCCTAACCCCTTACCCTAAAACTAAACGTAACTCTAACCCTAACCCTAACCCTAACTCTATCCCTAACCCTTACCCTAACTCTAACTCTAACCTTACCCTAACCCTAACCCTAACACTAACCTTAACCCTAAACCTAACCCTAATCCTAACCCTAACCTTAACCCTAACCCTAAACCTAACCCTTATCCTTATCCTAACCCTAACCCTAAACCTAACACTAACGCTAACCCTAACCCTAACCCTTACCCTTATCCTAACCCTAACCCTAAACCTAACACTCACCCTAACCCTAACCCTAACCTCTAACCCTAACCCTAAACCTAACCCTAATCCTTACACTTATCCTAAACCTAAACCTAACACTAACACTTACCCTTACCCTAAACCCTACCCTAACCCTAAACCTAACCCTAACCCTTACCCTAACTCTCACCTCAACCTAACCCTAAACCTAACCCTAACCATAACCTTACCCCTAACACTTACCCTAAACCTAACACTAACCCTAACCCTAACGCTTATCCTTACCCTAACCCCAACCCTAACCCTAACACTTACCCAAACCCTAACCCTAACCATAACCCTAACCATAACCCTTCTTTAACTCTAACCCTAACCTCAACCCTAACCCTACCCCTAACCCTAACCCTTACCCTTACCCTAACCCTAACCCTAACCCTAACCCTAACACTTACCCTAACCCTAACCCTTATCCTAACCCTAACCATAAACCTTACCCTAACCCTAACCCTTGCCCTTACCCTAACCCTAACCCTAACTTTAACCCTAACCCTAATCCTTACCCTAACCCTAACCCTAACCCTAACCCTTACCCTAACCCTAACCCTAACCCTAACCTCAAACTTAACCCTAACCCTAACCCTAACCCTCACCCTTACTCTAACACTAAGACTAACCCTTACCCTAACCCTAACCCTAACCCTAACCCTAACCCTTACCTTAACCCTAACCCTAATCCTAAACTTAAACCTAACCCTAACCGTAACCCTAACCTCAACCTTAACCCTAACCCTAACCCTAACCTTACCCCTTACGCTTACCCTTACCCTAACACTAAGGCTAACCCTAACCCTAAACCTAACCCTAACCCTTACCCTAACCATAACCCTAATCCTAACCCTAAAGCTAACCCTAACCCTAACCTTAACCCTAACCCTAACCCTAACTCTTACCCTTACCCTAACACTAACCCTAACACTAACTCTGACCCTAACTTTAACCCTAACCCGTACCCTTAACCTAATACTAACCGTAACCGTAACCCTAATCCTAACACTTACCCTAACCCTAACCCTAACCATAACCCTAACCCTAACACATAACCTGAGCCTAACACTAACCCTAACCGTAACCCTAACCGCAAACCTAAACCTAATCCTAACCCTAACCCTAACCCTAAGCATAAACCTAACCCTAACCCTAACCCTAATCCTTAAACGTACCCTAACCCTAAACCTAACCTTAACCCCAACCCTAAACCTAACGCTAACCCTAACCCTAACCCATACCCTTACCCTATCCCTAAACCTAACCCTAACCCTAACACTAACCAGTACACTAATCCTAACCCTAATCATAACCCTAACCCTTACCCTTACCCTTACCCAAACCCTAACCCTAAACCTAAACCTAAACTAAACTCTTACCCTAACCCTAACCCTTACCCTTACCCTAACACTAACCCTAAACCTTAAACTAACCCTAACCCTAACCCTAACCCTAACCCTAACCCTTGCCCTTACCCTAAACCTAACCCTAACCCTAACACGAACCCTAACCCTAACCCTAACCTCAAACTTAACCCTCACCCTAACCCTAACCCTAACCCTTACCCTTACTCTAACACTAAGCCTAACCCCAAACCTAACCTTAACCCTTACCCTAACCCTAACCCTAATCCTACCCCTAAACCTAACCCTAACCTCAACCTTAATCCTAACCCTAACCCTAACCCTACCCCTTACCCTTACCGTTACCCTAACACTAAGCATAACCCTAACCCTACCCCTAATCCTACCCTACCCCTTACCCTTACCCTTAAACTAACACTAAGCCTAACCCTAACCCTAACCCTAACCCTACCCTAACCAGAACCCTAATCCTAACTCTAAACCTAACCCTAATCTTAACCCTAAACCTTACCCTTACCCTCACATTAACCTTGAACCTAACCCTAACCCTAACCCTAACCTTAACTCTAACATTTATCCTTACCCTAAACCTAACCCTAAACCTAACCGTAACCCTAACCCTAACCCTAACCCTAACCCTAACCTTACCCTTACCCTAACCCTAACCCTAACCCTAAACCTAACCCTTACCCTTACCCTAACCCTAACCCTAACCCTAACCCTAACCCTACCCTAACCATAACCCTAATCCTAACTCTAAACCTAACACTAACCCTAACTTTAACCCTAACCCTAACCCTAACCTAACCATTACCCTTACCCTAACCCTAACCCTATCCTTAACCCCAACCCTAAACCTAACCCTAATCCTAACCCTAACCCTTACCCTAACCCTACCCCTAACCCTAACACTAATCCTTACCCTAAACCTAACCCTAATCTTAACCCTAACCCTTACCCTTACCTTCACATTAACCTTAAACCTAACCCTAACCCTAACCTTAACGCTAACATTTATCCTTACCCTAACCCTAACTCTAAACCTAACCCTAACCCTAAACCTAACCCTTACCCTTACACTAATCCTAAACCTAACCCTAAACCTTACCGTTACCCTAACCCTAACACTAAACCTAATCTTGACCCTAACTTTAACCCTAACTCTTACCCTTACCCTAACCCTAACCCTAACACTAAGCCTAATCCTAACCCTGAACCTAACCCTAATCCTAACCCTAACCCTAACCCTAAGCATAACCCTAACCCTAACCCTAAAACTTAAACGTACGCTAACCCTAAAACTAACCTTAACCCCAACCCTAAACCTAACCCTAACCCTAACACTAACCCTTACCCTTACCCTATCCCTAAACCTAACCCTAACCCTAACACTAACCATTACACTAAACCTAACCCTAATCCTAACCCTAACCCTTACCCTTACCCTAAACCTGACCCAAACCCTAAACCTAACCCTAACACTTACCCTAACCCTAACTGTTACCCTTACCCTAAACCTAACCCAAACCCTTAAACTAACCCTAATCCTAAACCTTACCCTAACCCTAACCCTAAGCCTAACGCCTAACCCTAACCCTAAACCTAACTCTAACCCTAACCCTAACCCTAACCCTAACCCTAACCCTTACCCTAACCCTAAACCTAACCCTAACCCTAACCTTAACACTAACCCTAACCCTAACCCTAACCCTAACCTTAACCCTAACCCTAACCCTAACCCTTACCCTTTCCCTAACCCTAACCCTAAACCTAACCCTCACCCTAACCCTAACCCTAACCTCAACCTTAATCCTAACCCTAACCCTAACCCTACCCCTTACCCTTACCCTTACCTAACACTAAGCATAACCCTAAACCTACCCCTAATCCTACCCTACACCTTACCCTTACCCTTACCCTAACACTAAGCCTAACCCTAACCCTAACCCTAACCCTACCCTAACCATAACCCTAATCCTAACTCTAAACCTAACACTAACCCTAACTTTAACCCTAACCCTAACCCTAACCTAACCCTTACCCTTACCCTAACCCTAACCCTATCCTTAACCCCAACCCTAAACCTAACCCTAACCCTAACCCTTACCCTAACGCTAGCCCTAACCCTAACCCTAATCCTTACCCTAAACATAACCCTAATCTTAACCCTAACCCTTGCCCTTACCCTCACATTAACCTTAAACCTAACCCTAACCCTAACCCTAACCTTAACCCTAACATTTATCCTTACACTAACCCTAACCCTAAACCTAACCCTAACCCTAAACCTAACCCTTACCCTTACTCTAACCCTAAACCTAACCCTAAACCTTACAGTTACCCTAAACCTAACCCTAACCCTACTCTTGACCCTAACTTTAACCCTAACTCTTACCCTTACCCTAACCCTAAGCCTAATCCTAACCCTGAACCTAACCCTAATCCTAACCGTAACCCTAACCCTAAGCATAACCCTAACCCTAACCCTAATCCTTAAATGTACGCTAACCCTAAAACTAACCTTAACCCAACCCTAAACCTAACCCTAACCCTAACACTAACCCTTACCCTTACCCTATCCCTAAACCTAACCCTAACTCTAACACTAACCATTACACTAACCCTTACCCTAATCCTAACCCTAACCCTTACCCTTACCCTAAACCTAACCCAAACCCTAAACCTAACCCTAACACTTACCCTAAACCTAACCGTTACCCTTACCCTAAACCTAACCCATACCCTTAAACTAACCCTAATCCTAACCCTTACCCTAACCCTAAACCTAAGCCTAACACCTAACCCTAACCCTAAGCCTAACTCTAACCCTAACCCTAACCCTAACCCTAACCCTTACCCTAACCCTAAACCTAACCCTAAACCTAACCTTAACACTAACCCTAACCCTAACCCTAACCCTAACTTTAACCCTAACCCTAACCCTAACCCATACCCTTTCCCTAACCCTAACCCTAAACCTAACCCTCACCCTAACCCTAACCCTAAGTCTAACCTCTAACCCTAATCCTAACCCAAACCCTAATCCTTACCCTTATCCTAAACTTAACCCTAACACTAACACTTACCCTTACCCTAAACCCTACCCAAACCCTAACCCTAACCCTTACCCTAACCCTAACCTTAACCCTAACCCTAATCTTAACCCTAACCCTAACCCTAACCCTTACCCTAACCCTACCCCTAACTCTAACCCTTACCCTCACCCTAACCCTAAACCTAACCCAAACCCTAACCCTAACCCTAACCCTCACCCTTACCCTAACCCTAACCCTAAGCCTAACCCATAACCCTAACCCTAAACCTAACTCTAACCCTAACCCTAACCCTAACCCTTACACTAAACATAAACCTAACCCTAACCCTAACCTTAACACTAACCCTAATCCTAACCCTAACCCTAACCTTAACTCTAACCCTAACCCTAACCCTTACCCTTTCCCTAACCCTAACCCTAACCTAACCCTTACCCTTACCCTAACCCTAACCCTATCCTTAACCCCAACCCTAAACCTCACCCTAACCCTAACCCTTACCCTAACCCTACACCTAACCCTAACCCTAATCCTTACCCTAAACCTAACCCTAATCTTAACCCTAACCCTTACCCTTACCCTCACATTAACCTTAAACCTAACCCTAACCCTAACCCTAACCTTAACTCTAACATTTATCCTTACCCTAACCCTAACCCTAAAACTAACCCTAACCCTAAACCTGACCCTTACCCTTACCCTAACCCTAAACCTAACCCTAAAACTTACCGTTACCCTAACCCTAACCCTAACCCTAATCTTGACCCTAACTTTAACCCTAACTCTTACCCTTACCCTAACCCTAACCCTAATCCTAAACCTAATCCTAAACCTGAACCTAACCCTAATCCTAACCGTAACCCTAACCCTAAGCATAACCCTAACCCTAACCCTAATCCTTAAACATACGCTAACCCTAAACCTAACCTTAATCCCAAACCTAAACCTAACCCTAACCCTAACACTAACCCTTACCCTTACCCTATCCCTAAACCTAACCCTAATACTAATACTAACCATTACACTAACCCTAACCCTAATCCTAACCCTAACACTTACCCTTACCCTAAACCTAACCCAACCCTAAACCTAACCCTAACACTTACCCTAACCCTAACCGTTACCCTTACCCTAAACCTAACCCAAACCCTTAAACTATCCCTAAACCTAACCCTACCCTAACCCTAACCCTAAGCCTAACCCCTAACCCTAGCCCTAAACCTAACTCTAACCCTAACCCTAACCCTAACCCTAACCATTACCGTAACCCTAACCCTAACCCTAACCTTAACACTAACCCTAAACCTAACCCTAACCCTAACCTTAACCCTAACCCTAACCCTAACCCTTGCCCTTACCCTAAACTTAACCCTAAACCTAACACGAACCCTAACCCTAACGCTAACCCTAACCCTAACCCTTACCCTTTCCCTAACCCTAAACTTAAACCTTACCTCACCCTAACCCTAACCCTAAGTCTAACCTCTAAACCTAATCCTAACCCAAACTCTAATCCTTACCCTTATCCTAAACTTAACCCTAACACTAACACTTACCCTTACCCTAAACCCTACCCTAACCCTAACCCTAACCCTTACCCTAACCCTAACCTTAACCCTAACCCTAATCTTAACCCTAACCCTAACCCTAACCCTAACCCTAACCCAAACCCTCAAACTAACCCTAACCCTCACCCTTACCCTAACCCTAACCCTAAGCCTAACCCATAACCCTAACCCTAAACCTAACTCTAACCCTAACCCTAACCCTAACCCTTACACTAAACATAAACCTAACCCTAACCCTAACCTTAACACTAACCCTAATCCTAACCCTAACCCTAACCCTAACCTTAACCCTAACGCTAATCCTAACCCTTACCCTTTCCCTAACCCTAACCCTAAACCTAACCCTCACCCTAACCCTAACCCTAACTCTAACCTCTAAACCTAATCCTAACCCAAACCCTAATCCTTACCCTTATCCTAAATTTAACCCTAACAGTAACACTTACCCTTACCCTAAACCCTACCCTCACCCTAACCCTAACCCTAACCCTAACCCTAACCCTAATCTTAACCCTAACCCTAACCCTAACCCTAACCCTAATCTTGACCCTAACTTTAACCCTAACTCTTACCCTTACCCTAACCCTAACCCTAACCCTAACCCTAACCCTAATCTTAACCCTAACCCTAACCCTAACCCTAACCCTAATCTTGACCCTAAATTTAACCCTAACTCTTACCCTTACCCTAACCCTAACCCTAACCCTAACCCTTACCCTTACTCTAACACTAAGCCTAACCCTAAACCTAACCTTAACCCTTACCCTAACCCTAACCCTAACCCTAACCCTAAACCTAACCCTAACCTCAACATTAATCCTAACCCTAACCCTAACCCTACCCCTTATCCTTACCGTTACCCTAACACTAAGCATAACCCTAACCCTACCCCTAATCCTACCCTACCCCTTACCCTTACCCTTACCCTAACACTAAGCCTACCCTAACCCTAACCCTAACCCTACCCTAACCATAACCCTAATCCTAACTCTAAACCTAACACTAACCCTAACTTTAACCCTAACCCTAACCTAACCCTTACCCTTACCCTAACCCTAACCCTATCCTTAACCCCAACCCTAAACCTCACCCTAACCCTAACCCTTACCCTAACCCTACACCTAACCCTAACCCTAATCCTTACCCTAAACCTAACCCTAATCTTAACCCTAACCCTTACCCTTACCCTCACATTAACCTTAAACCTAACCCTAACCCTAACCCTAACCTTAACTCGAACATTTATCCTTACCCTAACCCTAACCCTAAACCTAACCCTAACCCTAAACCTGACCCTTACCCTTACCCTAACCCTAAACCTAACCCTAAAACTTACCGTTACCCTAACCCTAACCCTAACCTAATCTTGACCCTAACTTTAACCCTAACTCTTACCCTTACCCTAACCCTAACCCTAATCCTAAACCTAATCCTAAACCTGAACCTAACCCTAATCCTAACCGTAACCCTAACCCTAAGCATAACCCTAACCCTAACCCTAATCCTTAAACATACACTAACCCTAAACCTAACCTTAATCCCAAACCTAAACCTAACCCTAACCCTAACACTAACCCTTACCCTTACCCTATCCCTAAACCTAACCCTAATACTAATACTAACCATTACACTAACCCTAACCCTAATCCTAACCCTAACCCTTACCCTTACCCTAAACCTAACCCAACCCTAAACCTAACCCTAACACTTACCCTAACCCTAACCGTTACCCTTACCCTAAACCTAACCCAAACCCTTAAACTATCCCTAAACCTAACCCTACCCTAACCCTAACCCTAACCCTAACCATTACCGTAACCCTAACCCTAACCCTAACCTTAACACTAACCCTAAACCTAACCCTAACCCTAACCTTAACCCTAACCCTAACCCTAACCCTTGCCCTTACCCTAAACTTAACCCTAAACCTAACAGGAACCCTAACCCTAACGCTAACCCTAACCCTAACCCTTACCCTTTCCCTAACCCTAAACCTAAACCTTACCTCACCCTAACCCTAACCCTAAGTCTAACCTCTAAACCTAATCCTAACCCAAACTCTAATCCTTACCCTTATCCTAAACTTAACCCTAACACTAACACTTACCCTTACCCTAAACCCTACCCAAACCCTAACCCTAACCCTTACCCTAACCCTAACCTTAACCCTAACCCTAATCTTAACCCTAACCCTAACCCTAACCCTTACCCTAACCCTACCCCTAACTCTAACCCTTACCCTCACCCTAACCCTAAACCTAACCCAAACCCTAACCCTAACCCTAACCCTCACCCTTACCCTAACCCTAACCCTAAGCCTAACCCATAACCCTAACCCTAAACCTAACTCTAACCCTAACCCTAACCCTAACCCTTACACTAAACATAAACCTAACCCTAACCCTAACCTTAACACTAACCCTAATCCTAACCCTAACCCTAACCTTAACTCTAACCCTAACCCTAACCCTTACCCTTTCCCTAACCCTAACCCTAAACCTAACCCTCACCCTAACCCTAACCCTAACTCTAACCTCTAACCCTAATCCTAACCCAAACCCTAATCCTTACCCTTATCCTAAACTTAACCCTAACACTAACACTTACCCTTACCCTAAACCCTACCCTCACCCTAACCCTAACCCTAACCCTAACCCTAACCCTAATCTTAACCCTAACCCTAACCCTAACCCTAACCCTAACCCTAATGTTGACCCTAACTTTAACCCTAACTCTTACCCTTACCCTAACCCTAACCCTAACCCTAAGCCTAATCCTAACCCTGAACCTAACCCTAATCCTAACCCTAACTCTAACCCTAAGCATAACCCTAACCCTAACCCTAACACTAACCCTTACCCTTACCCTATCCCTAAACCTAACCCTAACGCTAACACTAACCATTACACTAACCCTAACCCTAATCCTACCCTAACCCTTACCCTAACCCTAACCCTAACCCTAACCCTAACCTTAACCCTAACCCTAAACCTAACCCTTGCCCTTACCCTAAACTTAACCCTAAACCTAACACGAACCCTAACCCTAACGCTAACCCTAACCCTTACCCTTACCCTAACCCTAATCCTTACCCTTATCCTAAACTTAACCCTAACACTAACACTTACCCTTACACTAAACCCTAACCCTAACCCCAACCCTAACCTCAAACTTAACCCTCACCCTAACCCTAACCCTAACCCTTACCCTTACTCTAACACTAAGCCTAACCCTAAACCTAACCTTAACCCTTACCCTAACCCTAACCCTAACCCTAACCCTAAACCTAACCCTAACCTCAACATTAAACCTAACCCTAACCCTAACCCTACCCCTTATCCTTACCGTTACCCTAACACTAAGCATAACCCTAACCCTACCCCTATCCTTAACCCCAACCCTACACCTAACCCTAACCCTAATCCTTACCCTAAACCTAACCCTAATCTTAACCCTAACCCTTACCCTTACCCTCACATTAACCTTAAACCTAACCCTAACCCTAACCTTAACTCTAACATTTATCCTTACCCTAACCCTAACACTAAACCTAACCCTAACCCTAAACCTAACCCTTACCCTTACACTAACCCTAAACCTAACCCCAACCCTAACCTCAAAATTAACCCTCACCCTAACCCTAACCCTAAGCCTTACCCTTACTCTACCACTAAGCCTAACCCTAAACCTAACCTTAACCCTTACCCTAACCCTAACCCTAACCCTAACCCTAAACCTAACCCTAACCTCAACATTAATCCTAACCCTAACCCTAACCCTACCCCTTATCCTTACCGTTACCCTAACACTAAGCATAACCCTAACCCTACCCCTAATCCTACCCTACCCCTTACCCTTACCCTTACCCTAACACTAAGCCTACCCTAACCCTAACCCTAACCCTACCCTAAACATAACCCTAATCCTAACTCTAAACCTAACACTAACCCTAAATTTAACCCTAACCCTAACCTAACCCTTACCCTTACCCTAACCCTAACCCTATCCTTAACCCCAACCCTAAACTCACCCTAACCCTAACCCTTACCCTAACCCTACACCTAACCCTAACCCTAATCCTTACCCTAAACCTAACCCTAATCTTAACCCTAACCCTTACCCTTACCCTCACATTAACCTTAAACCTAACCCTAACCCTAACCCTAACCTTAACTCTAACATTTATCCTTACCCTAACCCTAACCCTAAAACTAACCCTAACCCTAAACCTGACCCTTACCCTTACCCTAACCCTAAACCTAACCCTAAAACTTACCGTTACCCTAACCCTAACCCTAACCCTAATCTTGACCCTAACTTTAACCCTAACTCTTACCCTTACCCTAACCCTAACCCTAATCCTAAACCTAATCCTAAACCTGAACCTAACCCTAATCCTAACCGTAACCCTAACCCTAAGCATAACCCTAACCCTAACCCTAATCCTTAAACATACGCTAACCCTAAACCTAACCTTAATCCCAAACCTAAACCTAACCCTAACCCTAACACTAACCCTTACCCTTACCCTATCCCTAAACCTAACCCTAATACTAATACTAACCATTACACTAACCCTAACCCTAATCCTAACCCTAACACTTACCCTTACCCTAAACCTAACCCAACCCTAAACCTAACCCTAACACTTACCCTAACCCTAACCGTTACCCTTACCCTAAACCTAACCCAAACCCTTAAACTATCCCTAAACCTAACCCTACCCTAACCCTAACCCTAAGCCTAACCCCTAACCCTAGCCCTAAACCTAACTCTAACCCTAACCCTAACCCTAACCCTAACCATTACCGTAACCCTAACCCTAACCCTAACCTTAACACTAACCCTAAACCTAACCCTAACCCTAACCTTAACCCTAACCCTAACCCTAACCCTTGCCCTTACCCTAAACTTAACCCTAAACCTAACACGAACCCTAACCCTAACGCTAACCCTAACCCTAACCCTTACCCTTTCCCTAACCCTAAACTTAAACCTTACCTCACCCTAACCCTAACCCTAAGTCTAACCTCTAAACCTAATCCTAACCCAAACTCTAATCCTTACCCTTATCCTAAACTTAACCCTAACACTAACACTTACCCTTACCCTAAACCCTACCCTAACCCTAACCCTAACCCTTACCCTAACCCTAACCTTAACCCTAACCCTAATCTTAACCCTAACCCTAACCCTAACCCTAACCCAAACCCTCAAACTAACCCTAACCCTCACCCTTACCCTAACCCTAACACTAAACCTAACCCATAACCCTAACCCTAAACCTAACTCTAACCCTAACCCTAACCCTAACCCTTACACTAAACATAAACCTAACCCTAACCCTAACCTTAACACTAACCCTAATCCTAACCCTAACCCTAACCCTAACCTTAACCCTAACGCTAACCCTAACCCTTACCCTTTCCCTAACCCTAACCCTAAACCTAACCCTCACCCTAACCCTAACCCTAACTCTAACCTCTAACCCTAATCCTAACCCAAACCCTAATCCTTACCCTTATCCTAAATTTAACCCTAACACTAACACTTACCCTTACCCTAAACCCTACCCTCACCCTAACCCTAACCCTAACCCTAACCCTAACCCTAATCTTAACCCTAACCCTAACCCTAACCCTAACCCTAATCTTGACCCTAACTTTAACCCTAACTCTTACCCTTACCCTAACCCTAACCCTAACCCTAACCCTAACCCTAATCTTAACCCTAACCCTAACCCTAACCCTAACCCTAATCTTGACCCTAAATTTAACCCTAACTCTTACCCTTACCCTAACCCTAACCCTAACCCTAACCCTTACCCTTACTCTAACACTAAGCCTAACCCTAAACCTAACCTTAACCCTTACCCTAACCCTAACCCTAACCCTAACCCTAAACCTAACCCTAACCTCAACATTAATCCTAACCCTAACCCTAACCCTACCCCTTATCCTTACCGTTACCCTAACACTAAGCATAACCCTAACCCTACCCCTAATCCTACCCTACCCCTTACCCTTACCCTTACCCTAACACTAAGCCTACCCTAACCCTAACCCTAACCCTACCCTAACCATAACCCTAATCCTAACTCTAAACCTAACACTAACCCTAACTTTAACCCTAACCCTAACCTAACCCTTACCCTTACCCTAACCCTAACCCTATCCTTAACCCCAACCCTAAACCTCACCCTAACCCTAACCCTTACCCTAACCCTACACCTAACCCTAACCCTAATCCTTACCCTAAACCTAACCCTAATCTTAACCCTAACCCTTACCCTTACCCTCACATTAACCTTAAACCTAACCCTAACCCTAACCCTAACCTTAACTCGAACATTTATCCTTACCCTAACCCTAACCCTAAACCTAACCCTAACCCTAAACCTGACCCTTACCCTTACCCTAACCCTAAACCTAACCCTAAAACTTACCGTTACCCTAACCCTAACCCTAACCTAATCTTGACCCTAACTTTAACCCTAACTCTTACCCTTACCCTAACCCTAACCCTAATCCTAAACCTAATCCTAAACCTGAACCTAACCCTAATCCTAACCGTAACCCTAACCCTAAGCATAACCCTAACCCTAACCCTAATCCTTAAACATACACTAACCCTAAACCTAACCTTAATCCCAAACCTAAACCTAACCCTAACCCTAACACTAACCCTTACCCTTACCCTATCCCTAAACCTAACCCTAATACTAATACTAACCATTACACTAACCCTAACCCTAATCCTAACCCTAACCCTTACCCTTACCCTAAACCTAACCCAACCCTAAACCTAACCCTAACACTTACCCTAACCCTAACCGTTACCCTTACCCTAAACCTAACCCAAACCCTTAAACTATCCCTAAACCTAACCCTACCCTAATCCTAACCCTAACCCTAACCATTACCGTAACCCTAACCCTAACCCTAACCTTAACACTAACCCTAAACCTAACCCTAACCCTAACCTTAACCCTAACCCTAACCCTAACCCTTGCCCTTACCCTAAACTTAACCCTAAACCTAACAGGAACCCTAACCCTAACGCTAACCCTAACCCTAACCCTTACCCTTTCCCTAACCCTAAACCTAAACCTTACCTCACCCTAACCCTAACCCTAAGTCTAACCTCTAAACCTAATCCTAACCCAAACTCTAATCCTTACCCTTATCCTAAACTTAACCCTAACACTAACACTTACCCTTACCCTAAACCCTACCATAACCCTAACCCTAACCCTTACCCTAACCCTAACCTTAACCCTAACCCTAATCTTAACCCTAACCCTAACCCTAACCCTTACCCTAACCCTAACCCTAACTCTAACCCTTACCCTCACCCTAACCCTAAACCTAACCCAAACCCTCAAACTAACCCTAACCCTCACCCTTACCCTAACCCTAACCCTAAGCCTAACCCATAACCCTAACCCTAAACCTAACTCTAACCCTAACCCTAACCCTAACCCTTACACTAAACATAAACCTAACCCTAACCCTAACCTTAACACTAACCCTAATCCTAACCCTAACCCTAACCCTAACCTTAACCCTAACCCTAACCCTAACCCTTACCCTTTCCCTAACCCTAACCCTAAACCTAACCCTCACCCTAACCCTAACCCTAACTCTAACCTCTAACCCTAATCCTAACCCAAACCCTAATCCTTACCCTTATCCTAAATTTAACCCTAACACTAACACTTACCCTTACCCTAAACCCTACCCTCAGCCTAACCCTAACCCTAACCCTAACCCTAACCCTAACCCTAACCCTAACCCTAATCTTAACCCTAACCCTAACCCTAACCCTAACCCTAATCTTGACCCTAACTTTAACCCTAACTCTTAACCTTACCCTAACCCTAACCCTAACCCTAACCCTAACCCTAACCCTAATCTTAACCCTAACCCTAACCCTAACCCTAACCCTAATCTTGACCCTAGATTTAACCCTAACTCTTACCCTTACCCTAACCCTAACCCTAACCCTAACCCTTACCCTTACTCTAACACTAAGCCTAACCCTAAACCTAACCTTAACCCTTACCCTAACCCTAACCCTAACCCTAACCCTAAACGTAACCCTAACCTCAACATTAATCCTAACCCTAACCCTAATCCTACCCCTTATCCTTACCGTTACCCTAACACTAAGCATAACCCTAACCCTACCCCTAATCCTACCCTACCCCTTACCCTTACCCTTACCCTAACACTAAGCCTACCCTAACCCTAACCCTAACCCTACCCTAACCATAACCCTAATCCTAACTCTAAACCTAAGACTAACCCTAACTTTAACCCTAACCCTAACCTAACCCTTACCCTTACCCTAACCCTAACCCTATCCTTAAACCCAACCCTAAACCTCACCCTAACCCTAACCCTTACCCTAACCCTACACCTAACCCTAACCCTAATCCTTACCCTAAACCTAACCCTAATCTTAACCCTAACCCTTACCCTTACCCTCATATTAACCTTAAACCTAACCCTAACCCTAACCCTAACCCTAACCTTAACTCTAACATTTATCCTTACCCTAACCCTAAACCTAAACCTAACCCTAACCCTAAACCTGACCCTTACCCTTACCCTAACCCTAAACCTAACCCTAAAACTTACCGTTACCCTAACCCTAACCCTAACCCTAATCTTGACCCTAACTTTAACCCTAACTCTTACCCTTACCCTAACCCTAACCCTAATCCTAAGCCTAATCCTAAACCTGAACCTAACCCTAATCCTAACCGTAACCCTAACCCTAAGCATAACCCTAACCCTAACCCTAATCCTTAAACGTACGCTAACCCTAAACCTAACCTTAATCCCAAACCTAAACCTAACCCTAACCCTAACACTAACCCTTACCCATACCCTATCCCTAAACCTAACCCTAATACTAATACTAACCATTACACTAACCCTAACCCTAATCCTAACCCTAACCCTTACCCTTACCCTAAACCTAACCCAACCCTAACCTTAACTCTAACATTTATCCTTACCCTAACCCTAACCCTAAACCTAACCCTAACCCTAAACCTGACCCTTACCCTTACCCTAACCCTAAACCTAACCCTAAAACTTACCGTTACCCTAACCCTAACCCTAACCCTAATCTTGACCCTAACTTTAACCCTAACTCTTACCCTTACCCTAACCCTAACCCTAATCCTAAACCTAATCCTAAACCTGAACCTAACCCTAATCCTAACCGTAACCCTAACCCTAAGCATAACCCTAACCCTAACCCTAATCCTTAAACATACACTAACCCTAAACCTAACCTTAATCCCAAACCTAAACCTAACCCTAACCCTAACACTAACCCTTACCCTTACCCTATCCCTAAACCTAACCCTAATACTAATACTAACCATTACACTAACCCTAACCCTAATCCTAACCCTAACCCTTACCCTTACCCTAAACCTAACCCAACCCTAAACCTAACCCTAACACTTACCCTAACCCTAACCGTTACCCTTACCCTAAACCTAACCCAAACCCTTAAACTATCCCTAAACCTAACCCTACCCTAACCCTAACCCTAACCCTAACCATTACCGTAACTCTAACCCTAACCCTAACCTTAACACTGACCCTAAACCTAACCCTAACCCTAACCTTAACCCTAACCCTAACCCTAACCCTTGCCCTTACCCTAAACTTAACCCTAAACCTAACAGGAACCCTAACCCTAACGCTAACCCTAACCCTAACCCTTACCCTTTCCCTAACCCTAAACCTAAACCTTACCTCACCCTAACCCTAACCCTAAGTCTAACCTCTAAACCTAATCCTAACCCAAACTCTAATCCTTACCCTTATCCTAAACTTAACCCTAACACTAACACTTACCCTTACCCTAAACCCTACCATAACCCTAACCCTAACCCTTACCCTAACCCTAACCTTAACCCTAACCCTAATCTTAACCCTAACCCTAACCCTAACCCTTACCCTAACCCTAACCCTAACTCTAACCCTTACCCTCACCCTAACCCTAAACCTAACCCAAACCCTCAAACTAACCCTAACCCTCACCCTTACCCTAACCCTAACCCTAAGCCTAACCCATAACCCTAACCCTAAACCTAACTCTAACCCTAACCCTAACCCTAACCCTTACACTAAACATAAACCTAACCCTAACCCTAACCTTAACACTAACCCTAATCCTAACCCTAACCCTAACCCTAACCTTAACCCTAACCCTAACCCTAACCCTTACCCTTTCCCTAACCCTAACCCTAAACCTAACCCTCACCCTAACCCTAACCCTAACTCTAACCTCTAACCCTAATCCTAACCCAAACCCTAATCCTTACCCTTATCCTAAATTTAACCCTAACACTAACACTTACCCTTACCCTAAACCCTACCCTCAGCCTAACCCTAACCCTAACCCTAACCCTAACCCTAACCCTAACCCTAACCCTAATCTTAACCCTAACCCTAACCCTAACCCTAACCCTAATCTTGACCCTAACTTTAACCCTAACTCTTAACCTTACCCTAACCCTAACCCTAACCCTAACCCTAACCCTAACCCTAATCTTAACCCTAACCCTAACCCTAACCCTAACCCTAATCTTGACCCTAGATTTAACCCTAACTCTTACCCTTACCCTAACCCTAACCCTAACCCTAACCCTTACCCTTACTCTAACACTAAGCCTAACCCTAAACCTAACCTTAACCCTTACCCTAACCCTAACCCTAACCCTAACCCTAAACGTAACCCTAACCTCAACATTAATCCTAACCCTAACCCTAATCCTACCCCTTATCCTTACCGTTACCCTAACACTAAGCATAACCCTAACCCTACCCCTAATCCTACCCTACCCCTTACCCTTACCCTTACCCTAACACTAAGCCTACCCTAACCCTAACCCTAACCCTACCCTAACCATAACCCTAATCCTAACTCTAAACCTAAGACTAACCCTAACTTTAACCCTAACCCTAACCTAACCCTTACCCTTACCCTAACCCTAACCCTATCCTTAAACCCAACCCTAAACCTCACCCTAACCCTAACCCTTACCCTAACCCTACACCTAACCCTAACCCTAATCCTTACCCTAAACCTAACCCTAATCTTAACCCTAACCCTTACCCTTACCCTCATATTAACCTTAAACCTAACCCTAACCCTAACCCTAACCCTAACCTTAACTCTAACATTTATCCTTACCCTAACCCTAAACCTAAACCTAACCCTAACCCTAAACCTGACCCTTACCCTTACCCTAACCCTAAACCTAACCCTAAAACTTACCGTTACCCTAACCCTAACCCTAACCCTAATCTTGACCCTAACTTTAACCCTAACTCTTACCCTTACCCTAACCCTAACCCTAATCCTAAGCCTAATCCTAAACCTGAACCTAACCCTAATCCTAACCGTAACCCTAACCCTAAGCATAACCCTAACCCTAACCCTAATCCTTAAACGTACGCTAACCCTAAACCTAACCTTAATCCCAAACCTAAACCTAACCCTAACCCTAACACTAACCCTTACCCATACCCTATCCCTAAACCTAACCCTAATACTAATACTAACCATTACACTAACCCTAACCCTAATCCTAACCCTAACCCTTACCCTTACCCTAAACCTAACCCAACCCTAACCTTAACTCTAACATTTATCCTTACCCTAACCCTAACCCTAAACCTAACCCTAACCCTAAACCTGACCCTTACCCTTACCCTAACCCTAAACCTAACCCTAAAACTTACCGTTACCCTAACCCTAACCCTAACCCTAATCTTGACCCTAACTTTAACCCTAACTCTTACCCTTACCCTAACCCTAACCCTAATCCTAAACCTAATCCTAAACCTGAACCTAACCCTAATCCTAACCGTAACCCTAACCCTAAGCATAACCCTAACCCTAACCCTAATCCTTAAACATACACTAACCCTAAACCTAACCTTAATCCCAAACCTAAACCTAACCCTAACCCTAACACTAACCCTTACCCTTACCCTATCCCTAAACCTAACCCTAATACTAATACTAACCATTACACTAACCCTAACCCTAATCCTAACCCTAACCCTTACCCTTACCCTAAACCTAACCCAACCCTAAACCTAACCCTAACACTTACCCTAACCCTAACCGTTACCCTTACCCTAAACCTAACCCAAACCCTTAAACTATCCCTAAACCTAACCCTACCCTAACCCTAACCCTAACCCTAACCATTACCGTAACTCTAACCCTAACCCTAACCTTAACACTGACCCTAAACCTAACCCTAACCCTAACCTTAACCCTAACCCTAACCCTAACCCTTGCCCTTACCCTAAACTTAACCCTAAACCTAACACGAACCCTAACCCTAACGCTAACCCTAACCCTAACCCTTACCCTTTCCCTAACCCTAAACCTAAACCTTACCTCACCCTAACCCTAACCCTAAGTCTAACCTCTAAACCTAATCCTAACCCAAACTCTAATCCTTACCCTTATCCTAAACTTAACCCTAACACTAACACTTACCCTTACCCTAAACCCTACCCTAACCCTAACCCTAACCCTTACCCTAACCCTAACCTTAACCCTAACCCTAATCTTAACCCTAACCCTAACCCTAACCCTTACCCTAACCCTAACCCTAACTCTAACCCTTACCCTCACCCTAACCCTAAACCTAACCCAAACCCTCAAACTAACCCTAACCCTCACCCTTACCCTAACCCTAACCCTAAGCCTAACCCATAACCCTAACCCTAAACCTAACTCTAACCCTAACCCTAACCCTAACCCTTACACTAAACATAAACCTAACCCTAACCCTAACCTTAACACTAACCCTAATCCTAACCCTAACCCTAACCCTAACCTTAACCCTAACCCTAACCCTAACCCTTACCCTTTCCCTAACCCTAACCCTAAACCTAACCCTCACCCTAACCCTAACCCTAACTCTAACCTCTAACCCTAATCCTAACCCAAACGCTAATCCTTACCCTTATCCTAAATTTAACCCTAACACTAACACTTAC
>JANJXV010000188.1:1577500-1610000 GCA_024803745.1 Megascapheus bottae
AACCCTAACCCTAACCCTAACCCTTACCCTTTCCCTAACCCTAACCCTAAACCTAACCCTCACCCTAACCCTAACCCTAACTCTAACCTCTAACCCTAATCCTAACCCAAACCCTAATCCTTACCCTTATCCTAAATTTAACCCTAACACTAACACTTACCCTTACCCTAAACCCTACCCTCAGCCTAACCCTAACCCTAACCCTAACCCTAACCCTAACCCTAATCTTAACCCTAACCCTAACCCTAACCCTAACCCTAATCTTGACCCTAACTTTAACCCTAACTCTTAACCTTACCCTAACGTTAACCCTAACCCTAACCCTAACCCTAACCCTAATCTTAACCCTAACCCTAACCCTAACCCTAACCCTAATCTTGACCCTAAATTTAACCCTAACTCTTACCCTTACCCTAACCCTAACCCTAACCCTAACCCTTACCCTTACTCTAAGACTAAGCCTAACCCTAAACCTAACCTTAACCCTTACCCTAACCCTAACCCTAACCCTAACCCTAACCCTAAACGTAACCCTAACCTCAACATTAATCCTAACCCTAACCCTAACCCTACCCCTTATCCTTACCGTTACCCTAACACTAAGCATAACCCTAACCCTACTCCTAATCCTACCCTACCCCTTACCCTTACCCTTACCCTAACACTAAGCCTACCCTAACCCTAACCCTAACCCTACCCTAACCATAACCCTAATCCTAACTCTAAACCTAACACTAACCCTAACTTTAACCCTAACCCTAACCTAACCCTTACCCTTACCCTAAACCTAACCCTATCCTTAAACCCAACCCTAAACCTCACCCTAACCCTAACCCTTACCCTAAACCTACACCTAACCCTAACCCTAATCCTTACCCTAAACCTAACCCTAATCTTAACCCTAACCCTTACCCTTACCCTCATATTAACCTTAAACCTAACCCTAACCCTAACCCTAACCCTAACCTTAACTCTAACATTTATCCTTACCCTAACCCTAAACCTAAACCTAACCCTAACCCTAAACCTGACCCTTACCCTTACCCTAACCCTAAACCTAACCCTAAAACTTACCGTTACCCTAACCCTAACCCTAACCCTAATCTTGACCCTAACTTTAACCCTAACTCTTACCCTTACCCTAACCCTAACCCTAATCCTAAGCCTAATCCTAAACCTGAACCTAACCCTAATCCTAACCGTAACCCTAACCCTAAGCATAACCCTAACCCTAACCCTAATCCTTAAACGTACGCTAACCCTAAACCTAACCTTAATCCCAAACCTAAACCTAACCCTAACCCTAACACTAACCCTTACCCATACCCTATCCCTAAACCTAACCCTAATACTAATACTAACCATTACACTAACCCTAACCCTAATCATAACCCTAACCCTTACCCTTACCCTAAACCTAACCCAACCCTAAACCTAACCCTAACACTTACCCTAACCCTAACCGTTACCCTTACCCTAAACCTAACCCAAACCCTTAAACTATCCCTAAACCTAACCCTTACCCTAACCCTAACCCTAAGCCTAACCCCTAACCCTAACCCTAAACCTAACTCTAACCCTAACCCTAACCCTAACCCTAACCATTACCGTAACCCTAACCCTAACCCTAACCTTAACACTAACCCTAAACCTAACCCTAACCCTAACCTTAACCCTAACCCTAACCCTAACCCTTGCCCTTACCCTAAACTTAACCCTAAACCTAACACGAACCCTAACCCTAACGCTAACCCTAACCCTAACCCTTACCCTTTCCCTAACCCTAAACCTAAACCTTACCTCACCCTAACCCTAACCCTAAGTCTAACCTCTAAACCTAATCCTAACCCAAACTCTAATCCTTACCCTTATCCTAAACTTAACCCTAACACTAACACTTACCCTTAACCTAAACCCTACCCTAACTCTAACCCTAACCCTAACCCTTACCCTAACCCTAACCTTAACCCTAACCCTAATCTTAACCCTAACCCTAACCCTAACCCTTACCCTAACCCTAACCCTAACTCTAACCCTTACCCTCACCCTAACCCTAAACCTAACCCAAACCCTCAAACTAACCCTAACCCTCACCCTTACCCTAACCCTAACCCTAAGCCTAACCCATAACCCTAACCCTAAACCTAACTCTAACCCTAACCCTAACCCTAACCCTTACACTAAACATAAACCTAACCCTAACCCTAACCTTAACACTAACCCTAATCCTAACCCTAACCCTAACCCTAACCTTAACCCTAACCCTAACCCTAACCCTTACCCTTTCCCTAACCCTAACCCTAAACCTAACCCTCACCCTAACCCTAACCCTAACTCTAACCTCTAACCCTAATCCTAACCCAAACCCTAATCCTTACCCTTATCCTAAATTTAACCCTAACACTAACACTTACCCTTACCCTAAACCCTACCCTCACCCTAACCCTAACCCTAACCCTAACCCTAACCCTAACCCTAATCTTAACCCTAACCCTAACCCTAACCCTAACCCTAATCTTGACCCTAACTTTAACCCTAACTCTTAACCTTACCCTAACGTTAACCCTAACCCTAACCCTAACCCTAATCTTAACCCTAACCCTAACCCTAACCCTAACCCTAATCTTGACCCTAAATTTAACCCTAACTCTTACCCTTACCCTAACCCTAACCCTAACCCTAACCCTAACCCTAACCCTTACCCTTACTCTAAGACTAAGCCTAACCCTAAACCTAACCTTAACCCTTACCCTAACCCTAACCCTAACCCTAACCCTAAACGTAACCCTAACCTCAACATTAATCCTAACCCTAACCCTAACCCTACCCCTTATCCTTACCGTTACCCTAACACTAAGCATAACCCTAACCCTACTCCTAATCCTACCCTACCCCTTACCCTTACCCTTACCCTAACACTAAGCCTACCCTAACCCTAACCCTAACCCTACCCTAACCATAACCCTAATCCTAACTCTAAACCTAACACTAACCCTAACTTTAACCCTAACCCTAACCTAACCCTTACCCTTACCCTAAACCTAACCCTATCCTTAAACCCAACCCTAAACCTCACCCTAACCCTAACCCTTACCCTAAACCTACACCTAACCCTAACCCTAATCCTTACCCTAAACCTAACCCTAATCTTAACCCTAACCCTTACCCTTACCCTCATATTAACCTTAAACCTAACCCTAACCCTAACCCTAACCCTAACCTTAACTCTAACATTTATCCTTACCCTAACCCTAAACCTAAACCTAACCCTAACCCTAAACCTGACCCTTACCCTTACCCTAACCCTAAACCTAACCCTAAAACTTACCGTTACCCTAACCCTAACCCTAACCCTAATCTTGACCCTAACTTTAACCCTAACTCTTACCCTTACCCTAACCCTAACCCTAATCCTAAGCCTAATCCTAAACCTGAACCTAACCCTAATCCTAACCGTAACCCTAACCCTAAGCATAACCCTAACCCTAACCCTAATCCTTAAACGTACGCTAACCCTAAACCTAACCTTAATCCCAAACCTAAACCTAACCCTAACCCTAACACTAACCCTTACCCATACCCTATCCCTAAACCTAACCCTAATACTAATACTAACCATTACACTAACCCTAACCCTAATCCTAACCCTAACCCTTACCCTTACCCTAAACCTAACCCAACCCTAAACCTAACCCTAACACTTACCCTAACCCTAACCGTTACCCTTACCCTAAACCTAACCCAAACCCTTAAACTATCCCTAAACCTAACCCTTACCCTAACCATAACCCTAAGCCTAACCCCTAACCCTAACCCTAAACCTAACTCTAACCCTAACCCTAACCCTAACCCTAACCATTACCGTAACCCTAACCCTAACCCTAACCTTAACACTAACCCTAAACCTAACCCTAACCCTAACCTTAACCCTAACCCTAACCCTAACCCTTGCCCTTACCCTAAACTTAACCCTAAACCTAACACGAACCCTAACCCTAACGCTAACCCTAACCCTAACCCTTACCCTTTCCCTAACCCTAAACCTAAACCTTACCTCACCCTAACCCTAACCCTAAGTCTAACCTCTAAACCTAATCCTAACCCAAACTCTAATCCTTACCCTTATCCTAAACTTAACCCTAACACTAACACTTACCCTTAACCTAAACCCTACCCTAACTCTAACCCTAACCCTAACCCTTACCCTAACCCTAACCTTAACCCTAACCCTAATCTTAACCCTAACCCTAACCCTAACCCTTACCCTAACCCTAACCCTAACTCTAACCCTTACCCTCACCCTAACCCTAAACCTAACCCAAACCCTCAAACTAACCCTAACCCTCACCCTTACCCTAACCCTAACCCTAAGCCTAACCCATAACCCTAACCCTAAACCTAACTCTAACCCTAACCCTAACCCTAACCCTTACA
Source organism: Megascapheus bottae (assembly GCA_024803745.1). NCBI lineage: Eukaryota > Metazoa > Chordata > Mammalia > Rodentia > Geomyidae > Megascapheus > Megascapheus bottae. The sequence goes on from JANJXV010000188.1 coordinate 1,581,935, forward strand.
CTAAACATAAACCTAACCCTAACCCTAACCTTAACACTAACCCTAATCCTAACCCTAACCCTAACCCTAACCTTAACCCTAACGCTAACCCTAACCCTTACCCTTTCCCTAACCCTAACCCTAAACCTAACCCTCACCCTAACCCTAACCCTAACTCTAACCTCTAACCCTAATCCTAACCCAAACCCTAATCCTTACCCTTATCCTAAATTTAACCCTAACACTAACACTTACCCTTACCCTAAACCCTACCCTCACCCTAACCCTAACCCTAACCCTAACCCTAACCCTAACCCTAACCCTAATCTTAACCCTAACCCTAACCCTAACCCTAACCCTAATCTTGACCCTAACTTTAACCCTAACTCTTACCCTTACCCTAACCCTAACCCTAACCCTAACCCTAATCTTAACCCTAACCCTAACCCTAACCCTAACCCTAATCTTGACCCTAAATTTAACCCTAACTCTTACCCTTACCCTAACCCTAACCCTAACCCTAACCCTAACCCTTACCCTTACTCTAACACTAAGCCTAACCCTAAACCTAACCTTAACCCTTACCCTAACCCTAACCCTAACCCTAACCCTAAACCTAACCCTAACCTCAACATTAATCCTAACCCTAACCCTAACCCTACCCCTTATCCTTACCGTTACCCTAACACTAAGCATAACCCTAACCCTACCCCTAATCCTACCCTACCCCTTACCCTTACCCTTACCCTAACACTATGCCTACCCTAACCCTAACCCTAACCCTACCCTAACCATAACCCTAATCCTAACTCTAAACCTAACACTAACCCTAACTTTAACCCTAACCCTAACCTAACCCTTACCCTTACCCTAACCCTAACCCTATCCTTAACCCCAACCCTAAACCTCACCCTAACCCTAACCCTTACCCTAACCCTACACCTAACCCTAACCCTAATCCTTACCCTAAACCTAACCCTAATCTTAACCCTAACCCTTACCCTTACCCTCACATTAACCTTAAACCTAACCCTAACCCTAACCCTAACCTTAACTCTAACATTTATCCTTACCCTAACCCTAACCCTAAACCTAACCCTAACCCTAAACCTGACCCTTACCCTTACCCTAACCCTAAACCTAACCCTAAAACTTACCGTTACCCTAACCCTAACCCTAACCCTAATCTTGACCCTAACTTTAACCCTAACTCTTACCCTTACCCTAACCCTAACCCTAATCCTAAACCTAATCCTAAACCTGAACCTAACCCTAATCCTAACCGTAACCCTAACCCTAAGCATAACCCTAACCCTAACCCTAATACTTAAACATACACTAACCCTAAACCTAACCTTAATCCCAAACCTAAACCTAACCCTAACCCTAACACTAACCCTTACCCTTACCCTATCCCTAAACCTAACCCTAATACTAATACTAACCATTACACTAACCCTAACCCTAATCCTAACCCTAACCCTTACCCTTACCCTAAACCTAACCCAACCCTAAACCTAACCCTAACACTTACCCTAACCCTAACCGTTACCCTTACCCTAAACCTAACCCAAACCCTTAAACTATCCGTAAACCTAACCCTACCCTAACCCTAACCCTAAGCCTAACCCCTAACCCTAACCCTAAACCTAACTCTAACCCTAACCCTAACCCTAACCCTAACCATTACCGTAACCCTAACCCTAACCCTAACCTTAACACTAACCCTAAACCTAACCCTAACCCTAACCTTAACCCTAACCCTAACCCTAACCCTTGCCCTTACCCTAAACTTAACCCTAAACCTAACACGAACCCTAACCCTAACGCTAACCCTAACCCTAACCCTTACCCTTTCCCTAACCCTAAACCTAAACCTTACCTCACCCTAACCCTAACCCTAAGTCTAACCTCTAAACCTAATCCTAACCCAAACTCTAATCCTTACCCTTATCCTAAACTTAACCCTAACACTAACACTTACCCTTACCCTAAACCCTACCCTAACCCTAACCCTAACCCTTACCCTAACCCTAACCTTAACCCTAACCCTAATCTTAACCCTAACCCTAACCCTAACCCTTACCCTAACCCTAACCCTAACTCTAACCCTTACCCTCACCCTAACCCTAAACCTAACCCAAACCCTCAAACTAACCCTAACCCTCACCCTTACCCTAACCCTAACCCTAAGCCTAACCCATAACCCTAACCCTAAACCTAACTCTAACCCTAACCCTAACCCTAACCCTTACACTAAACATAAACCTAACCCTAACCCTAACCTTAACACTAACCCTAATCCTAACCCTAACCCTAACCCTAACCCTAACCTTAACCCTAACCCTAACCCTAACCCTTACCCTTTCCCTAACCCTAACCCTAAACCTAACCCTCACCCTAACCCTAACCCTAACTCTAACCTCTAACCCTAATCCTAACCCAAACCCTAATCCTTACCCTTATCCTAAATTTAACCCTAACACTAACACTTACCCTTACCCTAAACCCTACCCTCACCCTAACCCTAACCCTAACCCTAACCCTAACCCTAACCCTAATCTTAACCCTAACCCTAACCCTAACCCTAACCCTAATCTTGACCCTAACTTTAACCCTAACTCTTACCCTTACCCTAACCCTAACCCTAACCCTAACCCTAACCCTAATCTTAACCCTAACCCTAACCCTAACCCTAACCCTAATCTTGACCCTAAATTTAACCCTAACTCTTACCCTTACCCTAACCCTAACCCTAACCCTAACCCTAACCCTTACCCTTACTCTAACACTAAGCCTAACCCTAAACCTAACCTTAACCCTTACCCTAACCCTAACCCTAACCCTAACCCTAAACGTAACCCTAACCTCAACATTAATCCTAACCCTAACCCTAACCCTACCCCTTATCCTTACCGTTACCCTAACACTAAGCATAACCCTAACCCTACCCCTAATCCTACCCTACCCCTTACCCTTACCCTTACCCTAACACTAAGCCTACCCTAACCCTAACCCTAACCCTACCCTAACCATAACCCTAATCCTAACTCTAAACCTAACACTAACCCTAACTTTAACCCTAACCCTAACCTAACCCTTACCCTTACCCTAACCCTAAACCTATCCTTAAACCCAACCCTAAACCTCACCCTAACCCTAACCCTTACCCTAACCCTACACCTAACCCTAACCCTAATCCTTACCCTAAACCTAACCCTAATCTTAACCCTAACCCTTACCCTTACCCTCATATTAACCTTAAACCTAACCCTAACCCTAACCCTAACCCTAACCTTAACTCTAACATTTATCCTTACCCTAACCCTAAACCTAAACCTAACCCTAACCCTAAACCTGACCCTTACCCTTACCCTAACCCTAAACCTAACCCTAAAACTTACCGTTACCCTAACCCTAACCCTAACCCTAATCTTGACCCTAACTTTAACCCTAACTCTTACCCTTACCCTAACCCTAACCCTAATCCTAAGCCTAATCCTAAACCTGAACCTAACCCTAATCCTAACCGTAACCCTAACCCTAAGCATAACCCTAACCCTAACCCTAATCCTTAAACGTACGCTAACCCTAAACCTAACCTTAATCCCAAACCTAAACCTAACCCTAACCCTAACACTAACCCTTACCCATACCCTATCCCTAAACCTAACCCTAATACTAATACTAACCATTACACTAACCCTAACCCTAATCCTAACCCTAACCCTTACCCTTACCCTAAACCTAACCCAACCCTAAACCTAACCCTAACACTTACCCTAACCCTAACCGTTACCCTTACCCTAAACCTAACCCAAACCCTTAAACTATCCCTAAACCTAACCCTTACCCTAACCCTAACCCTAAGCCTAACCCCTAACCCTAACCCTAAACCTAACTCTAACCCTAACCCTAACCCTAACCCTAACCATTACCGTAACCCTAACCCTAACCCTAACCTTAACACTAACCCTAAACCTAACCCTAACCCTAACCTTAACCCTAACCCTAACCCTAACCCTTGCCCTTACCCTAAACTTAACCCTAAACCTAACACGAACCCTAACCCTAACGCTAACCCTAACCCTAACCCTAACCCTTACCCTTTCCCTAACCCTAAACCTAAACCTTACCTCACCCTAACCCTAACCCTAAGTCTAACCTCTAAACCTAATCCTAACCCAAACTCTAATCCTTACCCTTATCCTAAACTTAACCCTAACACTAACACTTACCCTTAACCTAACCCTACCCTAACTCTAACCCTAACCCTAACCCTTACCCTAACCCTAACCTTAACCCTAACCCTAATCTTAACCCTAACCCTAACCCTAACCCTTACCCTAACCCTAACCCTAACTCTAACCCTTACCCTCACCCTAACCCTAAACCTAACCCAAACCCTCAAACTAACCCTAACCCTCACCCTTACCCTAACCCTAACCCTAAGCCTAACCCATAACCCTAACCCTAAACCTAACTCTAACCCTAACCCTAACCCTTACACTAAACATAAACCTAACCCTAACACTAACCTTAACACTAACCCTAATCCTAACCCTAACCCTAACCCTAACCTTAACCCTAACCCTAACCCTAACCCTTACCCTTTCCCTAACCCTAACCCTAAACCTAACCCTCACCCTAACCCTAACCCTAACTCTAACCTCTAACCCTAATCCTAACCCAAACCCTAATCCTTACCCTTATCCTAAATTTAACCCTAACACTAACACTTACCCTTACCCTAAACCCTACCCTCACCCTAACCCTAACCCTAACCCTAACCCTAACCCTAACCCTAATCTTAACCCTAACCCTAACCCTAACCCTAACCCTAATCTTGACCCTAACTTTAACCCTAACTCTTACCCTTACCCTAACCCTAACCCTAACCCTAACCATAACCCTAATCTTAACCCTAACACTAACCCTAACCCTAACCCTAATCTTGACCCTAAATTTAACCCTAACTCTTACCCTTACCCTAACCCTAACCCTAACCCTAACCCTAACCCTTACCCTTCCTCTAACACTAAGCCTAACCCTAAACCTAACCTTAACCCTTACCCTAACCCTAACCCTAACCCTAACCCTAAACGTAACCCTAACCTCAACATTAATCCTAACCCTAACCCTAACCCTACCCCTTATCCTTACCGTTACCCTAACACTAAGCATAACCCTAACCCTACCCCTAATCCTACCCTACCCCTTACCCTTACCCTTACCCTAACACTAAGCCTACCCTAACCCTAACCCTAACCCTACCCTAACCATAACCCTAATCCTAACTCTAAACCTAACACTAACCCTAACTTTAACCCTAACCCTAACCTAACCCTTACCCTTACCCTAACCCTAACCCTATCCTTAAACCCAACCCTAAACCTCACCCTAACCCTAACCCTTACCCTAACCCTACAGCTAACCCTAACCCTAATCCTTACCCTAAACCTAACCCTAATCTTAACCCTAACCCTTACCCTTACCCTCATATTAACCTTAAACCTAACCCTAACCCTAACCCTAACCTTAACTCTAACATTTATCCTTACCCTAACCCTAACCCTAAACCTAACCCTAACCCTAAACCTGACCCTTACCCTTACCCTAACCCTAAACCTAACCCTAAAACTTACCGTTACCCTAACCCTAACCCTAACCCTAATCTTGACCCTAACTTTAACCCTAACTCTTACCCTTACCCTAACCCTAACCCTTGCCCTTACCCTAAACTTAACCCTAAACCTAACACGAACCCTAACCCTAACGCTAACCCTAACCCTAACCCTTACCCTTTCCCTAACCCTAAACCTAAACCTTACCTCACCCTAACCCTAACCCTAAGTCTAACCTCTAAACCTAATCCTAACCCAAACTCTAATCCTTACCCTTATCCTAAACTTAACCCTAACACTAACACTTACCCTTACCCTAAACCCTACCCTAACCCTAACCCTAACCCTTACCCTAACCCTAACCTTAACCCTAACCCTAATCTTAACCCTAACCCTAACCCTAACCCTTACCCTAACCCTAACCCTAACTCTAACCCTTACCCTCACCCTAACCCTAAACCTAACCCAAACCCTCAAACTAACCCTAACCCTCACCCTTACCCTAACCCTAACCCTAAGCCTAACCCATAACCCTAACCCTAAACCTAACTCTAACCCTAACCCTAACCCTAACCCTTACACTAAACATAAACCTAACCCTAACCCTAACCTTAACACTAACCCTAATCCTAACCCTAACCCTAACCCTAACCTTAACCCTAACGCTAACCCTAACCCTTACCCTTTCCCTAACCCTAACCCTAAACCTAACCCTCACCCTAACCCTAACCCTAACTCTAACCTCTAACCCTAATCCTAACCCAAACCCTAATCCTTACCCTTATCCTAAATTTAACCCTAACACTAACACTTACCCTTACCCTAAACCCTACCCTCACCCTAACCCTAACCCTAACCCTAACCCTAACCCTAATCTTGACCCTAACTTTAACCCTAACTCTTACCCTTACCCTAACCCTAACCCTAACCCTAAGCCTAACCCTAATCTTAACCCTAACACTAACCCTAACCCTAACCCTAATCTTGACCCTAAATTTAACCCTAACTCTTACCCTTACCCTAACCCTAACCCTAACCCTAACCCTAACCCTTACCCTTACTCTAACACTAAGCCTAACCCTAAACCTAACCTTAACCCTTACCCTAACCCTAACCCTAACCCTAACCCTAAACGTAACCCTAACCTCAACATTAATCCTAACCCTAACCCTAACCCTACCCCTTATCCTTACCGTTACCCTAACACTAAGCATAACCCTAACCCTACCCCTAATCCTACCCTACCCCTTACCCTTACCCTTACCCTAACACTAAGCCTACCCTAACCCTAACCCTACCCTAACCATAACCCTAATCCTAACTCTAAACCTAACACTAACCCTAACTTTAACCCTAACCCTAACCTAACCCTTACCCTTACCCTAACCCTAACCCTATCCTTAAACCCAACCCTAAACCTCACCCTAACCCTAACCCTTACCCTAACCCTACACCTAACCCTAACCCTAATCCTTACCCTAAACCTAACCCTAATCTTAACCCTAACCCTTACCCTTACCCTCATATTAACCTTAAACCTAACCCTAACCCTAACCCTAACCTTAACTCTAACATTTATCCTTACCCTAACCCTAACCTTAAACCTAACCCTAACCCTAAACCTGACCCTTACCCTTACCCTAACCCTAAACCTAACCCTAAAACTTACCGTTACCCTAACCCTAACCCTAACCCTAATCTTGACCCTAACTTTAACCCTAACTCTTACCCTTACCCTAACCCTAACCCTAATCCTAAGCCTAATCCTAAACCTGAACCTAACCCTAATCCTAACCGTAACCCTAACCCTAAGCATAACCCTAACCCTAACCCTAATCCTTAAACGTACGCTAACCCTAAACCTAACCTTAATCCCAAACCTAAACCTAACCCTAACCCTAACACTAACCCTTACCCATACCCTATCCCTAAACCTAACCCTAATACTAATACTAACCATTACACTAACCCTAACCCTAATCCTAACCCTAACCCTTACCCTTACCCTAAACCTAACCCAACCCTAAACCTAACCCTAACACTTACCCTAACCCTAACCGTTACCCTTACCCTAAACCTAACCCAAACCCTTAAACTATCCCTAAACCTAACCCTTACCCTAACCCTAACCCTAAGCCTAACCCCTAACCCTAAACCTAAACCTAACTCTAACCCTAACCCTGACCCTAACCCTAACCATTACCGTAACCCTAACCCTAACCCTAACCTTAACACTAACCCTAAACCTAACCCTAACCCTAACCTTAACCCTAACCCTAACCCTAACCCTTGCCCTTACCCTAAACTTAACCCTAAACCTAACACGAACCCTAACCCTAACGCTAACCCTAACCCTAACCCTTACCCTTTTCCTAACCCTAAACCTAAACCTTACCTCACCCTAACCCTAACCCTAAGTCTAACCTCTAAACCTAATCCTAACCCAAACTCTAATCCTTACCCTTATCCTAAACTTAACCCTAACACTAACACTTACCCTTAACCTAAACCCTACCCTAACTCTAACCCTAACCCTAACCCTTACCCTAACCCTAACCTTAACCCTAACCCTAATCTTAACCCTAACCCTAACCCTAACCCTTACCCTAACCCTAACCCTAACTCTAACCCTTACCCTCACCCTAACCCTAAACCTAACCCAAACCCTCAAACTAACCCTAACCCTCACCCTTACCCTAACCCTAACCCTAAGCCTAACCCATAACCCTAACCCTAAACCTAACTCTAACCCTAACCCTAACCCTAACCCTTACACTAAACATAAACCTAACCCTAACCCTAACCTTAACACTAACCCTAATCCTAACCCTAACCCTAACCTTAACCCTAACCCTAACCCTAACCCTTACCCTTTCCCTAACCCTAACCCTAAACCTAACCCTCACCCTAACCCTAAACCTAATTCTAACCTCTAACCCTAATCCTAACCCAAACCCTAATCCTTACCCTTATCCTAAATTTAACCCTAACACTAACACTTACCCTTACCCTAAACCCTACCCTCACCCTAACCCTAACCCTAAACCTAACCCTAACCCTAATCTTAACCCTAACCCTAACCCTAACCCTAATCTTGACCCTAACTTTAACCCTAACTCTTACCCTTACCCTAACCCTAACCCTACCCTAAGCCTAATCCTAACCCTGAACCTAACCCTAATCCTAACCCTAACTCTAACCCTAAGCATAACCCTAACCCTAACCCTAACCCTAATCCTTAAAGGTACGCTAACCCTAACCCTAACCTTAACTCCAACCCTAAACCTAACCGTAACCCTAACACTAACCCTTAACCTTACCCTATCCCTAAACCTAACCCTAACGCTAACACTAACCATTACACTAACCCTAACCCTAATCCTACCCTAACCCTTACCCTAACCGTAACCCTAACCGTAACCCTAACCTTAACCCTAACCCTAACCCTAACCCTTGCCCTTACCCTAAACCTAACCCTAAACCTAACACGAACCCTAACCCTAACGCTAACCCTAACTCTAACCCTTACCCTTTCCCTAACCCTAACCCTAAACCTAACCCTCACCCTAACCCTAACCCTAACTCTAACCTCTAACCCTAATCCTAAACCAAACCCTAATCCTTACCCTTATCCTAAACTTAACCCTAACACTAACACTTACCCTTACCCTAAACCCTACTCTAACCCTAACCCTAACCCTAACCCTAACCCTAACCCTAACCCTAACCCTCACCCTTACCCTAACCCTAACCCTAAGCCTAACCCATAACCCTAACCCTAAACCTAACTCTAACCCTAACCCTAACCCTAACCCTTACACTAAACATAAACCTAACCCTAACCCTAACCTTAACACTAAACCTAATCCTAACCCTAACCCTAACCCTAACCTTAACCCTAACCCTAACCCTAACCCTTACCCTTTCCCTAACCCTAACCCTAAACCTAACCCTCACCCTAACCCTAACCCTAACTCTAACCTCTAACCCTAATCCTAACCCAAACCCTAATCCTTACCCTTATCCTAAATTTAACCCTAACACTAACACTTACCCTTACCCTAAACCCTACCCTCAGCCTAACCCTAACCCTAATCCTAACCCTAACCCTAACCCTAACCCTAATCTTAACCCTAACCCTAACCCTAACCCTAACCCTAATCTTGACCCTAACTTTAACCCTAACTCTTACCCTTACCCTAACCCTAACCCTAACCCTAACCCTAACCCTAACCCTAATCTTAACCCTAACACTAACCCTAATCCTAACCCTAATCTTGACCCTAAATTTAACCCTAACTCTTACCCTTACCCTAACCCTAACCCAAACCTTAACCCTAACCCTTACCCTTACTCTAACACTAAGCCTAACCCTAAACCTAACCTTAACCCTTACCCTAACCCTAACCCTAACCCTAACCCTAAACCTAACCCTAACCTCAACATTAATCCTAACCCTAACCCTAACCCTACCCCTTATCCTTACCGTTACCCTAACACTAAGCATAACCCTAACCCTACCCCTAATCCTACCCTACCCCTTACCCTTACCCTTACCCTAACACTATGCCTACCCTAACCCTAACCCTAACCCTACCCTAACCATAACCCTAATCCTAACTCTAAACCTAACACTAACCCTAACTTTAACCCTAACCCTAACCTAACCCTTACCCTTACCCTAACCCTAACACTATCCTTAACCCCAACCCTAAACCTCATCCTAACCCTAACCCTTACCCTAACCCTACACCTAACCCTAACCCTAATCCTTACCCTAAACCTAACCCTAATCTTAACCCTAACCCTTACCCTTACACTCACATTAACCTTAAACCTAACCCTAACCCTAACCCTAACCTTAACTCTAACATTTATCCTTACCCTAACCCTAACCCTAAACCTAACCCTAACCCTAAACCTGACCCTTACCCTTACCCTAACCCTAAACCTAACCCTAAAACTTACCGTTACCCTAACCCTAACCCTAACCCTAATCTTGACCCTAACTTTAACCCTAACTCTTACCCTTACCCTAACCCTAACCCTAATCCTAAGCCTAATCCTAAAACTGAACCTAACCCTAATCCTAACCGTAAACCTAACCCTAAGCATAACCCTAACCCTAACCCTAATCCTTAAACGTACGCTAACCCTAAACCTAACCTTAATCCCAAACCTAAACCTAACCCTAACCCTAACACTAACCCTTACCCTTACCCTATCCCTAAACCTAACCCTAATACTAATACTAACCATTACACTAACCCTAACCCTAATCCTAACCCTAACCCTTACCCTTACCCTAAACCTAACCCAACCCTAAACCTAACCCTAACACTTACCCTAACCCTAACCGTTACCATTACCCTAAACCTAACCCAAACCCTTAAACTATCCCTAAACCTAACCCTTACCCTAACCCTAACCCTAAGCCTAACCCCTAACCCTAACCCTAAACCTAACTCTAACCCTAACCCTAACCCTAACCCTAACAATTACCGTAACCCTAACCCTAACCCTAACCTTAACACTAACCCTAAACCTAACCCTAACCCTAACCTTAACCCTAACCCTAACCCTAACCCTTGCCCTTACCCTAAACTTAACCCTAAACCTAACACGAACCCTAACCCTAACGCTAACCCTAACCCTAAACCTTACCCTTTCCCTAACCCTAAACCTAAACCTTACCTCACCCTAACCCTAACGCTAAGTCTAACCTCTAAACCTAATCCTAACCCAAAGTCTAATCCTTACCCTTATCCTAAACTTAACCCTAACACTAACACTTACCCTTACCCTAAACCCTACCCTAACCCTAACCCTAACACTTACTATAACCCTAACCCTAACCCTAACCCTAATCTTAACCCTAACCCCAACCCTATCCCTTACCCTAACCCTAACCCTAACCCTAACCCTTACCGTAACCCTAACCCTAAACCTAACCCACACCCTTAAACTAACCCTAACCCTCACCCTTACCCTAACCCTAACCCTAAGCCTAACCCCTAAACCTAACCCTAAACCTAACTCTAAACCTAACCCTAACCCTAACCCTTACCCTAAACCTAAACCTAACCCTAACCCTAACCTTAACACTAACCCTAATCCTAACCCTAACCTTAACCCTAACCCTAACCCTAACCCTTGCCCTTACCCTAAACCTAACCCTAAACCTAACACGATCCCTAACCCTAACGCGAACCCTAACCCTAAACCTTACCCTTTCCCTAACCCTAACCCTAAACCAAACCCTCACCCTAACCCTAAACCTAACTCTAACTTCTAACCCTAATCCTAACCCAAACCCTAATCCTTACCCTTATCCTAAACTTCACCCTAACACTAACACTTACCCTTACCCTAAACCCTACCCTAAACCTAACCCTAACCCTTACCCTAACCCTAACCCTAACTCTAACGTAATCTTAACCCTAACCCTAACCCTAACCCTAATCTTGACCCTAACTTTAACCCTAACTCTTACCCTTACCCTAACCCTAACCCTAACCCTAAGCCTAATCCTAACACTGAACCTAACCCTAATCCTAACCCTAACCCTAACCCTAAGCATAACCCTAACCCTAACCCTAACCCTAATCCTTAAAAGTACGCTAACCCTAAACCTAACCTTAACCGCAACCCTAAACCTAACCGTAACCCTAACACTAACCCTTACCCTTACCCTATCCCTAAACCTAACCCTAACGCTAACACTAACCATTACACTAAACCTAACCCTAATTCTACCCTAACCCTTACCCTAACCCTAACCCTAACCCTAACCCTAACCTTAACCCTAACCCTAACCCTAATCCTACCCTAACCCTTACCCTAACCCTAACCCTAACCCTCACCCTAACCCTAACCCTAACTCTAAGCTCTAACCCTAATCCTAAACCAAACCCTAATCCTTACCCTTATCCTAAACTTAACCCTAACACTAACACTTACCCTTACCCTAAACGCTACCCTAACCCTAACCCTAACCCTAACCCTAACCCTTACCCTAACCATAAACCTAACCCTTACCCTATCCCTAACCCTAACCCTAACCTCAAACTTAACCCTAACCCTAACCCTAAACCTAACCTAACCCATAACATTAATCTTAAACCCTAACCCTAACTCTAACCCTAACCCTAACCCTAACCCTAACCATTACCGTAACCCTAACCCTAACCCTAACCTTAACACTAACCCTAAACCTAACCCTAACCCTAACCTTAACCCTAACCCTAACCCTAACCCTTGCCCTTACCCTAAACCTAACCCTAAACCTAACACGAACCCTAACCCTAACGCTAACCCTAACCCTAACCCTTACCCTTTCCCAAACCCTAACCCTAAACCTAACCCTCACCCTAACCCTAACCCTATCTCTAACCTCTAACCCTAATCCTAAACCAAACCCTAATCCTTACCCTTATCGTAAACTTAACCCTAACTCTAACACTTACCCTTACCCTAAACCCTACCCTACCCCTAACCCTAACACTTACCCTAACCCTAACCCTAACCTTAACCTAACCTTAACCCTAACCCTAACCCTAACCCTAATCTTGACCCTAACTTTAACCCTAAATTTTAACCTTACCCTAACCCTAACCTTAACCCTAAGCCTAACCCTAACCCTGAACCTAAACCTAATCCTAACCCTAACCCTAACCCTAAGCATAACCCTAACCCTAACCCTTACCCTTACCCTAAACCTAACCCTAACCCTAAACCTAACCCTAACACTTACCCTAACCCTAACCCTTACCCTTAACTAACCCTAACCCTAAACCTTAAACTAACCCTAACCCTAACCCTTACCCTAACCCTAACCCTAAGCCTAACCCCTAACCCTAAACCTAAACCTAACTCTAACCCTAACCCTAACCCTTACCCTAACCCTAAACCTAACCGTAAACCTAACCTTAACACTAACCCTAACCCTAACCCTAACCCTAACCCTAACCTTAACCCTAACCCTAACCCTAACCTAACCCTTACCCTTACCCTAACCCTAAACCTAACCCTAAACCTTACCGTTACCCTAACCCTAACCCTAATCTTGAACCTAACTTTAACCCTAACTCTTACCCTTACCCTAACCCTAACCCTAAACCTAAGCCTAATCCTAACCCTGAACCTAACCCTAATCCTAACCCTAACCCTAACCCTAAGCATAACCCTAACCCTAACCCTAATCCTTAAAGGTACGCTAACCCTTAACCTAACCTTAACCCCAACCCTAAAACTGACCCTAACCCTAACACTAACCATTACACTAACGCTAACCCTAATCCTAACCATAACCCTTACCCTTACCCTAAACCTAACCCAAACCCTAAACCTAACCCTAACACTTACCCTAACCCTAACCGTTACCCTTACCCTAAACCTTACCCAAACCCTTAAACTAACCCTAACCCGTACCCTTACCCTATCCCTAACCCTAAGCCTAACCCCTAAACCTAACCCTAAACCTAACTCTAACCTTAACCCTAACCCTAACCCTAACCCTAAGCCTTACCCTAACCCTAAACCTAACCCTAACTCTAACCTTAACACTAACCCTAACCCTAACCCTAACCCTAACCTTAACCCTAACCCTAACCCTAACCCTTCCCTTACCCTAAACTTAACTCTAAACCTAACACGAACCCTAACCCTAACACTAAGTCTTACCTCTAACCCTAAGCCTAACTCAAACCCTAATCCTTACCCTTATCCTAAACTTAACCCTAACACTAACACTTACCCTTACCCTAAACCCTACCCTAACCCTAACCCTAACCCTTACCCTAACCCTAACCCTAACCCTAATCTTGACCCAAACCCTAACCCTAACCATTACCCTAACCCTAACCCTAACCCTTACCCTAACGCTAACCCTAAACCTAACCCAAACCCTTAAACTAACCCTAAACCTAACCCTTACCCTAACCCTAACCCTAAGCCTAACCCCTAACCCTAACCCTAACCCTAAACCTAACTCTAATCCTAACCCTAACCCTAAACCTAACCCTTACCCTAAACCTAAACCTAACCCTCTCCCTAAACTTAACACTAACCCTAATCCCAACCCTAACCCTAACCTTAACCCTAACCCTAACCCTAACCCTTGCCCTTACCCTAAACCTAACCCTAAACCTAACAAGAACCCTAACCCTAACGCTAACGCTAACCCTAAACCTAACCCTTTCCCTAACCCTAAACCTAAACCTAACCCTCACCCTAACCCTAACCCTAACTCTAACCTCTAACCCTAATCCTAACCCAAACCCTAATCCTTACCCTTATCCTAAACTTAACCCTAACACTAACACTTACCCTTACCCTAAACCCTACCCTAAACCTAACCCTAACCCTTAAACTAACCCTAACCATAACCCTAACCCTAATCTTAACCCTAACCCTAACCCTAACCCTAACCCTAATCTTGACCCTAACTTTAACCCTAACTCTTACCCTTACCCTAACCCTAACACTAACCCTAAGCCTAAAACTAACCCTGAACCTAGCCCTAATCCTAACCCTAACCCTAACCCTAAGCATAACCCTAACCCTAACCCTAACCCTAATCCTTAAACGTACGCTAACCCTAAACCTAACCTTAACCCCAACCCTAAACCTAACCTTAACCCTAACACTAACCCTTATCCTTACCCTATCCCTAAACCTAACCCTAACGCTAACACTAACCATTACACTAACCCTAACCCTAATCCTACCCTAACCCTTACCCTAACACTAACCCTAACCCTAACCACAACCCTTACGATAACCCTATCCCTAACCCTAACCCTGACCCTTAACCTAACCCTAACCCTAACCCTAACCCTTACCCTTAACCAACCCTAAATCTAACTCTAAACCTAAACCTATGCCTAACCCTAACCCTAACCCTAACCCCTAACCCTAACCCTTAACCTAATGCTAAATCTAACCCTAACCCTAACACTTACCCTTACGCTAACCCTAACCCTTATCCTAACAATAACCCTAACCCTAAACCTAACCCTAACACATAACCTGAGCCTAACACTAACCCTAACCCTAACCCTTACCCTTTCCCTAACCCTAACCCTAAACCTAACCCTCACCCTAACCCTAACCCTAACTCTAACCTCTAACCCTAATCCTAACCCAAACCCTAATCCTTACCCTTATCCTAAACTTAACCCTAACACTAACACTTACCCTTACACTAAACCCTACCCTAACCCTAAACCTTACCCTTACCCTAACCCTAACCCTAACCCTAACCCTAATCTTAACCCTAACCCTAACCCTAACCCTAATCTTGACCCTAACGTTAACCCTAACTCTTACCCTAACCCTAACCCTAACCCTAAGCCTAATCCTAACCCTGAACCTAACCCTAATCCTAACCCTAACCCTAACCCTAAGCATAACCCTAACCCTAACCCTAATCCTTAAACGTACGCTAACCCTAACCCAAACAAATAACCTAACCCATAACATTAATCTTAACCCCTAACCCTAACTCTTACCCTAACCCTAACCCTAACCCTAACCCTTACCCTAACCCTAAACCTAACCCTAACCCTAACCTTAACACTAACCCTAACCCTAACCCTAACCCTAACCTTAACCCTCACTCTCAACCTAACCCTTGCCCTTACCCTAACCCTAACTCTAACCCTAACCCTAACACTTACCTTAACCCTAACCCTAACCCTAACCCTTACCCTAACCCTAACCCTAACCCTAAACTCAAATTTAACAATCACCCTAACCCTAACCCTAACCCTTACCCTTACTCTAACACTAAGCCTAACCCTAACCCTAACCTTAACCCTTACCCTAACCCTAACCCTAATCCTAACCCTAAACCTAACCCTAACCTCAACCTTAATCCTAACCCTAACCCTAACCCTACCCCTTACCCTTACCCTTACCCTAACACTAATCATAACCCTAACCCTACCCCTAATCCTACCCTACCCCTTACCCCTACCCTTACCCTAACACTAACCCTAACCCTAAACCTAACCCTAAACCTAACCCAAACCCTTAAACTAACCCTAACCCTAACCCTTACCCTAACCCTAACCCTAAGCCTAACCCCTAACCCTAACCCTAAACCTAACTCTAACCCTAACCCTAACCCTAACCCTAACCCTTACCCTAAACCTAAACCTAACCCTAACCCTAAGCCTAACCCCTAAACCTAACCCTAAATCTAACTCTAACCCTAACCCTAACCCTAACCCTTACCCTAACCCAAACCCTAATCCTTACCCTTATCCTAAACTTAACCCTAACACTAACACTTACCCTTACCCTAAACCCTACCATAAACCTAACCCTAACCCTTACCCTAACCATAACCCTAACCCTAACCCTAACCCTAATCTTAACCCTAACCCTAACCCTAACCCTAACCATAATCTTGACCCTAACTTTAACCCTAACTCTTACCCTTACCCTAACCCTAACCCTAACCCTAAGCCTAATCCTAACCCTGAACCTAACCCTAATCCTAACCCTAACCCTAACCCTAAGCATAACCCTAACCCTAACCCTAACCCTAATCCTTAAATGTACGCTAACCCTAAACCTAACCTTAACCCCAACCCTAAACCTAACCGTAACCCTAACACTAACCCTTACCCTTACCCTATCCCTAAACCTAACCCTAACCCAGACCCTTAACCTAACCCTAACCCTAACCCTAACCCTTACCCTTAACCAACCCTAAATCTAACTCTAAACCTAAACCTATGCCTAACCCTAACCCTAACCCTAACCCCTAACCCTAACCCTTAACCTAATGCTAAATCTAACCCTAACCCTAACACTTACCCTTACGCTAACCCTAACCCTTATCCTAACACTAACCCTAACCCTAACCCTAACCCTAACACATAACCTGAGCCTACCATAACCCTAACCCTAAACATAACCCTTGCTCTTACCCTAACCCTAACCCTAAACCTAACACGAACCCCAAACCTAACCCTAACCCTAAACCTTACCCTAACCCTAACCCTAACCCTAACCCTTACCCTTACCCTAACCGTAACCCTAACCCTAAACTTAACCCTAACTCTAACCCTAACCCTTGCCCTTACCCTAACCCTAACCCTAAACCTAACACGAACCCTAACCCTAACCCTAACCCTAACCCTTACCCTTACCCTAACCCTAACCCTAACCCTAACCCTAAACTTAACACTAATCTTAAACCTTGCCCTTACCCTAACCCTAACCCAAACTCTAACCCTAACCCTAACCCTTACCCTAACCCTAACCCTAACCCTAACCCTTACCCTAACCCTAATCCTAAAACCTCAAACTTAACCCTCACCCTAACCCTAACCCTAACCCTTCCCCTTACTCTAACACTAAGCCTAACCCTAACCCTAACCTTAACCATACCCTAACCCTAACCCTAATCCTAACCCTAAACCTAACCCTAAACTCAACCTTAATCCTAACCCTAACCCTAACCCTACCCCTTACCCTTACCCTTACCCTAACATTAAGCATAACCCTAACCCTACCCCTAATACTACCCTACCCCTTACCCTTACCCTTAGACCTAACACTAAGCCTAACCCTAACCCTAACCCTACCCTAAACATAACCCTAACCCTAACCCTAACCTAACCCTTACCCTTACCCTAACCCTAACCCTATTCTTAACCCCAACGCTAAACCTAACCCTAAACCTAACCCTAACCCTAACCCTAACCCTAATCTTGACCCCAACTTTAACCCTAACTCTTACCCTTACCCTAACCCTAACCCTAAACCTAAGCCTAATCCTAACCCTGAACCTAACCCTGATCCTAACCCTAACCCTAACCCTAAGCATAAACCTAATCCTAACCCTAATCCTTAAAGGTACGCTAACCCTAAACCTAACCTTAACCCCAACCCTAAACCTAACCCTAACCCTAACACTAACCATTACACTAACCATAACCCTAATCCTAACCCTAACCCTTACCCTTACCCTAAATCTAACCCAAACCCTAAACCTAACCCTAACACTTACCCTAACCCTAACCGTTACCCTTACCATAACCTAACCCAAACCCTTAAACTAACCCCAACCCTAACCCTTACCCTAACCCAACCCTAAGTCTAACCTCTAACCCTAATCCTAACCAAAACCCTAATCCTTACCCTTATCCTAAACTTAACCCTAACACTAACACTTACCCTTACCCTAAACCCTACCCTAACCCTAACCCTAACCCTTACCCTAACCCTAACCTTAACCCTAACCCTAATCTTAACCCTAACCCTAACCCTAACCCTTACCCTAACCCTAACCCTAACCCTAACCCTTACCCTAACCCTAACCCTAAACCTAAACCAAACCCTTAAACTAACCCTAACCCTAACCCTTACCCTAACCCTAACCGTAAGCCTAACCCCTAATCCTAACCCTAAACCTAACTCTAACCCTAACCCTAACCCTAACCCTAACCGTAACCCTAACCCTAACACTTACCCTTACCCTAAACCCTACCCTAACCCTAACCCTAACCCTTACCCTAACCCTAACCTTAACCCTAACCCTAATCTTAACCCTAACCCTAACCCTAACCCTTACCCTAACCCTAACCCTAACCCTAAACCTTACCCTAACCCTAACCCTAAACCTAAACCAAACCCTTAAACTAACCCTAACCCTAACCTAACCCTTACCCTAACCATAACCCTAAGCCTAACCCCTAATCCTAACCCTAAACCTAACTCTAACCCTAACCCTAACCCTAAACCTAACCCTAACCCTTACCCTAAACCTAACCCTAACCCTAACCCTAACCTTAACACTAACCCTAATCCTAACCCTAACCCTAACCTTAACCCTAACCCTAACCCTAACCCTTGCCCTTACCCTAAACCTAACCCTAAACCTAACACGAACCCTAACCCTAACACTAACCCTAACCCTAAACCTTACCCTTTCCCTAACCCTAACCCTAAACCTAACCCTCACCCTAACCCTAACCCTAACTCTAACCTCTAACCCTAATCCTAACCCAAACCCTAATCCTTACCGTTATCCTAAACTTAACCCTAACACTAACACTTACCCTTACCCTAAACCCTAACCTAACCCTAACCCTAACCCTTACCCTAACCCTAACCCTAACCCTAATCTTAACCCTAACCCTAACCCTAACCCTAACCCTAATCTTGACCCTAACTTTAACCCTAACTCTTACCCTTACCCTAACCCTAACCCTAACCCTAAGCCTAATCCTAACCCTGAAGCTAATCCTAATCCTAACCCTAACCCTAACCCTAAGCATAACCCTAACCCTAACCTTAACCCTAATCCTGAAACGTACGCTAAACCTAAACCTAAACTTAACCGCAACCCTAAACCTAACCGTAACCCTAACACTAACCCTTACCCTTACCCTTTCCCTAAACCTAACCCTAACGCTAACACTAACCATTACACTAACCCTAACCCTAATCCTACCCTAACCCTTACCCTAACCCTAACCCTAACCCTCACCCTAACCCTAACCCTAACTCTAAGCTCTAACCCTAATCCTAAACCAAACCCTAATCCTTACCCTTATCCTAAACTTAACCCTAACACTAACACTTACCCTTACCCTAAACCCTACCCTAACCCTAACCCTAACCCTAACCCTTACCCTAACCCTAACCCTAACCCTTACCCTATCCCTAACCCTAACCCTAACCTCAAACTTAACCCTAACCCTAACCCTAACCTAACCCATAACATTAATCTTAAACCCTAACCCTAACCCTTACCCTAACCCTAACCATAACCCTAACCCTTTCCCTAACCCTAACCCTAAACCTAACCCTCACCCTAACCCTAACCCTAACTCTAACCTCTAACCCTAACCTTAACCCTAACCCTAACCCTACCCCTAATCTTGACCCTAAGTTTAACCCTAACTCTTACCCTTAACCTAACCCTAACCCTAAGCCTAATCCTAACCCTGAACCTAACCCTAAACCTAAAACTAACCCTAACCCTAAGCATAACCCTAACCCTAAACCTAACCCTAATCCTTAAATGTAGGCTAACCCTAACCCTAAACTTAACCCCAACCCTAAACCTAAACCTAACTCTAACCCTAACCCTAACCCTAAACCTAACTCTAACCCTAACCCTAACCCTAACCCTTACCCTAACCCTAAACCTAACCCTAAACCTAACCTTAACACTAACCCTAACCCTAAACCTAACCCTAACCTTAACCCTAACCCTAACCCTAACCCTTGCCCTTACCCTAAACCTAACCCTAAACCTAACACGAACCCTTACCCTTACCCTCTCTCTAAACCTAACCCTAACGCTAGCACTAACCATTACACTAACCCTAAACCTAATCCTAACCCTAATCCTTACCCTTACCCTAAACCTAATCCTAACCCTAAACCTAACCCTAACACTTACCCTAACCCTAACCCTTACCCTTACCCTAACCCTAACCCTAACCCTTAAACTAACCCTAACCCTAACCCTTACCCTAACCCTAACCCTAAGCCTAACCCCTAACCCTAACCCTAAACCTAACTCTAACCCTAACCCTAACCCTAAACCTAACTCTAACCCTAACCCTAACCCTAACCCTAACCCTTACCCTAACCCTAAACCTAACCCTAAACTTAACCTTAACACTAACCCTAACCCTAAACCTAACCCTAACCTTAACCCTAACCCTAACCCTAACCCTTGCCCTTACCCTAAACCTAACCCTAAACCTAACACGAACCCTAACCCTAACGCTAACCCTAACCCTAACCCTTACCCTTTCCCTAACCCTAACCCGAAACCTAACCCTCACCCTAACCCTAACCCGAACTCTAACCTCTAACCCTAATCCTAAACCAAACCCTAATCCTTACCCTTATCCTAAACTTAACCCTAACATTAACACTTACCCTTACCCTAAACCCTACCCTAACCCTAACCCTAACCCTTACCCTAACACTAACGCTAACCCTTACCCTATCCCTAACCCTAACCCTAACCTCAAACATAACCCTAACCCTAACCCTAACCCTAACCTAACCCATAACATTAATCTTAACCCCTAACCCTAACCCTTACCCTAACCCTAACCCTAACCCTAACCCCAACCCTTACCCTTACCCTAACCCTAACCCTAACACTAACCATAAACCCTAACCCTTACCCTAACCCTAACCATAACCCTTCCTTTAACTCTAACCCTAACGTCAACCCTAACCCTACCCCTAACCCTAACCCTTACCCTTACCCTAAACCTAACCCTAACCCTAACCCTAACCCTAACTCTAACACTTACCCTAATCCTAACCCTTATCCTAACCCTAACCATAACCCT
Organism: Megascapheus bottae; assembly: GCA_024803745.1. Lineage (NCBI taxonomy): Eukaryota > Metazoa > Chordata > Mammalia > Rodentia > Geomyidae > Megascapheus > Megascapheus bottae. The sequence continues at coordinate 1,603,878 of JANJXV010000188.1, forward strand.
TACCCTAACCCTAACCCTGACCCTTGCATTTACCCTAACCCTAAACCTAACTTTAACCCCAACCCTAATCCTTACCCTAACCCTAACCCTAACCCTAACCCTTACCCTAACCCTAACCCTAACCCTAACCTCAAACTTAACCCTAACCCTAACCCTAACCCTCACCCTTACCTTAACCCTAACCCTAATCCTAACCTTAAACCTAACCCTAACCGTAACCCTAACCTCAACCTTAACCCTAACCCTAACCTTTCCCCTTACCCTTACCCTTACCCTAACACTAAGCCTAACCCTAACCCTAAACCTAACCCTAAACCTTACCCTAACCATAACCCTAATCCTAACCCTAAAGCTAACCCTAACCCTAACCTTAACCCTAACCCTAACCCTAACTCTTACTCTTACCCTAACCCTAACCCTAACACTAACCCTGACCCTATCTTTAACCCTAACCCGTATCCTTACCCTAATACTAACCGTAACCGTAACCCTAATCCTAACACTTACCCTAACCCTAACCCTAACCGTAACCCTAACCCTAACACATAACCTGAGCCTAACCCTAACCCTAACCGTAACCCTAACCCCAAACCTAAACCTAATCCTAACCCTAACCCTAACCCTAAGAATAAACCTAACCCTGAACCTAACCCTAATCCTTAAATGTACCCTAACCCTAAACCTAACCTTAACCCCAACCCTAAACCGAACGCTAACCCTAACACTAACCCTTACCCTTACCCTATCCCTAAACCTAACCCTAACACTAACACTAACCATTACACTAACCCTAACCCTAATCCTAACCCTAAACCTTACCCTTACCCTAACCCTAACCCTAACCCTAAACCTAAACCAAACTGTTACCCTAACCCTAACCCTTACCCTTACCCTAACCCTAACCCTAAACCTTAAACTAACCCTAAATCTAACCCTAACCCTTACCCTAACCCTAAGCCTAACCCCTAACCCTAAACCTAAACCTAACTCTAACCCTAACCCTAATCCTAACCCTAACCCTTACCCTAACCCTAACCCTAACCCTAAGCTTAAACCTAACCCTAACCGTAACCCAAAACTTAACACTAACCCTAACCCTAACCCTTGCCCTTACCATAACCCTAACCGTAAACCTAACACGAACCCTAACCCTAAACCTAACCCTAACCCTCACACTAACCCTAACCCTAACTCTAACCTCTAACTCTACCCCTAAACCAAACACTAATCATTACCCTTATCATAAACTTAACACTAACCCTAACCCTTGCCGTTACCCTAAACTTAACCCTAACTCTAACCCTAACCCTAACACTTACCCTAACCCTAACACTAGCCCTAACACTTACCCTAACACTAACCCTAACCCTAAACCTTACCCTTTCCCTAACCCTAACCCTAAACCTAACCCTCACCCTAACCCTAACCCTAACTCTAACCTCTAACCCTAATCCTAACCCAAACCCTAATCCTTACCGTTATCCTAAACTTAACCCTAACACTAACACTTACCCTTACCCTAAACCCTAACCTAACCCTAACCCTAACCCTTACCCTAACCCTAACCCTAACCCTAATCTTAACCCTAACCCTAACCCTAACCCTAACCCTAATCTTGACCCTAACTTTAACCCTAACTCTTACCCTTACCCTAACCCTAACCCTAACCCTAAGCCTAATCCTAACCCTGAAGCTAACCCTAATCCTAACCCTAACCCTAACCCTAAGCATAACCCTAACCCTAACCTTAACCCTAATCCTGAAACGTACGCTAACCCTAAACCTAAACTTAACCGCAACCCTAAACCTAACCGTAACCCTAACACTAACCCTTACCCTTACCCTTTCCCTAAACCTAACCCTAACGCTAACACTAACCATTACACTAACCCTAACCCTAATCCTACCCTAACCCTTACCCTAACCCTAACCCTAACCCTCACCCTAACCCTAACCCTAACTCTAAGCTCTAACCCTAATCCTAAACCAAACCCTAATCCTTACCCTTATCCTAAACTTAACCCTAACACTAACACTTACCCTTACCCTAAACCCTACCCTAACCCTAACCCTAACCCTAACCCTTACCCTAACCCTAACCCTAACCCTTACCCTATCCCTAACCCTAACCCTAACCTCAAACTTAACCCTAACCCTAACCCTAACCTAACCCATAACATTAATCTTAAACCCTAACCCTAACCCTTACCCTAACCCTAACCATAACCCTAACCCTTTCCCTAACCCTAACCCTAAACCTAACCCTCACCCTAACCCTAACCCTAACTCTAACCTCTAACCCTAACCTTAACCCTAACCCTAACCCTACCCCTAATCTTGACCCTAAGTTTAACCCTAACTCTTACCCTTAACCTAACCCTAACCCTAAGCCTAATCCTAACCCTGAACCTAACCCTAAACCTAAAACTAACCCTAACCCTAAGCATAACCCTAACCCTAAACCTAACCCTAATCCTTAAATGTAGGCTAACCCTAACCCTAAACTTAACCCCAACCCTAAACCTAAACCTAACTCTAACCCTAACCCTAACCCTAAACCTAACTCTAACCCTAACCCTAACCCTAACCCTTACCCTAACCCTAAACCTAACCCTAAACCTAACCTTAACACTAACCCTAACCCTAAACCTAACCCTAACCTTAACCCTAACCCTAACCCTAACCCTTGCCCTTACCCTAAACCTAACCCTAAACCTAACACGAACCCTTACCCTTACCCTCTCTCTAAACCTAACCCTAACGCTAGCACTAACCATTACACTAACCCTAAACCTAATCCTAACCCTAATCCTTACCCTTACCCTAAACCTAATCCTAACCCTAAACCTAACCCTAACACTTACCCTAACCCTAACCCTTACCCTTACCCTAACCCTAACCCTAACCCTTAAACTAACCCTAACCCTAACCCTTACCCTAACCCTAACCCTAAGCCTAACCCCTAACCCTAAACCTAAACCTAACTCTAACCCTAACCCTAACCCTAAACCTAACTCTAACCCTAACCCTAACCCTAACCCTAACCCTTACCCTAACCCTAAACCTAACCCTAAACCTAACCTTAACACTAACCCTAACCCTAAACCTAACCCTAACCTTAACCCTAACCCTAACCCTAACCCTTGCCCTTACCCTAAACCTAACCCTAAACCTAACACGAACCCTAACCCTAACGCTAACCCTAACCCTAACCCTTACCCTTTCCCTAACCCTAACCCGAAACCTAACCCTCACCCTAACCCTAACCCGAACTCTAACCTCTAACCCTAATCCTAAACCAAACCCTAATCCTTACCCTTATCCTAAACTTAACCCTAACATTAACACTTACCCTTACCCTAAACCCTACCCTAACCCTAACCCTAACCCTTACCCTAACACTAACGCTAACCCTTACCCTATCCCTAACCCTAACCCTAACCTCAAACATAACCCTAACCCTAACCCTAACCCTAACCTAACCCATAACATTAATCTTAACCCCTAACCCTAACCCTTACCCTAACCCTAACCCTAACCCTAACCCCAACCCTTACCCTTACCCTAACCCTAACCCTAACACTAACCATAAACCCTAACCCTTACCCTAACCCTAACCATAACCCTTCCTTTAACTCTAACCCTAACGTCAACCCTAACCCTACCCCTAACCCTAACCCTTACCCTTACCCTAAACCTAACCCTAACCCTAACCCTAACCCTAACTCTAACACTTACCCTAATCCTAACCCTTATCCTAACCCTAACCATAACCCTTACCCTAACCCTAACCCTGACCCTTGCATTTACCCTAACCCTAAACCTAACTTTAACCCTAACCCTAATCCTTACCCTAACCCTAACCCTAACCCTAACCCTTACCCTAACCCTAACCCTAACCCTAACCTCAAACTTAACCCTAACCCTAACCCTAACCCTCACCCTTACCTTAACCCTAACCCTAATCCTAACCTTAAACCTAACCCTAACCGTAACCCTAACCTCAACCTTAACCCTAACCCTAACCTTTCCCCTTACCCTTACCCTTACCCTAACACTAAGCCTAACCCTAACCCTAAACCTAACCCTAAACCTTACCCTAACCATAACCCTAATCCTAACCCAAAAGCTAACCCTAACCCTAACCTTAACCCTAACCCTAACCCTAACTCTTACTCTTACCCTAACCCTAACCCTAACACTAACCCTGACCCTATCTTTAACCCTAACCCGTATCCTTACCCTAATACTAACCGTAACCGTAACCCTAATCCTAACACTTACCCTAACCCTAACCCTAACCGTAACCCTAACCCTAACACATAACCTGAGCCTAACCCTAACCCTAACCGTAACCCTAACCCCAAACCTAAACCTAATCCTAACCCTAACCCTAACCCTAAGAATAAACCTAACCCTGAACCTAACCCTAATCCTTAAATGTACCCTAACCCTAAACCTAACCTTAACCCCAACCCTAAACCGAACGCTAACCCTAACACTAACCCTTACCCTTACCCTATCCCTAAACCTAACCCTAACACTAACACTAACCATTACACTAACCCTAACCCTAATCCTAACCCTAAACCTTACCCTTACCCTAACCCTAACCCTAACCCTAAACCTAAACCAAACTGTTACCCTAACCCTAACCCTTACCCTTACCCTAACCCTAACCCTAAACCTTAAACTAACCCTAAATCTAACCCTAACCCTTACCCTAACCCTAAGCCTAACCCCTAACCCTAAACCTAAACCTAACTCTAACCCTAACCCTAATCCTAACCCTAACCCTTACCCTAACCCTAACCCTAACCCTAACCCTAAGCTTAAACCTAACCCTAACCGTAACCCAAAACTTAACCCTAACCCTAACCCTAACCCTTGCCCTTACCCTAACCCTAACCGTAAACCTAACACGAACCCTAACCCTAAACCTAACCCTAACCCTCACACTAACCCTAACCCTAACTCTAACCTCTAACTCTACCCCTAAACCAAACACTAATCATTACCCTTATCATAAACTTAACACTAACCCTAACCCTTGCCGTTACCCTAAACTTAACCCTAACTCTAACCCTAACCCTAACACTTACCCTAACCCTAACACTAGCCCTAACACTTACCCTAATCCTAACCCTAACCCGAACCTCAAACTTAACCCTTCCCTAACCCTAACCCTAACCCTTACCCTTACTCTAACACTAAGCCTAAACCTAACCCTAACACTAACACTAACCCTTACCCTAACCCTAACCCTAATCCTAACCCTAAACCTAACCCCAACCCTAACCCTAACCTCAACCTTAACCATAACCCTAACCCTAACCCTACCCCTTACCCTTACCCTTACCCTAACACTAATCCTAACCCTAACTCTAACCCTAACCCTTATTCTACCATAACCCTAATCCTAAACCTAACCCTAACCCTAACCCTAATCTTAACCCGAACCCTAACCCTAACCCTAAACTAACCCTTACCCTTACCCTAACCCTAACCCTATCCTTAACCCCAACCATAAACCTAACCCTAACCCTAACACTTACACTAACCCTAACCCTAACCCTAACCCTTACCCTAACCCTAACCCTAACCCTAATCTTAACCCTAACCCTTACCCTTACGGTCACCCTAACCTTAACCTAACCCTAACCCTAACCATAAACCTAACCTTAACCACAACCCTAAACGTAACCGTAAATCTAGCCCTTACCCTTACCCTATGCCTAACCCTAAACCTAACCCTACCCTAACCGTAACCATTACCCTAACCCTAACCCTAATCCTAACCCTAACCCTTACCCTAAACCTACCCAAACTCTTACCCTAAACCTAACCCTTACCCTTACCCTAACCCTAACCCTAACCCTTAAACTAAACCTAACCCTAAACCTAACCATACCCTAACCCTAATCCTAAGCCTAACCCCTAACCCTAAAACTAAACGTAACTCTAACCCTAACCCTAACCCTAACTCTATCCCTAACCCTTACCCTAACTCTAACTCTAACTCTAACCTTACCCTAACCCTAACCCTAACCCTAACCTTAACCCTAAACCTAACCCTAATCCTAACCCTAACCTTAACCCTAACCCTAAACCTAACCCTTGTCC
>JANJXV010000188.1:1615000-1647500 GCA_024803745.1 Megascapheus bottae
CACCCGAACCCTAACACTAACTGTAACCTCTAACTCTACCCCTAAACCAAACACTAATCATTACCCTTATCCTAAACTTATCACTAACCGTAACCCTTGCCCTTACCCTAAACTTAACCCTAACTCTAACCCTAACCCTAACACTTACCCTAACCCTAACACTAACCCTAACACTTACCCTAATCCTAACCCTAACCCTAAGCATAACCCTAACCCTAACCCTAACCCTTACCCTTACCCTATCCCTAAACCTAACCCTAACCCTAACACTAACCATTACACTAACCCTAACCCTAATCCTAACCCTAACCCTTACCCTTACCCTAACCCTAACCCTAACCCTAAACCTAAACCAAACTTTTACCCTAACCCTAACCCTTACCCTTACCCTAACCCTAACCGTAACCTTAAACTAACCCTACCCCTAACCCTAACCCTTACCCTAACCCTAAGCCTAACCCCTAACCCTAAACCTAAACCTAACTCTAACTCTAACCCTAACCCTAACCCTAAACCTTACCCTAACCCTAACCCTAACCCTAACTTTAAACCTAACCCTAACCCTAACCCAAAACTGAACCCTAACCCTAACCCTAACCCTTCCCTTACCCTAATCCTAACCGTAAACCTAACACGAACCCTAACCCTAACCCTAACCCTAACCCTAACCTTAAACCTAACCCTAACCCTAACCCTAAGCCTAACCCTAACCCTAACCTTAAACCTAACCCTAACCCTAACCCAAAACTTAACCCTAACCCTAACCCTAACCCTTACCTTACCCTAACCCTAACCGTAAACCTAACACGAACCCGAACCCTAACCCTAACCCTAACCCTCACCCTAACCCTAACCCTAACTCTAACCTCTAAATCTACCCCTAAACCAAACCCTAATCATTACCCTTATCCTAAACTTAAACCTAACACTAACACTTACATTTACCCTAAACCCTACCTTAACCCTAACCCTTGCCCTTACCCTAAACTTAACCCTAACTCTAACCCTAACCCTAACACTTACCCTAACCCTAACCCTGACCCTAACCCTTACCCTAATCCTAACCCTAACCCGAACCTCAAACCTAACCCTAACCCTAACGATAACCCTAACCTCAACCTTAACCCTAACCCTAACCCTAACCCTAACCCTACCCCTTACCCTTACCCTTACCCTAACACTAAGCCTAACCCTAACCCTAACCCTAACCCTTATTCTACCATAACCCTAATCCTAAACCCAACCCTAATCCTAACCCTAACCTTAACCCGAACGCTAACCCTAACCTAACCCTTACACTTACCCTAACCCTAACCCTATCCTTAACCCTAACCTTTACCCTAACCCTAACCCTAATCTTAACCCTAACCCTTACCCTTACCCTTACCATAACACTAAGCCTAACCCTAACCAAAATCCTAATCCTTACTCTACCATAACCCTAATCCTAAACCTAACCCTAATCCTAACCCTAACCTTAAACCGAACGCTAACCCTAACCTAACCCTTACACTTACCCTGACCCTAACCCTATCCTTAACCCTAACCCTAACCCTAACCCTAAACCTAACCTTAACCCCAACCCTAAACCTAACCGTAAATCTACCCTTACCCTTACCCTATCCCTAACCGTAAACCTAACCCTACCCTAACCCTAACCATTACCCTAACCCTAACCCTAATCCTAACCCTAACCCTTACCCTAAACCTACCCAAACTCTTACCCTAACACTAACCCTTACACTTACCCTAAACCTAACCCTAACCCTTAAACTAAACCTAACCCTAACCCTAACCATACCCTAACCCTAACCCTAAGCCTAACCCCTAACCCTAAAACTAAACATAACTCTAACCCTAATCCTAACCCTAACTCTATCCCTAACCCTTACCCAAACTCTAACTCTAACCTTACCCTAACCCTAACCCTAACCCTAACCTTAACACTAAGCCTAACCCTAATCCTAACCCTAACCTTAACCCTAACCCTAAACCTAACCCTTGTCCTTATCCTAACCCTAACCCTAAACCTAACACTAACGCTAACCCTAACCCTAACCCTTACCCTTATCCTAACCCTAACCCTAAACCTAACCCTCACCCTAACCCTAACCCTAACCCTAACCTCTAACCCTAACCCTAAACCTAACCCTAATCCTTACCCTTATCCTAAACCTAAACCTAACACTAACACTTACCCTTACCCTAAACCCTACCGTAACCCTAACCCTAACCCTTACCCTAAACCTAACCCTAAACCAAACCCTTACCCTTTCCCTAACTCTCACCCTCACCCTAACCATAAACCTAACCCTAACCCTAACCCTAACCTTACCCCTAACACTTACCCTAAACCTAACACTAACCCTAACCCTAACCCTAACCCTTACCAAAACCCTAACCCTAACCCTAACCCTAACACTTACCCGAACCCTAACTCTAACCATAACACTTACGTTAACCCTATCCCTAACCCTAACCCTTACCCTAACCCTAACCTTAACCCTAACCTAACCGCAAACCCAAACCCATAACCTAACTCTAACACTAACCCTAAGCCTAACCCTTACCCTTCACCAACCCTAACACTAACTCTAACCCTAACCCTAACCCTGACCCTTAACCTAACCCTAACCCTAACCCTAACCCTTACCCTTAACCAACCCTAAATCTAACTCTAAACATAAACCTATCCCTAACCCTAACCCTAACCCCTAACCCTAACCCTTAACCTAATGCTAAACCTAACCCTAACCCTAACACTTACCCTTACCCTAACCCTAACCCTTACCCTAACCCTAACCCTAACCCTAACTCTAACACATAACCTGAGCCTAACCCTAACCCTAACCCTAACCGTCACGCTAACCCTTGCCCTTACCCTTACTCTAACCCTAAACCAAACACAAACCCTAAACCTAACCCTAACCCTAACCCTTACCTAACCCTAACCCTAACCCTAACCCTTACCCTTACCCTAACCGTAACCCTAACCCTAAACTTAACCCTAACTCTAACCCTAACCCTTGCCCTTACCCTAACCCTAACCCTAAACCTAACACGAACCCTAACCCTAACCCTAACCCTTACCCTAACCCTAACCCTACCGCTTAACCTTACCCTAACCCTAACCCTAACCCTAACCCTAAACATAACATTAACCTTAAACCTTGCCCTTACCCTAACCCTAAACCTAACTCTAACCCTAACCCTAACACTTACCCTAACCCTAACCCTAACCCTTACCCTAACCCTAACCCTAACCCTAAACTCAAACTTAACCCTCACCCTAACCCTAACCCTAACCCTTACCCTTACTCTAACACTAAGCCTAACCCTAACCCTAACCTTAACCCTTACCCTAACCCTAACCCTAATCCTAACCCTAAACCTAACCCTAACCTCAAACTTAATCCTAACCCTAACCCTAACCCTACCCCTTACCCTTACCCTTACCCTAACACTAAGCATAACCCTAACCCTACTCCTAATCCTACTCTACCCCTTACCCTTACCCTTACCCTAACACTAAGCCTAACCCTAACCCTAACCCTAACCCTACCCTAACCATAACCCTAATCCTAACTCCAAACCTAACACTAACCCTAACTTTAACCCTAACCCTAACCCTAACCCTAACCTAACCCTTACCCTTACCCTACCCTAAGCCTATCCTTAAACCCAACCCTAAACCTAACCCTAACCCTAACCCTAACCCTTACCCTAACCCTAACCCTAACCCTAACCCTAATCCTTACCCTAAATCTAACCCTAATCTTAACCCTAACCCTTACCCTTACCCTCACATTAACCTTAAACCTAACCCTAACCCTAACCCTAACCTTAACTCTAACATTTATCCTTACCCTAACCCTAACCCTAAACCTATCCCTAACCCTAAACCTAACCCTTACCCTTACCCTAACCCTAAACATAACCCTAAACCTTACCGTTACCCTAACCCTAACCCTAACCCTAATCTTGACCCTAACTTTAACCCTAACTCTTACCCTAACCCTAACGCTAACCCTAAGCCTAATCCTAACCCTGAACCTAACCCTAATCCTAACCCTAACCCTAACCCTAAGCATAACCCTAACCCTAAACCTAACCCTAATCCTCAAACGTATGCTAACCCTAAACCTAACCTTAACCCCAACCCTAAACCTAACCGTAACCCTAACACTAACCCTTACCCTTACCCTATCCCTAAACCTAACCCTAACGCTAACACTAACCATTACACTAACCCTAACCCTAATCCTACCCTAACCCTTAACCTAACCCTAACCCTAACCCTAACCCTAACCCTAATCTTAACCCTAACCCTAACCCTAACCCTAAACCTTACCGTTACCCTAACCCTAACCCTAACCCTAATCTTAACCCTAACCCTAACCCTAACTCTTGCCCTTACCCTAAACCTAACCCTAAACCTAACACGAACCCTAACCCTAACGGTAACCCTAACCCTAACCCTTACCCTTTCCCTAACCCCAACCCTAAACCTAACCCTCACCCTAACCCTAACCCTAACTCTAACCTCTAACCCTAATCCTAAACCAAACCCTAATCCTTACCCTTATCCTAAACTTAACCCTAACACTAACACTTATCCTTACCCTAAACCCTACCCTAACCCTAACCCTAACCCTTACCCTAACCCTAACCCTAATCCTTACCCTATCCCTAACCCTTACCTCAAACTTAACCCTAACCCTAACCATCACCCTAACCTAACCCATAACATTAATATTAACCCCTAACCCTAACCCCTACCCTAACCCTAACCCTAACCCTAACCGTAAACCTAACCCTCACCCTAACCCTAACCCTAACTCTAAACTCTAAACCTAACCCTAATCCTTACCCTTATACTAAACCTAACCCTAACACTAACTCTTACCCTTACCCTAAACCCTACTCTAATCCTAACCCTAACCCTAACCCTTACCCTAACCCTAACCCTAACCCTTGCCCTTACCCTAACCCTAACCCTAACTTTAACCCTAACCCTAATCCTTACCCTAACCCTAACCCTAAACCTAACCCTTACCCTAACCCTAACCCTAACCCTAACCCTAACCTCAAACTTAACCCTAACCCTAACCCTAACCCTCACCCTTACTCTAACACTAAGACTAACCCTAACCCTAACCCTAACCCTTACCTTAACCCTAACCCTAATCCTAACCTTAAACCTAACCCTAACCGTAACCCTAACCTCAACTTTAACCCTAACCCTAACCCTAACCTTACCCCTTATCCTTACCCTTACCCTAACACTAAGCCTAACCCTAACCCTAAACCTAACCCTAACCCTTACCCTAACCATAACCCTAATCCTAACCCTAAAGCTAACCCTAACCCTAACCTTAACCCTAACTCTAACCCTAACCCTTACCCTTACCCTAACCCTAACCCTAGCACTAACCCTGACCCTAACTTTAACCCTAACCCCTACACTTAACCTAATACTAACCGTAACCGTAACCCTAATCCTAACACCTACCCTAACCCTAACCTTAACCGTAACCGTAACCCTAACCCTAACACATAACCTGAGCCTAACCATAACCCTAATAGTAACCCTAACCCCAAACCTAAACCTAATCCTAACCCTAACCCTAACCCTAAGAATAAACCTAACCCTAAACCTAACCCTAATACTTAAACGTACCCTAACCCTAAACCTAACCTTAACCCCAACCCAAAACCTAACACTAACCCTAACCCTAACCCTTACCCTTACCCTATCCCTAAAACTAACCCTAACCCTAACACTAACCATTACACTAACTCTAATCCTAATCCTAACCCTAACCCTTACCCTTACCCTAACCCTAACCCTAACCCTAAACCTAAACCAAACTCTTACCCTAACCCTAACCCTTACCCTTAGCCTAACCCTAACCCTAACCCTTAAACTAACCCTAACCCTAACCCTAACTCTTACCCTAACCCTAAGCCTAACCCCTAACCCTAAACCTAAACCTAACTCTAACCCTAACCCTAATCCTAACCCTAACCCTTACCCTAACCCTAACACTAACCCTAACCTTAAACCTAACCCTAACCCTAACCCAAACCTTAACCTAACCCTAACCCTAACCCTTGCCCTTACCCTAACCCTAACCGTAAACCTAACACGAACCCTAACCCTAAGCCTAACCCTAAACCTCACCCTAACCCTAACCCTAACTCTAACCTCTAACTCTACCCCTAAACCAAACACTAATCATTACCCTTATCCTAAACTTCACCCTAACACTAACACTTACCCTTACCCTAAACACTACCCTAACCCTAACCCTAACCCTTGCCCTTACCCTAAACTTAACCCTAACTCTAACCCTAACCCTAACACTTACCCTAACCCTAACTTTTACCCTAATCCTAACCCTAACCCGAACCTCAAACTTAACCCTCACCCTAACACTAACCCTAACCCTAACCTTTACTCTAACACTAAGCCTAACCCTAACCCTAACCCTTACCCTTATCCTAACCCTAACCCTAAACCTAACACTCACCCTAACCCTAACCCTAACCCTAACCTCTAACCCTAACCCTAAACCTAACCCTAATCCTTACCCTTATCCTAAACCTAAACCTAACACTAACACTTACCCTTACCCTAAACCCTACCCTAACCCTAACCCTAACCCTAACCCTTACCCTAACCCTAACCCTAAACCAAACCCTTACCCTTACCCAAACCCTCACCCTCACCCTAACCCTAAACCTAACCCTAACCCTAACCTTACCCCTAACACTTATCCTAAACCTAACACTAACCCTAACCCTAACGCTTATCCTTACACTAACCCTAACCCTAACCCTAACCCTAACACTTACCTGAACCCTAACCCTAACCATAACCCTTACGTTAACCCTATCCCTAACCCTAACCCTTACCCTAACCCTAAACTTAACCCTAACCCTAACCGCTAACCCAAACTCTTAACCTAACTCTAACTCTAACCCTAAGCCTAACCTTTACCCTTAACCAACACTAACACTAACTCTAACCCTAACCCTAACCCTGACCCTTAACCTAACCCTAACCCTAACCCTAACCCTTACCCTTAACCAACCCTAAATCTAACTCTAAACGTAAACCTATCCCTAACCCTAACCCTAACCCTAACCCCTAACCCTAACCCTTAACCTAATGCTAAACCTAACCCTAACCCTAGCACTTACCCTTACCCTAACCCTAACCCTTATCCTAACCCTAACCCTAACACATAACCTGAGCCTAACCCTAACCCTAACCCTAACCTTAACACTTGCCCTTACCCTAACCCTAACCCTAAACCTAACACGAACCCTAAACCTAACCCTAGTACTAACCCTTAACCTAACCCTAAACCTAACCCTAATGCTTATCCTTACCCTAACCATAACCCTAACCCTAACACTAACCCTAACCCTAACACTTACTCTAACCCTAACCCTAACCCTTATCCTAACCCTAACCCTAACCCTAACCTCAAACTTAACCATCATCCCAACCAAAACCCTAACCCTTACCCTTACTCTAACACTAAGCCTAACCCTAACTCTAACCGTAACCCTTACCCTAACCCTAACCCTAATCCTAACCCTAAACCTAACCCTAACCTCAACCTTAATCCTAACCCTAACCCTAACCCTACCCCTTACCCTTACCCTTACCCTAACACTAAGCATAATCCTAACCCTACCCCTAATCTTACCCTACCCCTTACCCTTACCCTTACCCTAACACTAAGCCTATCTCTAACCCTAACCCTAACCCTTACCCTTAACCAACCCTAAATATAACTCTAAACGTAAACCTATCCCTAACCCTAACCCTAACCCTAACCCCTAACCCTAACCCTTTACCTAATGCTAACCCTAACCCTAACCTAACACTTACCCTTACCCTAACCTAACCCTATCCTTAAACCCAACCCTAAACCTAACCCTAACTCTAACCCTAACCCTTACCCTAACCCTACCCCTAACCCTAACCCTATTCCTTACCCTAAACCTAACCCTAATCTTAACCCTAACTCTTACCCTTACCCTCACATTAACCTTAACCCGAATCCTAATCATAACCCTAACCTTAACTCTAACATTTATCCTTACCCTAACCCTAACCCTAACCCTAACCCTAACCCTAAACCTAACCCTTACCCTTACCCTTACCCTAACCCTATTCCTAACCCTAAACCTTACGTTACCCTAACCCTAACCCTAACCCTAAACTTGACCCTAACTTTAACCCTAACTCTTACCCTTACCCTAACCCTAACCCTAAGCCTAATCCTATCCCTGAACCTAACCCTAATCCTAACCCTAACCCTAACCCTAAGCATAACCCTAGTCCTAACCCTAATTCTTAAACGTACGCTAACCCTAAACCTAACCTTAACCCCAACCCTAAACCTAACCCTAACCCTAACCTAACCCTTACCCTTACCCTACCCTAACCCTATCCTTAACCCCAACCCTAACCCTAACCCTAACCCTAACCCTTACCCTTACCCTATCCCTAACCCTAACCCTAACCATAACCCTAACCCTTGCCCTTACCCTAAACCTAACCCTAAACCTAACACGAACCCTAACGCTAACGCTAACCCTAACCCTAACCCTTACCATTTCCCTAACCCTAACCCTAACTCTAACCTCTAACCCTAATCCTAACCCAAACCCTAATCCTTACCCTAAACTTAACCCTAACACTAACACTTACCCTTACCCTAAACCCTACCCTAACCCTAACCCTAACCCTTACCCTAACCCTAACCCTAACCCTAATCTTAACCCTAACCCTAACCCTAACTCTAATCTTGACCCTAACTTTAACCCTAACTCTTACCCTTACACTAACCCTAACCCTAACTCTAAGCCTAATCCTAACCCTGAACCTAACCCTAATCCTAACCCTAACCCTAACCCTAAGCATAACCCTAAACCTAACCCTAATCCTTAAACGTACGCTAACCCTAAACCTAACATTAACCCCAACCGTAAACCTAACCCTAACCCTAACACTAACCCTTACACTTACCCTATCCCTAAAACTAACCCTAACCCTAACACTAACCATTACACTAACCCTAACCCTAATCCTAACCCTAACCCTTACCCTTACCCTAAACCTAAACCTAACACTTACCCTAACCCTAAATGTTACCCTTACCCTAAACCTAACCCAAACCCTTAAACTAACCCTAACTCTAACCCTTACCCTAACCCTAAACATAAACCTAACCCCTAACCCTAACCCTAAACCTAACTGTAACCCTAATCCTAAACCTAACCCTAACCCTAAACCTAACCCTAACCCTAACCTTAACACTAACCCTAACCCTAACCCTAACCTTAACCCTAACCCTAACCCTAACCCTAACCCTTGCCCTTACCCTAAACCTAACCCTAAACCTAATACAAACCCTAACCCTTACGCTAACCCTAACACTAACACTTACCCTTTCCCTAACCCTAACCCTAACCCTAAACCTAAACTTAACCCTAACCCTAACCCTAACCCTAATCTTGACCCTAACTTTAACCCTAACTCTTACCCTTACCCTAACCCTAACCCTAACCCTAAGCCTAATCCTAACCCTGAACCTAACCCTAAACCTAACCCTAACACTAACCCTAAGCATAACCCTAACCCTAACCCTAACCCTAAACCTTAAACGTACGCTAACCCTAACCCTAACCTTAACACCAACCCTAAACCTAACCGTAACCCTAACACTAACCCTTACCCTTACCCTATCCCTAAACCTAACCCTAACGCTAACACTAACCATTACACTAACCCTAACCCTAATCCCAACCCTAACCCTTACCCTTACCCTAAACCTAACCCTAACCCTAAACCTAACCCTAACACTTACTCTAACCCTAACGCTTACCTTTACCCTAACCCTAACCCTAACCCTTAAACTAACCCTAACCCTAACGCTTACCCTAACCCTAACCCTTATCCTAACCCCTAACCCTAACCCTAAACCTAACTCTAACCCTAACCCTAACCCTAACCCTTACCCTAACCCTAAACCTAACCCTAAACCTAACCTTAACACTAGCCCTAACCCTAACCCTAACCTTAACCCTAACCCTAACCCTAACCCTTGCCCTTACCCTAACCCTAACCCTAAACCTAACACGAACCCTAACCCTAACGCTAACCCTAACCCTAACCCTTACCCTTTGACTAACCCTAACCCTAACCCTTACCCTAACCCTAAACCTAAACCTAACCCTAACCTTAACACTAACCCTAACCCTAACCCTAACTCTAACCTTAACCCTAACCCTAATCCTAACCCTTGCCCTTACCCTAAACCTAACCCTAAACCTAACACGAACCCTAACCCTAACGCTAACCCTAACCCTAACCCTTACCCTTTCCCAAACCCTAACCCTAAACCTAACCCTCACCCTAACCCTAACCCTATCTCTAACCTCTAACCCTAATCCTAAACCAAACCCTAATCCTTACCCTTATCCTAAACTTAACCCTAACACTAACACTTACCCTTACCCTAAACCCTACCCTACCCCTAACCCTAACACTTACCCTAACCCTAACCCTAACCTTAACCTAACCTTAACCCTAACCCTAACCCTAACCCTAATCTTGACCCTAACTTTAACCCTAAATTTTAACCTTACCCTAACCCTAACCTTAACCCTTAGCCTAACCCTAACCCTGAACCTAAACCTAATCCTAACCCTAACCCTAACCCTAAGCATAACTCTAACCCTAACCCTTACCCTTACCCTAAACCTAACCCTAACCCTAAACCTAACCCTAACACTTACCCTAACCCTAACCCTTACCCTTAACTAACCCTAACCCTAAACCTTAAACTAACCCTAACCCTAACCCATACCCTAACCCTAACCCTAAGCCTAACCCCTAACCCTAAACCTAAACCTAACTCTAACCCTAACCCTAACCCTTACCCTAACCCTAAACCTAACCTTAAACCTAACCTTAACACTAACCCTAACCCTAACCATAACCCTAACCTTAACCCTAACCCTAACCCTAACCTAACCCTTACCCTTACCCTAACCCTAAACCTAACCCTAAACCTTACCGTTACCCTAACCCTAACCCTAATCTTGAACCTAATTTTAACCCTAACTCTTACCCTTACCCTAACCCTAACCCTAAACCTAAGCCTAATCCTAACCCTGAACCTAACCCTAATCCTAACCCTAACCCTAAACCTAAGCATAACCCTAACCCTAACCCTAATCCTTAAAGGTACGCTAACCCTAAACCTAAACTTAACCCCAACCCTAAAACTGACCCTAACCCTAACACTAACCATTACACTAACGCTAACCCTAATCCTAACCCTAACCCTTACCCTTACCCTAAACCTAACCCAAACCCTAAACCTAACCCTAACACTTACCCTAACCCTAACCGTTACCCTTACCCTAAACCTTACCCAAACCCTTAAACTAACCCTAACCTGTACCCTTACCCTATCCCTAACCCTAAGCCTAACCCCTAAACCTAACCCTAAACCTAACTCTAACCCTAACCCTAACCCTAACCCTAACCCTAAGCCTTACCCTAACCCTAAACCTAACCCTAACTCTAACCTTAACACTAACCCTAACCCTAACCCTAACCCTAACCTTAACCCTAACCCTAACCCTAACCCTTCCCTTACCCTAAACTTAACTCTAAACCTAACACGAACCCTCACACTAATGCTAACCATAACCCTAACCCTTAACCTTTCCCTAACCTAACACTAAACCTAACCCTCACCCTAACCCTAACCCTAAGTCTTACCTCTAACCCTAAGCCTAACTCAAACCCTAATCCTTACCCTTATCCTAAACTTAACCGTAACACTAACACTTACCCTTACCCTAAACCATACCCTAACCCTAACCCTAACCCTTACCCTAACCCTAACCCTAACCCTAATCTTGACCCAACCCCTAACCCTAACCCTTACCCTAACCCTAACCCTAACCCTAACCCTTACCCTAACGCTAACCCTAAACCTAACCCAAACCCTTAAACTAACCCTAAACCTAACCCTTACCCTAACCCTAACCCTAAGCCTAACCCCTAACCCTAACCCTAACCCTAAACCTAACTCTAATCCTAACCCTAACCCTAAACCTAACCCTTACCCTAAACCTAAACCTAACCCTCTCCCTAACCTTAACACTAACCCTAATCCTAACCCTAACCCTAACCTTAACCCTAACCCTAACCCTAACGCTTGCCCTTACCCTAAACCTAACCCTAAACCTAACAAGAACCCTAACCCTAACGCTAACGCTAACCCTAACCCTAACCCTTTCCCTAACCCTAAACCTAAACCTAACCCTCACCCTAACCCTAACCCTAACTCTAACCTCTAACCCTAATCCTAACCCAAACCCTAATCCTTACCCTTATCCTAAACTTAACCCTAACACTAACACTTACCCTTACCCTAAACCCTACCCTAAACCTAACCCTAACCCTTAAACTAACCCTAACCATAACCCTAACCCTAATCTTAACCCTAACCCTAACCCTAACCCTAACCCTAATCTTGACCCTAACTTTAACCCTAACTCTTACCCTTACCCTAACCCTAACCCCAACCCTAAGCCTAAACCTAACCCTGAATCTAGCCCTAATCCTAACCCTAACCCTAACCCTAAGCATAACCCTAACCCTAACCCTAACCCTAATCCTTAAACGTACGCTAACCCTAAACCTAACCTTAACCCCAACCCTAAACCTAACCTTAACCCTAACACTAACCCTTACCCTTACCCTATCCCTAAACCTAACCCTAACGCTAACACTAACCATTACACTAACCCTAACCCTAATCCTACCCTAACCCTTACCCTAACACTAACCCTAACCCTAACCACAACCCTTACGATAACCCTATCCCTAACCCTAACCCTGACCCTTAACCTAACCCTAACCCTAACCCTAACCCTTACCATTAACTAACCCTAAATCTAACTCTAAACCTAAACCTATGCCTAACCCTAACCCTAACCCTAACCCCTAACCCTAACCCTTAACCTAAAGCTAAATCTAACCCTAACCCTAACACTTACCCTTACGCTAACCCTAACCCTTATCCTAACACTAACCCTAACCCTAAACCTAACCCTAACACATAACCTGAGCCTATCACTAACCCTAACCCTAACCCTTAACCTTTCCCTAACCCTAACCCTAAACCTTACCCTCACCCTAACCCTAACCCTAACTCTAACCTCTAACCCTAATCCTAAACCAAACCCTAATCCTTACCCTTATCCTAAACTTAACCCTAACACTAACACTTACCCTTACCCTAAACCCTACCATAAACCTAACCCTAACCCTTACCCTAACCATAACCCTAACCCTAACCCTAACCCTAACCCTAATCTTAACCCTAACCCTAACCCTAACCCTAACCCTAATCTTGACCCTAACTTTAACCCTAACTCTTACCCTTACCCTAACCCTAACCCTAACCCTAAGCCTAATCCTAACCCTGAACCTAACCCTAATCCTAACCCTAACCCTAACCCTAAGCATAAGCTAACCCTAACCCTAACCCTAATCCTTAAACGTACGCTAACCCTAAACCTAACCTTAACCCCAACCCTAAACCTAACCGTAACCCTAACACTAACCCTTACCCTTACCCTATCCCTAAACCTAACCCTAACCCTGACCCTTAACCTAACCCTAACCCTAACCCTAACCCTTACCCTTAACCAACCCTAAATCTAACTCTAAACCTAAACCTATGCCTAACCCTAACCCTAAGCCTAACCCCTAACCCTACCCCTTAACCTAATGCTAAATCTAACCCTAACCCTAACACTTACCCTTACGCTAACCCTAACCCTTATCCTAACACTAACCCTAACCCTAACCCTAACCCTAACACATAACCTGAGCCTAACCATAACCCTAACCCTAACCATAACCCTTGCTCTTACCCTAACCCTAACCCTAAACCTAACACGAACCCCAAACCTAACCCTAACCCTAACCCTTACCCTAACCCTAACCCTAACCCTATCCCTTACCCTTACCCTAACCGTAACCATAACCCTAAACTTAACCCTAACTCTAACCCTAACCCTTGCCCTTACCCTAACCCTAACCCTAAACCTAACACGAACCCTAACTCTAACCCTAACCCTAACCCTTACCCTTACCCTAACCCTAACCCTAACCCTAAACTTAACACTAATCTTAAACCTTGCCCTTACCCTAACCCTAACCCTAACTCTAACCCTAACCCTAACCCTTACCCTAACCCTAACCCTAACCCTAACCCTAACCCTTACCCTAACCCTAATCCTAACCCTAACCTCAAACTTAACCCTCACCCTTACCCTAACCCTAACCCTTCCCCTTACTCTAACACTAAGCCTAACCCTAACCCTAACCTTAACCATACCCTAACCCTAACCCTAATCCTAACCCTAAACCTAACCCTAAACTCAACCTTAATCCTAACCCTAACCCTAACCCTACCCCTTACCCTTACCCTTACCCTAACATTAAGCATAACCCTAACCCTACCCCTAATACTACCCTACCCCTTACCCTTACCCTTAGACCTAACACTAAGCCTAACCCTAACCCTAACCCTACCCTAACCATAACCCTAACCCTAACCCTAACCTAACCCTTACCCTTACCCTAACCCTAACCCTATTCTTAACCCCAACCCTAAACCTAACCCTAAACCTAACCCTAACCCTAACCCTAACCCTAATCTTGACCCCAGCTTTAACCCTAACTCTTACCCTTACCCTAACCCTAACCCTAAACCTAAGCCTAATCCTAACCCTGAACCTAACCCTGATCCTAACCCTAACCCTAACCCTAAGCATAAACCTAACCCTAACCCTAATCCTTAAAGGTACGCTAACCCTAAACCTAACCTTAACCCCAACCCTAAACCTAACCCTAACCCTAACACTAACCATTACACTAACCATAACCCTAATCCTAACCCTAACCCTTACCCTTACCCTAAATCTAACCCAAACCCTAAACCTAACCCTAACACTTACCCTAACCCTAACCGTTACCCTTACCATAACCTAACCCAAACCCTTAAACTAACCCCAACCCTAACCCTTACCCTAACCCTAACCCTAAGCCTAACCCCTAACCCTAACCCTAAACCTAACTCTAACCCTAACCCTAACCCTAACACTAACCCTAAGCCTTACCCTAACCCTAAACCTAACCCTATCCCTAACTTTAACACTAACCCTAACCCTAACCCTAACCCTAAACTTAACCCTAACCCTAACCCTAACCCTTGCCCTTACCCTAAACTTAACCCTAAACCTAACACGAACCCTAACCCTAACGCTTACCCTAACCCTAACCCTTACCCTTTCCGTAACCCTAACCCTAAACCTAACCCTCACCCTAACCCTAACCCTAAGTCTAACCTCTAACCCTAATCCTAACCAAAACCCTAATCCTTACCCTTATCCTAAACTTAACCCTAACACTAACACTTACCCTTACCCTAAACCCTACCCTAACCCTAACCCTAACCCTTACGCTAACCATAACCTTAACCCTAACCCTAATCTTAACCCTAACCCTAACCCTAACCCTTACCCTAACCCTAACCCTAACCCTAACCCTTACCCTAACCCTAACCCTAAACCTAAACCAAACCCTTAAACTAACCCTAACCCTAACCCTTACCCTAACCCTAACCCTAAGCCTAACCCCTAATCCTAACCCTAAACCTAACTCTAACCCTAACCCTAACCCTAACCCTAACCCTAACACTTACCCTTACCCTAAACCCTACCCTAACCCTAACCCTAACCCTTACCCTAACCCTAACCTTAACCCTAACCCTAATCTTAACCCTAACCCTAACCCTAACCCTTACCCTAACCCTAACCCTAACCTAACCCTTACCCTAACCATAACCCTAAGCCTAAACCCTAATCCTAACCCTAAACCTAACTCTAACCCTAACCCTAACCCTAACCCTAACCCTTACCCTAAACCTAAACCTAACCCTAACCCTAACCTTAACACTAACCCTAATCCTAACCCTAACCCTAACCTTAACCCTAACCCTAACCCTAACCCTTGCCCTTACCCTAAACCTAACCCTAAACCTAACACGAACCCTAACCCTAACACTAACCCTAACCCTAAACCTTACCCTTTCCCTAACCCTAACCCTAAACCTAACCCTCACCCTAACCCTAACCCTAACTCTAACCTCTAACCCTAATCCTAACCCAAACCCTAATCCTTACCCTTATCCTAAACTTAACCCTAACACTAACACTTACCCTTACCCTAAACCCTAACCTAACCCTAACCCTAACCCTTACCCTAACCCTAACCCTAACCCTAATCTTAACCCTAACCCTAACCCTAACCCTAAACCTAATCTTGACCCTAACTTTAACCCTAACTCTTACCCTTACCCTAACCCTAACCCTAACCCTAAGCCTAATTCTAACCCTGAAGCTAACCCTAATCCTAACCCTAACCCTAACCCTAAGCATAACCCTAACCCTAACCTTAACCCTAATCCTGAAACGTACGCTAACCCTAAACCTAAACTTAACCGCAACCCTAAACCTAACCGTAACCCTAACACTAACCCTTACCCTTACCCTTTCCCTAAACCTAACCCTAACGCTAACACTAACCATTACACTAACCCTAACCCTAATCCTACCCTAACCCTAACCCTAAACCTAACCCTCACCCTAACCCTAACCCTAAGTCTAACCTCTAACCCTAATCCTAACCCAAACCCTAATCCTTACCCTTATCCTAAACTTAACCCTAACACTAACACTTACCCTTACCCTAAACCCTACCCTACCCCTAACCCTAACCCTTACCCTAACCCTAACCCTAACCCTAATCTTAACCCTAACCCTAACCCTAACCCTAACCCTAATCTTGACCCTAACTTTAACCCTAACTCTTACCCTTACCCTAATCCCAAACCTAACCCTAAGCCTAATCCTAACCCTGAAGCTAACCCTAATCCTAATCCTAACCCTAACCCTAAGCATAACCCTAACCCTAACCGTAACCCTAATCCTTAAACGTACGCTAACCCTAAACCTAAACTTAACCCCAACCCTAAACCTAACCCTAACGCTAACACTAACCATTACACTAACCCTAACCCTAATGCTACCCTAACCCTTACCCTAACCCTAACCCTAACCCTCACCCTAACCCTAACCCTAACTCTAACCTCTAACCCTAATCCTAAACCAAACCCTAATCCTTACCCTTATCCTCAACTTAACCCTAACACTAACACTTACCCTTACCCTAAACCCTACCCTAACCCTAACCCTAACCCTAACCCTTACCCTAACCCTAACCCTAACCCTAACCCTAACCTAACCCATAACATTAATCTTAACCCCTAACCCTAACCCTTACCCTAACCCTAACCATAACCCTAACCCTTTCCCTAACCCTAACCCTAAACCTAACCCTTACCCTAACCCTAACCCTAACTCTAACCTCTAACCCTAATCCTAAACCAAACCCTAATCCTTACCCTTATCCTAAACTTAACCCTAACATTAACACTTACCCTTACCCTAAACCCTACCCTAACCCTAACCCTAACCCTTACCCTAACCCTAACCCTAACCCTTACCCTATCCCTAACCCTAACCTCAACCATAACCCTAACCCTAACCCTAACCCTAACGCTAACCTTAACCTTAACCCTAACCCTAACCCTACCCCTAATCTTGACCCTAAGTTTAACCCTACCTCTTACCCTTACCCTAACCCTAACCCTAAGCCTAATCCTAACCCTGAACCTAACCCTAATCCTAAAACAAACCCTAACCCTAAGCATAACCCTAACCCTAAACCTAACCCTAATCCTTAAATGTAGGCTAACCCTAACCCTAAACTTAACCCCAACCCTAAACCTAACCGTAACCCTAACACTAACCCTTACCCTTACCCTCTCTCTAAACCTAACCCTAACTCTAGCACTAACCATTACACTAACCCTAAACCTAATCCTAACCCTAATCCTTACCCTTACCCTAAACCTAATCCTAACCCTAAACCTAACCCTAACACTTACCCTAACCCTAACCCTTACCCTTACCCTAACCCTAACCCTAACCCTTAAACTAACCCATAACATTAATCTTAACCCCTAACCCTAACCCTTACCCTAACCTAACCCATAACATTAATCTTAACCCCTAACCCTAACCCTTACCCTAACCCTAACCCTAACCCTAACCCCAACCCTTACCCTTACCCTAACCCTAACCCTAACACTAACCATAAACCCTAACCCTTACCCTAACCCTAACCATAACCCTTCCTTTAACTCTAACCCTAACGTGAACCCTAACCCTACCCCTAACCCTAACCCTTACCCTTACCATAAACCTAACCCTAACCCTAACCCTAACCCTAAATCTAACACTTACCCTAATCCTAACCCTTATCCTAACCCTAACCATAACCCTTACCCTAACCATAACCCTGACCCTTGCATTTACCCTAACCCTAAACCTAACTTTAACCCTAACCCTAATCCTTACCCTAACCCTAACCCTAACCCTAACCCTTACCCTAACCCTAACCCTAACCCTAACCTCAAACTTAACCCTAACCCTAACCCTAACCCTCACCCTTACTCTAACAGTAAGACTAACCCTTACCCTAACCCTAACCCTAACCCTAACCCTTACCTTAACCCTAACCCTAATCCTAACCTTAAACCTAACCCTAACCGTAACCCTAACCTCAACCTTAACCCTAACCCTAACCCTAACCTTTCCCCTTACCCTTACCCTTTCCCTAACACTAAGCCTAACCCTAACCCTAAACCTAACCCTAAACCTTACCCTAACCATAACCCTAATCCTAACCCTAAAGCTAACCCTAACCCTAACCTTAACCCTAACCCTAACCCTAACTCTTACTCTTACCCTAACCCTAACCCTAACACTAACCCTGACCCTATCTTTAACCCTAACCCGTATCCTTACCCTAATACTAACCGTAACCGTAACCCTAATCCTAACACTTACCCTAACCCTAACCCTAACCGTAACCCTAACCCTAACACATAACCTGAGCCTACTCCTAACCCTAACCGTAACCCTAACCCCAAACCTAAACCTAATCCTAACCCTAACCCTAACCCTAAGAATAAACCTAACCCTAATCCTAACCCTAATCCTTAAATGTACCCTAACCCTAAACCTAACCTTAACCCCAACCCTAAACCGAACGCTAACCCTAACACTAACCCTTACCCTTACCCTATCCCTAAACCTAACCCTAACACTAACACTAACCATTACACTAACCCTAACCCTAATCCTAACCCTAAACCTTACCCTTACCCTAACCCTAACCCTAACCCTAAACCTAAACCAAACTCTTACCCTAACCCTAACCCTTACCCTTACCCTAACCCTAACCCTAAACCTTAAACTAACCCTAAATCTAACCCTAACCCTTACCCTAACCCTAAGCCTAACCCCTAACCCTAAACCTAAACCTAACTCTAACCCTAACCCTAATCCTAACCCTAACCCTTACCCTAACCCTAACCCTAACCCTAACCCTAAGCTTAAACCTAACCCTAACCGTAACCCAAACCTTAACCCTAACCCTAACCCTAACCCTTGCCCTTACCCTAACCCTAACCGTAAACCTAACACGAACCCTAACCCTAAACCTAACCCTAACCCTCACACTAACCCTAACCCTAACTCTAACCTCTAACTCTACCCCTAAACCAAACACTAATCATTACCCTTATCATAAACTTAACACTAACCCTAACCCTTGCCGTTACCCTAAACTTAACCCTAACTCTAACCCTAACCCTAACACTTACCCTAACCCTAACACTAACCCTAACACTTACCCTAATCCTAACCCTAACCCGAACCTCAAACTGAACCCTTCCCTAACCCTAACCCTAACCCTTACCCTTACTCTAACACTAAGCCTAAACCTAACCCTAACACTAACACTAACCCTTACCCTAACCCTAACCCTAATCCTAACCCTAAACCTAACCCCAACCCTAACCCTAACCTCAACCTTAACCATAACCCTAACCCTAAACCTACCCCTTACCCTTACCCTTACCCTAACACTAAGCCTAACCCTAACTCTAACCCTAACCCTTATTCTACCATAACCCTAATCCTAAACCTAACCCTAACCCTAACCCTAATCTTAACCCGAACCCTAACCCTAACCCTAACCTAACCCTTACCCTTACCCTAACCCTAACCCTATCCTTAACCCCAACCATAAACCTAACCCTAACCCTAACACTTACACTAACCCTAACCCTAACCCTAACCCTAAACCTTACCCTAACCCTAACCCTAATCTTAACCCTAACCCTTACCCTTACGCTCACCCTAACCTTAACCTAACCCTAACCCTAACCATAAACCTAACCTTAACCACAACCCTAAACGTAACCGTAAATCTAGCCCTTACCCTTACCCTATGCCTAACCCTAAACCTAACCCTACCCTAACCCTAATCATTACCCTAACCCTAACCCTAATCCTAACCCTAACCCTTACCCTAAACCTACCCAAACTCTTACCCTAAACCTAACCCTTACCCTTACCCTAACCCTAACGCTAACCCTTAAACTAAACCTAACCCTAAACCTAACCATACCCTAACCCTAATCCTAAGCCTAACCCCTAACCCTAAAACTAAACGTAACTCTAACCCTAACCCTAACCCTAACTCTATCCCTAACCCTTACCCTAACTCTAACTCTAACTCTAACCTTACCCTAACCCTAACCCTAACCCTAACCTTAACCCTAAACCTAACCCTAATCCTAACCCTAACCTTAACCCTAACCCTAAACCTAACCCTTGTCCTTATCCTACCCCTAACCCTAAACCTAACACTAACCCTAACCGTAACCCTAAACCTTACCCTTAACCTAACCCTAACCCTAAACCTAACACTCACCCTAACCCTAACCCTAACCCTAACCTCTAACCCTAACCCTAAACCTAACCCTAATCCTTACCCTTATCCTAAACCTAAACCTAACACTAACACTTACCCTTACCCTAAACCCTACCCTAACCCTAACCCTTACCCTAACCCTAACCCTAAACCAAACCCTTACCCTTACCCAAACCCTCACCCTCACCCTAACCCTAAACCTAACCCTAACCCTAAACTTACCCCTAACACTTACCCTAAACCTAACACTAACCCTAACCCTAACGCTTATCCTTACCCTAACCCTAACCCTAACCCTAACCCTAACACTTACCCGAACCCTAACCCTAACCATAACCCTTACGTTAACCCTATCCCTAACCCTAACCCTTACCCTAACCCTAACCTTAACCCTAACCCTAACCCCTAACCCAAACCCTTAAACTAACTCTAACCCTAACCCTAAGCCTAACCCTTACCCTTAACCAACCCTAACACTAAATCTAACCCTAACCCAAACCCTGACCCTTAACCTAACCCTAACCCTAACCCTAACCCTAACCCTTACCCTTAACCAACCCTAGATCTAACTCTAAAAGTAAACCTATCCCTAACCCTAATCCTACCCCTAACCCCTAACCCTAACCCTTAACCTACTGCTAAAACTAACCCTAACCCTAACACTTACCCTTACCCTAACCCATACCCTTATCCTAACACTAACCCTAACCCTAACCCTAACCCTAACCCTAACACATAACCTGAGCCTAACCCTAAACCTAACCCTAACCCTTGCCCTTACCCTAACCCTAACCCTTACCCTAACACTAAGCATAACCCTAACCCTACCCCTAATCCTCCCCTAGCCCTTACCCTTACCCTTACCCTAACACTAAGCCTAACCCTAACCCTAACCCTAACCCTACCCTATCCATAACCCTAATCCTAACTCTAAACCTAACACTAACCCTAACTTTAACCCTAACCCTAACCCTAACCTAACCCTTACCCTTACCCTAACCCTAATCCTATCCTTAACCCCAACCCTAAACCTAACCCTAACCCTAACCCTTACCCTAACCCTACCCCTAATCCTAACCCTAATCCTTACCCTAAACCTAACCGTAATCTTAACCCTAACCCTTACCCTTACCATCACATTACCTTAACCCGAACCCTAACCATAACCCTAACCTTAACTCTAACATTTATCCTTACCCTAACCCTAACCCTAAACCTAACCCTAACCCTAAACCTAACCCTTACCCTTACCCTTACCCTAACCCTAAACCTAACCCTAAACCTTACCGTTACCCTAACCCTAACCCTAAACTTGACCCTAACTTTAACCCTAACTCTTACCCTTACCTTAACACTAACCCTAACCCTAAGCCTAATCCTATCCCTGAACCTAACCCTAATCCTAACCCTAACCCTAACCCTAAGCATAACCCTAACCCTAACCCTAACCCTTACCCTTACCCTATCCCTAAACCTAACCCTAACCCTAACACTAACCATTACACTAACCCTAACCCTAATCCTAACCCTAACCCTTACCCTTACCCTAAAACTAACCCAAACCCTAACCCTAACCCTAACACTTACCCTAACCCTAACCGTTACCCTTATCCTAAGCCTAACCCAAACCCTTAAACTAACCCTCACCCTAACCCTTACCCTAACCCTAATCCTAAACCTAACCCCTAACCCTAACCCTAACCCTAAACCTGACTCTAACCCTAACCCGAACCCTAACCCTTACCCTAACCCTAAACCTAACCCTAACCCTAACCTTAACACTAACCCTAACCCTAACCCTAACCCTAACCTTAACCCTAACCCTAACCCTAACCCTTGCCCTTACCCTAAACCTAACCCTAAACCTAATACGAACCCTAACCCTAACGCTAACCCTAACCCTAACCCTTACCCTTTCCCTAACCCTAACCCTAAACCTACCCCTCACCATAACCCTAAACCTAATTCTAACCTCTAACACTAATCCTAGCCCAAACCCTAATCCTTACCCTTATCCTACACTTAACCCTAACCCTAACACTTACCCTTACCCTAAACCCTACCCTAACCCTAAACCTAACCCTAACCCTAACCCTAACCCTAACCTAACCCTAACCCTAACCCTAACCTTAACCCTAACCCTACCCCTAACCCTTGCCCTTACCCTAAACCTAACCCTAAACCTAACACGAACCCTAACACTAACCTAACCCTAACACTAACCCTTACCCTTTCCCTAACCCTAACCTTAACCCTAAACTTAACCCTAACCCTAACCCTAACCCTAACCCTAACCCTTACCCTAAACCCTACTCTAATCCTAACCCTAATCCTAACCCTTACCCTAACCCTAACCCTAACCCTAACCCTTGCCCTTACCCTAACCCTAACCCTAACTTTATCCCTAACACTAATCCTTACCCTAACCCTAACCCTAAACCTAACCCTTACCCTAACCCTAACCCTAACCCTAACCCTAACCTCAAACTTAACCCTAACCCTAACCCTAACCCTCACCCTACTTTAACACTAAGACTAACCCTAACCCTAACCCTAACCCTAACCTTACCTTAACCCTAACCCTAATCCTAACCTTAAACCTAACCCTAACCGTAACCCTAACCTCAACCTTAACCCTAACCCTAAACCTAACCTTACCCCTTACCCTTACCCTTACCCTAACACTAAGCCTAACCTAACCCTAAACCTAACCCTAACCCTTACCCTAACCGTAACCCTAATCCTAACCCTAAAGCTAACCCTAACCCTAACCTTAACCCTAACCCTAACCTTAACTCTTACCCTTACCCTAACCCTAAGCCTAACACTAACACTGACCCTAACTTTAACCCTAACCCGTACCCTTACCCTAATACTAACTGTAACCGTAACCCTAATCCTAACAGTTACCCTAACCCTAACCCTAACCGTAACCCTAACCCTAACACATAACCTGAGCCTAACCCTAACCCTAACCGTAACCCTAACCCCAAACCTAAACCTAATCCTAACCCTAACACTAACCCTAAGAATAAACCTAACCCTAAACCTAACCCTAATCCTTAAACGTGCCCTAACCCTAAACCTAAACTTAACCCCAACCCTAAACCTAACCCTAACCCTAACCCTAACCCTTACCCTTACCCTATCCCTAAACCTAACCCTAACACTAACACTAACCATTACACTAACCCTAACCCTAATCCTAACCCTAAACCTTACCCTTACCCTAACCCTAACCCTAACCCTAAACCTAAACCAAACTCTTACCCTAACCCTAACCCTTACCCTTACCCTAACCCTAACCCTAAACCTTAAACTAACCCTAACCCTAACCCTAACCCTTACCCTAACCCTAAGCCTAACCCCTAAACCTAAACCTAAACCTAACTCTAACCCTAAACCTAACCCTAACCCTAACCCTTACCCTAACCCTAACCCTAACCCTAACCTTAAACCTAACCCTAACCTAAACATTAACCCTAACCCTAACCCTAACCCTTGCGCTTACCCTAACCCTAACCGTAAACCTAACATGAACCCTAACCCTAACCCTAACCCTAACCCTCACCCTAACCCTAACCCTAACCTCTAACTCTACCCCTAAACCAAACCCTAATCATTACCCTTATCCTAAACTTAACCCTAACACTAACACTTACCCTTACCCTAAACCCTACTCTAATCCTAACCCTAACCCTAACCCTCACCCTAACCCTAACCCTAACCCTTGCCCTTACCCTAACCCTAACCCTAACTTTAACCCTAACCCTAATCCTTATCCTAACCCTAACCCTAACCCTAACCCTTACCCTAACCCTAACCCTAACCCTAACCCTAACCTCAAACTTAACCCTAACCCTAACCCTAACCCTAACCTCACCCTTACTCTAACACTAAGACTAACCCTAACCCTAACCCTAACCCTAACCCTAACCCTTACCTTAACCCTAACCCTAATCCTAAACTTAAACCTAACCCTAACCGTAACCCTAACCTCAACCTTAACCCTAACCCTAACCCTAACCTTACACCTTACCCTTGCCCTTACCCTAACACTAAGCCTAACCCTAACCCTAAACCTAACCCTAACCCTTACCCTAACCGTAACCCTAATGCTAACCCTAAAGCTAACCCTAACCCTAACCTTAACCCTAACCCTAACCTTAACTCTTACCTTTACCCTAACCCTAACCCTAATACTAACCCTGACCCTAACGTTAACCCTAGCCCGTAACCTTACCTTAATACTAACCGTAACCGTAACCCTAATCCTAACACTTACCCTAACCCTAACCGTAACCCTAACCCCAAACCTAAACCTAATCCTAACCCTAACTCTAACCCTAAGAATAAACCTAACCCTAAACCTAACCCTAATCCTTAAATGTACCCTAACCCTAAACCTAACCTTAACCCCAACCCTAAACCTAACGCTAACCCTAACCCTAACCCTTACCCTTACCCTATCCCTAAACCTAACCCTAACACTAACACTAACCATTACACTAACCCTAACCCTAATCCTAACCCTAAACCTTACCCTTACCCTAACCCTATCCCTAACCCTAAACCTAAACCAAACTCTTACCCTAACCCTAACCCTTACCCTTACCCTAACCCTAACCCTAAACCTTAAACTAACCCTAAATCTAACCCTAACCCTTACCCTAACCCTAAGCCTAACCCCTAACCCTAAACCTAAACCTAACTCTAACCCTAACCCTAATCCTAACCCTAACCCTTACCCTAACCCTAACCCTAACCCTAACCCTAACCTTAACTCTTACCCTTACCCTAACCCTAAGCCTAACACTAACACTGACCCTAACTTTAACCCTAACCCGTACCCTTACCCTAATACTAACTGTAACCGTAACCCTAATCCTAACAGTTACCCTAACCCTAACCCTAACCGTAACCCTAACCCTAACACATAACCTGAGCCTAACCCTAACCCTAACCGTAACCCTAACCCCAAACCTAAACCTAATCCTAACCCTAACACTAACCCTAAGAATAAACCTAACCCTAAACCTAACCCTAATCCTTAAACGTGCCCTAACCCTAAACCTAAACTTAACCCCAACCCTAAACCTAACCCTAACCCTAACCCTAACCCTTACCCTTACCCTATCCCTAAACCTAACCCTAACACTAACACTAACCATTACACTAACCCTAACCCTAATCCTAACCCTAAACCTTACCCTTACCCTAACCCTAACCCTAACCCTAAACCTAAACCAAACTCTTACCCTAACCCTAACCCTTACCCTTACCCTAACCCTAACCCTAAACCTTAAACTAACCCTAACCCTAACCCTAACCCTTACCCTAACCCTAAGCCTAACCCCTAACCCTAAACCTAAACCTAACTCTAACCCTAAACCTAACCCTAACCCTAACCCTTACCCTAACCCTAACCCTAACCCTAACCTTAAACCTAACCCTAACCCAAACCTTAACCCTAACCCTAACCCTAACCCTTGCGCTTACCCTAACCCTAACCGTAAACCTAACATGAACCCTAACCCTAACCCTAACCCTAACCCTCACCCTAACCCTAACCCTAACCTCTAACTCTACCCCTAAACCAAACCCTAATCATTACCCTTATCCTAAACTTAACCCTAACACTAACACTTACCCTTACCCTAAACCCTACTCTAATCCTAACCCTAACCCTAACCCTCACCCTAACCCTATCCCTAACCCTTGCCCTTACCCTAACCCTAACCCTAACTTTAACCCTAACCCTAATCCTTATCCTAACCCTAACCCTAACCCTAACCCTTACCCTAACCCTAACCCTAACCCTAACCCTAACCTCAAACTTAACCCTAACCCTAACCCTAACCCTAACCTCACCCTTACTCTAACACTAAGACTAACCCTAACCCTAACCCTAACCCTAACCCTTACCTTAACCCTAACCCTAATCCTAAACTTAAACCTAACCCTAACCGTAACCCTAACCTCAACCTTAACCCTAACCCTAACCCTAACCTTACCCCTTACCCTTGCCCTTACCCTAACACTAAGCCTAACCCTAACCCTAAACCTAACCCTAACCCTTACCCTAACCGTAACCCTAATGCTAACCCTAAAGCTAACCCTAACCCTAACCTTAACCCTAACCCTAACCTTAACTCTTACCTTTACCCTAACCCTAACCCTAATACTAACCCTGACCCTAACTTTAACCCTAACCCGTAACCTTACCTCAATACTAACCGTAACCGTAACCCTAATCCTAACACTTACCCTAACCCTAACCGTAACCCTAACCCCAAACCTAAACCTAATCCTAACCCTAACCCTAACCCTAAGAATAAACCTAACCCTAAACCTAACCCTAATCCTTAAATGTACCCTAACCCTAAACCTAACCTTAACCCCAACCCTAAACCTAACGCTAACCCTAACCCTAACCCTTACCCTTACCCTATCCCTAAACCTAACCCTAACACTAACACTAACCATTACACTAACCCTAACCCTAATCCTAACCCTAAACCTTACCCTTACCCTAACCCTATCCCTAACCCTAAACCTAAACCAAACTCTTACCCTAACCCTAACCCTTACCCTTACCCTAACCCTAACCCTAAACCTTAAACTAACCCTAAATCTAACCCTAACCCTTACCCTAACCCTAAGCCTAACCCCTAACCCTAAACCTAAACCTAACTCTAACCCTAACCCTAATCCTAACCCTAACCCTTACCCTAACCCTAACCCTAACCCTAACCCTAACCTTAAACCTAACCCTAACCCTAACCCTAACCTTAACCCTAATCCTAACCCTAACCCTTGCCCTTACCCTAACACTAACCGTAAACCTAACACGAACCCTAACCCTAAGCCTAACCCTAACCCTCACCCTAACCCTAACCCTAACTGTAACCTCTAACTCTACCCCTAAACCAAACACTAATCATTACCCTTATCCTAAACTTAACACTAACCCTAACCCTTGCCCTTACCCTAAACTTAACCCTAACTCTAACCCTAACCCTAACACTTACCCTAACCCTAACCCTGACCCTAACCCTTACCCTAATCCTAACCCTAACCCGAACCTCAAACCTAACCCTAACCCTAACGATAACCCTAACCTCAACCTTAACCCTAACCCTAACCCTAACCCTAACCCTACCCCTTACCCTTACCCTTACCCTAACACTAAGCCTAACCCTAACCAAAACCCTAATCCTTACTCTACCATAACCCTAATCCTAAACCTAACCCTAATCCTAACCCTAACCTTAAACCGAACGCTAACCCTAACCTAACCCTTACACTTACCCTGACCCTAACCCTATCCTTAACCCTAACCCTAACCCTAACCCTAAACCTAACCTTAACCCCAACCCTAAACCTAACCGTAAATCTACCCTTACCCTTACCCTATCCCTAACCGTAAACCTAACCCTACCCTAACCCTAACCATTACCCTAACCCTAACCCTAATCCTAACCCTAACCCTTACCCTAAACCTACCCAAACTCTTACCCTAACACTAACCCTTACACTTACCCTAAACCTAACCCTAACCCTTAAACTAAACCTAACCCTAACCCTAACCGTACCCTAACCCTAACCCTAAGCCTAACCCCTAACCCTAAAACTAAACATAACTCTAACCCTAATCCTAACCCTAACTCTATCCCTAACCCTTACCCAAACTCTAACTCTAACCTTACCCTAACCCTAACCCTAACCCTAACCTTAACACTAAGCCTAACCCTAATCCTAACCCTAACCTTAACCCTAACCCTAAACTTAACCCTTGTCCTTATCCTAACCCTAACCCAAAACCTAACACTAACGCTAACCCTAACCCTAACCCTTACCCTTATCCTAACCCTAACCCTAAACCTAACCCTCACCCTAACCCTAACCCTAACCCTAACCTCTAACCCTAACCCTAAACCTAACCCTAATCCTTACCCTTATCCTAAACCTAAACCTAACACTAACACTTACCCTTACCCTAAACCCTACCCTAACCCTAACCCTAACCCTAACCCTTACCCTAAACCTAACCCTAAACCAATCCCTTACCCTTACCCTAACTCTCACCCTCACCCTAACCCTAAACCTAACCCTAACCCTAACCCTAACCTTACCCCTAACACTTACCCTAAACCTAACACTAACCCTAACCCTAACCCTAACCCTAACCCTTACCCTAACCCTAACCCTAACCCTAACACTTACCCGAACCCTAACTCTAACCATAACACTTACGTTAACCCTATCCCTAACCCTAACCCTTACCCTAACCCTAACCTTAACCCTAACGTAACCGCTAACCCAAACCCATAATCTAACTCTAACACTAACCCTAAGCCTAACCCTTACCCTTCACCAACCCTAACACTAACTCTAACCCTAACCCTAACCCTGACCCTTAACCTAACCCTAACCCTAACCCTAACCCTAACCCTTACCCTTAACCAACCCTAAATCTAACTCTAAACATAAACCTATCCCTAACCCTAACCCTAACCCCTAACCCTAACCCTTAACCTAATGCTAAACCTAACCCTAACCCTAACACTTACCCTTACCCTAACCCTAACCCTTACCCTAACCCTAACCCTAACCCTAACTCTAACACATAACCTGAGCCTAACCCTAACCCTAACCCTAACCCTCACGCTAACCCTTGCCCTTACCCTAACTCTAACCCTAAACCAAACACAAAGCCTAAACCTAACCCTAACCCTAACCCTTACCTAACCCTAACCCTAACCCTAACCCTTACCCTTACCCTAACCGTAACCCTAACCCTAAACTTAACCCTAACTCTAACCCTAACCCTTGCCCTTACCCTAACCCTAACCCTAAACCTAACACGAACCCTAACCCTAACCCTAACCCTTACCCTAACCCTAACCCTACCCCTTAACCTTACCCTAACCCTAACCCTAAACCTAAACCTAAACATAACACTAACCTTAAACCTTGCCCTTACCCTAACCCTAACCCTAACTCTAACCCTAACCCTAACCCTTACCCTAACCCTAACCCTAACCCTAAACTCAAACTTAACCCTCACCCTAACCCTAACCCTAACCCTTACCCTTACTCTAACACTAAGCCTAACCCTAACCCTAACCTTAAACCTTACCCTAACCCTAACCCTAATCCTAACCCTAAACCTAACCCTAACCTCAAACTTAATCCTAACCCTAACCCTAACCCCACCCCTTACCCTTACCCTTACCCTAACACTAAGCATAACCCTAACCCTACCCCTAATCCTACTCTACCCCTTACCCTTACCCTTACCCTAACACTAAGCCTAACCCTAACCCTAACCCTAACCCTACCCTAACCATAACCCTAATCCTAACTCCAAACCTAACACTAACCCTAACTTTAACCCTAACCCTAACGCTAACCTAACCCTTACCCTTACCCTACCCTAAGCCTATCCTTAACCCCAACCCTAAACCTAACCCTAAGCCTAAGCCTAACCCTAACCCTAACCCTAACCCTACCCTAACCATAACCCTAAGCCTAATCCTAACCCTGAACCTAACCCTAATCCTAACCCTAACCCTAACCCTAAGCATAACCCTAACCCTAAACCTAACCCTAATCCTCAAACGTATGCTAACCCTAAACCTAACCTTAACCCCAACCCTAAACCTAACCGTAACCCTAACACTAACCCTTACCCTTACCCTATCCCTAAACCTAACCCTAACGCTAACACTAACCATTACACTAACCCTAACCCTAATCCTACCCTAACCCTTAACCTAACCCTAACCCTAACCCTAACCCTAACCCTAATCTTAACCCTAACCCTAACCCTAACCCTTGCCCTTACCCTAAACCTAACCCTAAACCTAACACGAACCCTAACCCTAACGCTAACCCTAACCCTAACACTTACCCTTTCCCTAACCCCAACCCTAAACCTAACCCTCACCCTAACCCTAACCCTAACTCTAACTTCTAACCCTAATCCTAAACCAAACCCTAATCCTTACCCTTATCCTAAACTTAACCCTAACACTAACACTTACCCTTACCCTAAACCCTACCCTAACCCTAACCCTAACCCTTACCCTAACCCTAACCCTAATCCTTACCCTATCCCTAACCCTTACCTCAAACTTAACCCTAACCATAACCATAACCCTAACCTAACCCATAACATTAATCTTAACCCCTAACCCTAACCCCTACCCTAAACCTAACCCTAACCCTAACCCTAACCGTAAACCTAACCCTCACCCTAACCCTAACCCTAACTCTAAACTCTAACCCTAACCCTAAACCTAACCCTAATCCTTACCCTTATACTAAACCTAACCCTAACACTAACTCTTACCCTTACCCTAAACCCTACTCTAATCCTAACCCTAACCCTAACCCTTACCCTAACCCTAACCCTAACCCTTGCCCTTACCCTAACCCTAACCCTAACTTTAACCCTAACCCTAATCCTTACCCTAACCCTAACCCTAAACCTAACCCTTACCCTAACCCTAACCCTAACCCTAACCCTAACCTCAAACTTAACCCTAACCCTAACCCTAACCCTCACCCTTACTCTAACACTAAGACTAACCCTAACCCTAACCCTAACCCTTACCTTAACCCTAACCCTAATCATAACCTTAAACCTTACCCTAACCGTAACCCTAACCTCAACTTTAACCCTAACCCTAACCCTAACCTTACCCCTTATCCTTACCCTTACCCTAACACTAAGCCTAACCCTAACCCTAAACCTAACCCTAACCCTTACCCTAACCATAACCCTAATCCTAACCCTAAAGCTAACCCTAACCCTAACCTTAACCCTAACTCTAACCCTAACCCTTACCCTTACCCTAACCCTAACCCTAGCACTAACCATGACCCTAACTTTAACCCTAACCCCTACCCTTAACCTAATACTAACCGTAACCGTAACCCTAATCCTAACACCTACCCTAACCCTAACCTTAACCGTAACCGTAACCCTAACCCTAACACATAACCTGAGCCTAACCATAACCCTAATAGTAACCCTAACCCCAAACCTAAACCTAATCCTAACCCTAACCCTAACCCTAAGAATAAACCTAACCCTAAACCTAACCCTAATACTTAAACGTACCCTAACCCTAAACCTAACCTTAACCCCAACCCAAAACCTAACACTAACCCTAACCCTAACCCTTACCCTTACCCTATCCCTAAAACTAACCCTAACCCTAACACTAACCATTACACTAACTCTAATCCTAATCCTAACCCTAACCCTTACCCTTACCCTAACCCTAACCCTAAACCTAAACCTAAACCAAACTCTTACCCTAACCCTAACCCTTACCCTTAGCCTAACCCTAACCCTAACCCTTAAACTAACCCTAACCCTAACCCTATCTCTTACCCTAAACCTAAGCCTAACCCCTAAACCTAAACCTAAACCTAACTCTAACCCTAACCCTAATCCTAACCCTA
>JANJXV010000188.1:1652500-1662500 GCA_024803745.1 Megascapheus bottae
CTAACCCTAACCCTAAACCTAACCCTAACACTTACCCTAACCCTAACCCTTACCCTTAACTAACCCTAACCCTAAACCTTAAACTAACCCTAACCCTAACCCTTACCCTAACCCTAACCCTAAGCCTAACCCATAACCCTAAACCTAAACCTAACTCTAACCCTAACCCTAACCCTTACCCTAACCCTAAACCTAACCCTAAACCTAACCTTAACACTAACCCTAACCCTAACCCTAACCCTAACCTTAACCCTAACCCTAACCCTAACCTAACCCTTACCCTTACCCTAACCCTAAACCTAACCCTAAACCTTACCGTTACCCTAACCCTAACCCTAATCTTGAACCTAACTTTAACCCTAACTCTTACCCTTACCCTAACCCTAACCCTAAACCTAAGCCTAATCCTAACCCTGAACCTAACCCTAATCCTAACCCTAACCCTAACCCTAAGCATAACCCTAACCCTAACCCTAATCCTTAAAGGTACGCTAACCCTAAACCTAACCTTAACCCCAACCCTAAAACTGACCCTAACCCTAACACTAACCATTACACTAACGCTAACCCTAATCCTAACCCTAACCCTTACCCTTACCCTAAAACTAACCCAAACCCTAAACCTAACCCTAACACTTACCCTAACCCTAACCGTTACCCTTACCCTAAACCTTACCCAAACCCTTAAACTAACCCTAACCCGTACACTTACCCTATCCCTAACCCTAAGCCTAACCCCTAAACCTAACCCTTAACCTAACTCTAACCCTAACCCTAACCCTAACCCTAACCCTAAGCCTTACCCTAACCCTAAACCTAACCCTAACTCTAACCTTAACACTAACCCTAACCCTAACCCTAACCCTAACCTTAACCCTAACCCTAACCCTAACCCTTCCCTTACCCTAAACTTAACTCTAAACCTAACACGAATCCTAACACTAATGCTAACCATAACCCTAACCCTTAACCTTTCCCTAACCTAACACTAAACCTAACCCTCACCCTAACCCTAACCCTAAGTCTTACCTCTAACCCTAAGCCTAACTCAAACCCTAATCCTCACCCTTATCCTAAACTTAACCCTAACACTAACACTTACCCTTACCCTAAACCCTACCCTAACCCTAACCCTAACCCTTACCCTAACCCTAACCCTAACCCTAATCTTGACCCAAACCCTAACCCTAACCCTTACCCTAACCCTAACCCTAACCCTAACCCTTACCCTAACGCTAACCCTAAACCTAACCCAAACCCTTAAACTAACCCTAAACCTAACCCTTACCCTAACCCTAACCCTAAGCCTAACCCCTAACCCTAACCCTAACCCTAAACCTAACTCTAATCCTAACCCTAACCCTAAACCTAACCCTTACCCTAAACCTAAACCTAACCCTCTCCCTAACCTTAACACTAACCCTAATCCTAACCCTAACCCTAACCTTAACCCTAACCCTAACCCTAACCCTTGCCCTTACCCTAAACCTAACCCTAAACCTAACAAGAACCCTAACCCTAACGCTAACGCTAACCCTAAACCTAACCCTTTCCCTAACCCTAAACCTAAACCTAACCCTCACCCTAACCCTAACCCTAACTCTAACCTCTAACCCTAATCCTAACCCAAACCCTAATCCTTACCCTTATCCTAAACTTAACCCTAACACTAACACTTACCCTTACCCTAAACCCTACCCTAAACCTAACCCTAACCCTTAAACTAACCCTAACCATAACCCTAACCCTAATCTTAAGCCTAACCCTAACCCTAACCCTAATCTTGACCCTAACTTTAACCCTAACTCTTACCCTTACCCTAACCCTAACCCTAACCCTAAGCCTAAAACTAACCCTGAACCTAGCCCTAATCCTAACCCTAACCCTAACCCTAAGCATAACCCTAACCCTAACCCTAATCCTTAAACGTACGCTAACCCTAAACCTAACCTTAACCCCAACCCTAAACCTAACCTTAACCCTAACACTAACCCTTACCCTTACCCTATCCCTAAACCTAACCCTAACGCTAACACTAACCATTACACTAACCCTAACCCTAATCCTACCCTAACCCTTACCCTAACACTAACCCTAACCCTAACCACAACCCTTACGATAACCCTATCCCTAACCCTAACCCTGACCCTTAACCTAACCCTAACCCTAACCCTAACCCTTACCCTTAACCAACCCTAAATCTAACTCTAAACCTAAACCTATGCCTAACCCTAACCCTAACCCTAACCCCTAACCCTAACCCTTAAGCTAATGCTAAATCTAACCCTAACCCTAACACTTACCCTTACGCTAACCCTAACCCTTATCCTAACACTAACCCTAACCCTAAACCTGACCCTAACACATAACCTGAGCCTAACACTAACCCTAACCCTAACCCTTACCCTTTCCCTAACCCTAACCCTAAACCTAACCCTCACCCTAACCCTAACCCTAACTCTAACCTCTAACCCTAATCCTAACCCAAACCCTAATCCTTACCCTTATCCTAAACTTAACCCTAACACTAACACTTACCCTTACTCTAAACCCTACCCTAACCCTAAACCTTACCCTTACCCTAACCCTAACCCTAACCCTAACCCTAATCTTAACCCTAACCCTAACCCTAACCCTAATCTTGACCCTAACTTTAACCCTAACTCTTACCCTAACCCTAACCCTAACCCTAAGCCTAATCCTAACCCTGAACCTAACCCTAATCCTAACCCTAACCCTAACCCTAAGCATAACCCTAACCCTAACCCTAATCCTTAAACGTACGCTAACCCTAACGCAAACAAATAACCTAACCCATAACATTAATCTTAACCCCTAACCCTAACTCTTACCCTAACCCTAACCCTAACCCTTAGCCTAACCCTAAACCTAACCCTAACCCTAACCTTAACACTAACCCTAACCCTAACCCTAACCCTGACCTTAACCCTAACTCTAAACCTAACCCTTGCCCTTACCCTAACCCTAACTCTAACCCTAACCCTAACACTTACCCTAACCCTAACCCTAACCCTAACCCTTACCCTAACCCTAACCCTAACCCTAACCTCAAATTTAACAATCACCCTAACCCTAACCCTAACCCTTACCCTTACTCTAACACTAAGCCTAACCCTAACCCTAACCTTAACCCTTACCCTAACCCTAACCCTAATCCTAACCCTAAACCTAACCCTAACCTCAACCTTAATCCTAACCCTAACCCTTACCCTACCCCTTACCCTTACCCTTACCCTAACACTAATCATAACCCTAACCCTACCCCTAATCCTACCCTACCCCTTACCCCTAACCCTTACCCTTAACCAACCCTAAATCTAACTCTAAACCTAAACCTATGCCTAACCCTAACACTAACCCTAACTCTAAACCTAACCCTAAACCTAACCCAAACCCTTAAACTAACCCTAACCCAAACCTTACCCTAACCCTAACCCTAAGCCTAACCCCTAACCCTAACCCTAAACCTAACTCTAACCCTAACCCTAACCCTAACCCTAACCCTTACCCTAAACCTAAACCTAACCCTAACCCTAAGCCTAACCCCTAAACCTAACCCTAAACCTAACTCTAACCCTAACCCTAACCCTAACCCTAACCCTTACCCTAACCCAAACCCTAATCCTTACCCTTATCCTAAACTTAACCCTAACACTAACACTTACCCTTACCCTAAACCCTACCATAAACCTAACCCTAACCCTTACCCTAACCATAACCCTAACCCTAACCATAACCCTAACCCTAATCTTAACCCTAACCCTAACCCTAACCCTAACCCTAATCTTTACCCTAACTTTAACCCTAACTCTTACCCTTACCCTAACCCTAACCCTAACCCTAAGCCTAATCCTAACCCTGAACCTAACCCTAATCCTAACCCTAACCCTAACCCTAAGCATAACCCTAACCCTAACCTTAATCCTTAAACGTACGCTAACCCTAAACCTAACCTTAACCCCAACCCTAAACCTAACCGTAACACTAACACTAACCCTTACCCTTACCCTATCCCTAAACCTAACCCTAACCCTGACCCTTAACCTAACCCTAAAACTAACCCTAACCCTTACCCTTAACCAACCCTAAATCTAACTCTAAACCTAAACCTATGCCTAACCCTAACCCTAACCCTAACCCCTAACCCTAACCCTTAACCTAATGCTAACTCTAACCCTAACCCTAACACTTACCCTTACGCTAACTCTAACCCTTATCCTAACACTAACCCTAACCCTAACCCTAACCCTAACACATAACCTGAGCCTAACCATAACCCTAACCCTAACCATAACCCTTGCTCTTACCCTAACCCTAACCCTAAACCTAACACGAACCCCAAACCTAACCCTAACCCTAACCCTTACCCTAACCCTAACCCTAACCCTAACCCTTACCCTTACCCTAACCGTAACCCTAACCCTAAACTTAACCCTAACTCTAACCCTAACCCTTGCCCTTACCCTAACCCTAACCCTAAACCTAACACGAACCCTAACCCTAACCCTAACCCTAACCCTTACCCTAACCCTAACCCTTACCCTAACCCTAACCCTAACCCTAACCCTTACCCTAACCCTAATCCTAAAACCTCAAACTTAACCCTCACCCTAACCCTAACCCTAACCCTTCCCCTTACTCTAACACTAAGCCTAACCCTAACCCTAACCTTAACCATACCCTAACACTAACCCTAATTTTAACCCTAAACCTAACCCTAAACTCAACCTTAATCCTAACCCTAACCCTAACCCTACCCCTTACCCTTACCCTTACCCTAACATTAAGCATAACCCTAACCCTACCCCTAATACTACCCTACCCCTTACCCTTACCCTTAGGCCTAACACTAAGCCTAACCCTAAACCTAACCCTAACCCTACCCTAACCATAACCCTAACCCTAACCCTAACCTAACCCTAACCCTAACCCTAACCCTAACCCTAACCCTAAACCTAACCCTAACCCTAACCCTAACCCTAATCTTGACCCCAACTTTAACCCTAACTCTTACCCTTACCCTAACCCTAACCCTAAACCTAAGCCTAATCCTAACCCTGAACCTAACCCTGATCCTAACCCTAACCCTAACCCTAAGCATAAACCTAACCCTAACCCTAATCCTTAAAGGTACGCTAACCCTAAACCTAACCTTAACCCCAACCCTAAACCTAACCCTAACCCTAACACTAACCATTACACTAACCCTAACCCTAATCCTAACCCTAACCATTACCCTTACCCTAAATCTAACCCAAACCCTAAACCTAACCCTAACACTTACCCTAAACCTAACCATTACCCTTACCATAACCTAACCCAAACCCTTAAACTAACCCCAACCCTAACCCTTACCCTAACCCTAACCCTAAGCCTAACCCCTAACCCTAACCCTAAACCTAACTCTAACCCTAACCCTAACCCTAACACTAACCCTAAGCCTT
This sequence comes from Megascapheus bottae, assembly GCA_024803745.1. Taxonomy (NCBI): domain Eukaryota; kingdom Metazoa; phylum Chordata; class Mammalia; order Rodentia; family Geomyidae; genus Megascapheus; species Megascapheus bottae. The sequence continues at coordinate 1,657,966 of JANJXV010000188.1, forward strand.
ACCCTAACCCTAAACCTAACCCTAACCCTAACTTTAACACTAACCCTAACCCTAACCCTAACCCTAAACTTAACCCTAACCCTAACCCTAACCCTTGCCCTTACCCTAAACTTAACCCTAAACCTAACCCTAACCCTAACCCTAACGCTTACCCTAACCCTAACCCTTACCCTTTCCCTAACCCTAACCCTAAACCTAACCCTCACCCTAACCCTAACCCTAAGTCTAACCTCTAACCCTAATCCTAACCAAAACCCTAATCCTTACCCTTACCCTAAACTTAACCCTAACACTAACACTTACCCTTACCCTAAACCCTACCCTAACCCTAACCCTAACCCTTACCCTAACCCTAACCTTAACCCTAACCCTAATCTTAACCCTAACCCTAACCCTAACCCTTACCCTAACCCTAACCCTAACCCTAACCCTTACCCTAACCCTAACCCTAAACCTAAACCAAACCCTTAAACTAACCCTAACCCTAACCCTTACCCTAACCCTAACCCTAAGCCTAACCCCTAATCCTAACCCTAAACCTAACTCTAACCCTAACCCTAACCCTAACCCTAACCCTAACCCTTACCCTAACCCTAACCCTAAACCTAAACCAAACCCTTAAACTAACCCTAACCCTAACCCTTACCCTAACCATAACCCTAAGCCTAAACCCTAATCCTAACCCTAAACCTAACTCTAACCCTAACCCTAACCCTAAACCTAACCCTACCCTTACCCTAAACCTAAACCTAACCCTAACCCTAACCTTAACACTAACCCTAATCCTAACCCTAACCCTAACCTTATCCCTAACCCTAACCCTAACCCTTGCCCTTACCCTAAACCTAACCCTAAACCTAACACGAACCCTAACCCTAACACTAACCCTAACCCTAAACCTTACCCTTTCCCTAACCCTAACCCTAAACCTAACCCTCACCCTAACCCTAACCCTAACTCTAACCTCTAACCCTAATCCTAACCCAAAGCCTAATCCTTACCCTTATCCTAAACTTAACCCTAACACTAACACTTACCCTTACCCTAAACCCTAACCTAACCCTAACCCTAACCCTAACCCTAATCCTTAAATGTAGGCTAACCCTAACCCTAACCTTAACCCCAATCCTAAACCTAACCATAACCCTAACACTAACCCTTACCCTTACCCTCTCTCTAAACCTAACCCTAACGCTAGCACTAACCATTACACTAACCCTAAAACTAATCCTAACCCTAATCCTTACCCTTACCCTAAACCTAATCCTAACCCTAACCTTAACACTAACCCTAACCCTAACCCTAACCGTAAACTTAACCCTAACCCTAACCCTAACCCTTGCCCTTACCCTAAACTTAACCCTAAACCTAACACGAACCCTAACCCTAATGCTTACACTAACCCTAACCCTTACCCTTTCCCTAAACCTAACCCTAAACCTAACCCTCACCCTAACCCTAACCCTAAGTCTAACCTCTAACCCTAATCCTAACCCAAACCCTAATCCTTACCCTTATCCTAAACTTAACCCTAACACTAACACTTACCCTTACCCTAAACCCTACCCTAACCCTAACCCTAACCCTTACCCTAACCCTAACCCTAACCCTAAACTTAACCCTAACCCTAACCCTAACCCTAACCCTAATCTTGACCCTAACTTTAACCCTAATTCTTACCCTTACCCTAATCCCAACCCTAACCCTAAGCCTAATCCTAACCCTGAAGCTAACCCTAATCCTAACCCTAACCCTAACCCTAAGCATAACCCTAACCCTAACCGTAACCCTAATCCTTACACGTACGCTAACCCTAAACCTAAACTTAACCCCAACCCTAAACCTAACCGTAACCCTAATACTAACCCTTACCCTTACCCTTTCCCTAAACCTAACCCTAACGCTAACACTAACCATTACACTAACCCTAACCCTAATCCTACCCTAAACCTTACCCTAACCCTAACCCTAACCCTCACCCTAACCCTAACCCTAACTCTAACCTCTAACCCTAATCCTAAACCAAACCCTAATCCTTACCCTTATCCTAAACTTAACCCTAACATTAACACTTACCCTTACCCTAAACCCTACCCTAACCCTAACCCTAACCCTTACCCTAACCCTAACCCTAACCCTTACCCTATCCCTAACCCTAACCTCAACCATAACCCTAACCCAAACCCTAACCCTAACGCTAACCCTAACCTTAACCCTAACCCTAACCCTATCCCTAATCTTGACCCTAAGTTTAACCCTAACTCTTACCCTTACCCTAACCCTAACCCTAAGCCTAATCCTAACCCTGAACCTAACCCTAATCCTAAAACTAACCCTAACCCTAAGCATAACCCTAACCCTAAACCTAACCCTAATCCTTAAATGTAGGCTAACCCTAACCCTAAACTTAACCCCAACCCTAAACCTAACCGTAACCCTAACACTAACCCTTACCCTTACTCTCTCTCTAAACCTAACCCTAACGCTAGCACTAATCATTACACTAACCCTAAACCTAATCCTAACCCTAATCCTTACCCTTACCCTAAACCTAATCCTAACCCTAAACCTAACCCTAACACTTACCCTAACCCTAACCCTTACCCTTACCCTAACCCTAACCCTAACCCTTAAACTAACCCTAACCCTAACCCTTACCCTAACCCTAACCCTAAGCCTAACCCCTAACCCTAACCCTAAACCTAACTCTAACCCTAACCCTAACCCTAAACCTAACTCTAACCCTAACCCTAACCCTAACCCTAACCCTTACCCTAACCCTAAACCTAACCCTAAACCTAACCTTAACACTAACCCTAACCCTAAACCTAACCCTAACCTTAACCCTAACCCTAACCCTAACCCTTGCCCTTACCCTAAACCTAACCCTAAACCTAACACGAACCCTGACCCTAACGCTAACCCTAACCCTAACCCTTACCCTTTCCCTAACCCTAACCCGAAACCTAACCCTCACCCTAACCCTAACCCGAACTCTAACCTCTAACCCTAATCCTAAACCAAACCCTAATCCTTACCCTTATCCTAAACTTAACCCTAACATTAACACTTACCCTTACCCTAAACCCTACCCTAACCCTAACCCTAACCCTTACCCTAACACTAACGCTAACCCTTACCCTATCCCTAACCCTAACCCTAACCTCAAACATAACCCTAACCCTAACCCTAACCCTAACCTAACCCATAACATTAATCTTAACCCCTAACCCTAACCCTTACCCTAACCCTAACCCAAACCCTAACCCCAACCCTTACCCTTACCCTAACCCTAACCCTAACACTAACCATAAACCCTAACCCTTACCCTAACTCTAACCATAACCCTTCCTTTAACTCTAACCCTAACGTCAACCCTAACCCTACCCCTAACCCTAACCCTTACCCTTACCCTAAACCTAACCCTAACCCTAACCCTAACCCTAACTCTAACACTTACCCTAATCCTAACCCTTATCCTAACCCTAACCATAACCCTTACCCTAACCCTAACCCTGACCCTTGCATTTACCCTAACCCTAAACCTAACTTTAACCCTAACCCTAATCCTTACCCTAACCCTTACCCTAACCCTAACCCTTACCCTAACACTAAGCATAACCCTAACCCTACCCCTAATCCTACCCTAGCCCTTACCCTTACCCTTACCCTAACACTAAGCCTAACCCTAACCCTAACCCTAACCCTACCCTAACCATAACCCTAATCCTAACTCTAAACCTAACACTAACCCTAACTTTAACCCTAACCCTAACCCTAACCTAACCCTTACCCTTACCCTAACCCTAATCCTATCCTTAACCCCAACCCTAAACCTAACCCTAACCCTAAAACTTACCCTAACCCTACCCCTAATCCTAACCCTAATCCTTACCCTAAACCTAACCGTAATCTTAACCCTAACCCTTACCCTTACCATCACATTACCTTAACCCGAACCCTAACCATAACCCTAACCTTAACTCTAACATTTATCCTTACCCTAACCCTAACCCTAAACCTAACCCTAACCCTAAACCTAACCCTTACCCTTACCCTTACCCTAACCCTAAACCTAACCCTAAACCTTACCGTTACCCTAACCCTAACCCTAATCTTGACCCTAACTTTAACCCTAACTCTTACCCTTACCCTAACACTAACCCTAACCCTAAGCCTAATCCTATCCCTGAACCTAACCCTAATCCTAACCCTAACCCTAACCCTAAGCATAACCCTAACCCTAACCCTAACCCTTACCCTTACCCTATCCCTAAACCTAACCCTAACCCTAACACTAACCATTACACTAACCCTAACCCTAATCCTAACCCTAACCCTTACCCTTACCCTAAAACTAACCCAAACCCTAACCCTAACCCTAACACTTACCCTAACCCTAACCGTTACCCTTATCCTAAGCCTAACCCAAACCCTTAAACTAACCCTCACCCTAACCCTTACCCTAACCCTAATCCTAAGCCTAACCCCTAACCCTAACCCTAACCCTAAACCTGACTCTAACCCTAACCCGA
>JANJXV010000188.1:1672500-1677500 GCA_024803745.1 Megascapheus bottae
CCTAAGCCTAACCTTAACCCTAACCCTAACCCTAACCCTTGCCCTTACCCTAAACCTAACCCTAAACCTAACACGAACCCTAACCCTAACGCTAACCCTAACCCTAACCCTTACCATTTCCCTAACCCTAACCCTAACTCTAACCTCTAACCCTAATCCTAACCCAAACCCTAATCCTTACCCTAAACTTAACCCTAACACTAACACTTACCCTTACCCTAAACCCTACCCTAACCCTAACCCTAACCCTTACCCTAACCCTAAACCTAACCCTAATCTTAACCCTAACCCTAACCCTAATCTTGACCCTAACTTTAACCCTAACTCTTACCCTTACACTAACCCTAACCCTAACTCTAAGCCTAATCCTAACCCTGAACCTAACCCTAATCCTAACCCTAACCCTAACCCTAAGCATAACCCTAAACCTAACCCTAATCCTTAAACGTACGCTAACCCTAAACCTAACATTAACCCCAACCGTAAACCTAACCCTAACACTAACCCTTACCCTTACCCTATCCCTAAAACTAACCCTAACCCTAACACTAACCATTACACTAACCCTAACCCTAATCCTAATCCTAACCCTTACCCTTACCCTAAACCTAAACCTAACACTTACCCTAACCCTAAATGTTACCCTTACCCTAAACCTAACCCAAACCCTTAAACTAACCCTAACCCTAACCCTTACCCTAACCCTAAACATAAACCTAACCCCTAACCCTAACCCTAAACCTAACTGTAACCCTAACCCTAACCCTAAACCTAAACCTAACCCTAACCCTAACCTTAACACTAACCCTAACCCTAACCCTAACCTTAACCCTAACCCTAACCCTAACCCTTGCCCTTACCCTAAACCTAACCCTAAACCTAATACAAACCCTAACCCTTACGCTAACCCTAACACTAACACTTACCCTTTCCCTAACCCTAACCCTAACCCTAAACCTAAACTTAACCATAACCCTAACCCTAACCCTAATCTTGACCCTAACTTTAACCCTAACTCTTACCCTTACCCTAACCCTAACCCTAACCCTAAGCCTAATCCTAACCCTGAACCTAACCCTAAACCTAACCCTAACAATAACCCTAAGCATAACCCTAACCCTAACCCTAACCCTAAACCTTAAACGTACGCTAACCCTAACCCTAACCTTAACAACAACCCTAAACCTAACCGTAACCCTAACACTAACCCTTACCCTTACCCTATCCCTAAACCTAACCCTAACGCTAACACTAACCATTACACTAACCCTAACCCTAATCCTAACCCTAACCCTTACCCTTACCCTAAACCTAACCCTAACCCTAACCCTAACAGTAAGACTAAACTTAACCCTAACCCTAACCCTAACACATGTCCTTACCCTAACCCTAACCCTAACCCTAACCCTTACCCTTACCCTAACCCTAACCATAACCCTAACCCTAACACTTACCCTAACCCTAACTCTTATCCTAACCCTAACCATAACCCTAACTCAAACGCGTAACCTAACCCATAACATTAATCTTAACCCCTAACCCTAACTCTTACCCTAACACTAACCCTAACCCTAACCCTTACCCTAACCCTAAACCTAACCCTAACCCTAACCTTAACACTAATCCTAACCCTAACCCTAACCCTAAGCTTAACCCTAACCGTAACCCTAACCCTTTCCCTTACCCTAAACCTAACCCTAAACCTAACACGAACCCTAACCCTAACGTTAACCCTAACCCTAACCCTTACCAGTTCCCTAACCCTAACCCTAAACCTAACCCTCACCCTAACCCTAACCGTAACTCTAACCTCTAAACCTATACCTAAACCAAACCCTAATCCTTACCCTTATCCTAAACTTAACCCTAACACTAACACTTACCCTTACCCTAAACCCTACCCTAACCCTAAACCTAACCCTTACCCTAACCCTAACCCTAACCCTAACCCTAACCTTAACCCTAACCCTAACCCTAACCCTAACCCTAATCTTGACCGTAACTTTAACCCTAACTCTTACCCTTACCCTAACCCTAACCCTAACCCTAAGCCTAATCCTAACCCTGAACCTAACCCTAATCCTAACCCTAACCCTAACCGTAACCCTAACCCTAACCCAAAACCTAACCCTAACTCTTACCCTAACTATAACCCTTACCCTTGCTCTAAACCTAGCCCTAACCCTTAAACTAACCCTAACCCTAACCCTAACCTTTACCCTAACCCTAACACTAAGCCTAACCCCTAACCCTAACCCTAAACCTAACTCTAACCCTAACCCTAACCTTAACCCTAATCCTAATCCTAACCCTAACCCTTACCCTAACACTAACCCTAACCCTTACCCAAACGGTAACCCTAACCCTAAACCTAAACTTAATCCTAACCCTAACCCTAACAGTAAGATTAAACTTAACCCTAACCCTAACCCTAACACATGCCCTTACCCTAACCCTAACCCTAACCCTAAACCTAACACTAACCCTAACCCTAACCCAAACCCTTACCCTTACCCTAACCCTAACCCTAAAGCTAACCCTCACCCTAACCCTAACTCTAAACTCTAAACCTAACCCTAAACCTAACCCTAATCCTTACCCTTATCCTAAACCTAACCCTAACACTAACTCTTACCCTTACCCTAAACCCTACTCTAATCCTAACCCTAACCCTAACCCTTACCCTAACCCTAATCCTAACCCTTGCCCTTACCCTAACCTTAACCCTAAATTTAGCCCTAACACTAATCCTTACCCTAACCCTAACCCTAACCCTAATCCTTACCCTAACCCTAACCCTAACCCTAACCCTAACCCTAACCTCAAACTTAACCCCAACCCTAACCCTAACCCTCACCCTTACTCTAACACTAAGACTAACCATAACCCTAACCCTAAACCTAACCCTAACGCTTACCTTAACCCTAAACCTAATCCTAACCTTAAACCTAACCCTAACCGTAACCCTAACCTCAACCTTAAACCTAACCCTAACCCTAACCTTACGCCTTACCCTTACCCTACCCTAACACTAAGCCTAATCCTAACCCTAAACCTAACCCTAACCCTAACCCTAACCCTAAACCTAACCTTAACCCCAACCCTAAACCTAACCGTAAATCTAGCCCTTACCCTTACCCTATCCCTAACCGTAAACCTAACCCTACCCTAACCCTAACCATTACCCTAACCCTAACCCTAATCCTAACCCTAACCCTTAAGCTAAACCGACCCAAACTCTTACCCTAACCCTAACCCTTACCCTTACCCTAACCCTAACCCTAACACTTAAACTAAACCTTACCCTAAACCTAACCATACCCTAACCCTAATCCTAAGCCTAACCCCTAACCCTAAAACTAAACGTAACTCTAACCCTAACCCTAACCCTAACTCTATCCCTAACCCTTACCCTAACTCTAACTCTAACCTTACCCTAACCCTAACCCTAACCCTAACCTTAACCCTAAACCTAACCCTAATCCTAACCCTAACCTTAACCCTAACCCTAAACCTAACCCTTGTCCTTATCCTAACCCTAACCCTAAACCTAACACTAACCCTAACCCTAACCCTAAACCTTACCCTTATCCTAACCCTAACCCTAAACCTAACACTCACCCTAACACTAACCCTAACCCTAAACTCTAAACCTAACCCTAAACCTAACCCTAATCCTTACCCTTATCCTAAACCTAAACCTAACACTAAAACTTACCCTTACCCTAAACCCTACCCTAACCCTAACCCTAACCCTTACCCTAACCCTAACCCTAAACCAAACCCTTACCCTTACCCAAACCCTCACCCTCACCCTAACCCTAAACCTAACCCTAACCCTAACCTTACCCCTAACACTTACCCTAAACCTAACACTAACCCTAACCCTAACGCTTATCCTTACCCTAACCCTAACCCTAACCCTAACACTTACCCGAACCCTAACCCTAACCATAACCCTTACGTTAACCCTATCCCTAACCCTAACCATTACCCTAACCCTCAACTTAACCCTAACCCTAACCACTAACCCAAACCCTTAACCTAACTCTAACCCTAACCCTAAGCCTAACCCTTACCCTTAACCAACCCTAACACTAACTCTAACCCTAACCCTAACCCTAACCCTGACCCTTAACCTAACCCTAACCCTAACCCTAACCCTTACCGTTAACCAACCCTAAATCTAACTCTAAACGTAAACCTATCCCTAACCCTTACCCTAACCCTAACCCCTAACCCTAACCCTTAACCTAATGCTAAACCTAACCCTAACCCTAACACTTACCCTTACCCTAACCCTAACCCTTATCCTAACACTAACCCTAACCCTAACCCTAACCATAACACATAACCTGAGCCTAACCCTAACCCTAGACCTAACCCTAACCATAACTGTAACCCTAACACTTGCCCTTACCCTAACCCTAACCCTAAACCTAACACGAACCCTAACCCTAACCCTAACCCTTACCCTAAACCTAACCCTAACCCTTACCCTTACCCTAACCCTAACCCTAAACCTAACCCTAAACTTAACACTAACCTTAAACCTAGCCCTTACCCTAACCCTAACCCTAACTCTAACCCTAACCCTAACACTTACCCTAACCCTAACCCTAACCCTAACCCTTACCCTAACCCTAACCCTAACCCTAGCCTCAAACTTAACCCTCACCCTAACCCTAACCCTTACCCTTACCCTTACTCTAACACTAAGCCTAACCCTAATCCTAACCTTAACCCTTACCCTAACCCTAACCCTAATCCTAACCCTGAACCTAACCCTAATCCTAACCCTAACCCTAACCGTAACCCTAACCCTAACCCAAAACCTAACCCTAACTCTTACCCTAACTATAACCCTTACCCTTGCTCTAAACCTAGCCCTAACCCTTAAACTAACCCTAACCCTAACCCTAACCTTTACCCTAACCCTAACACTAAGCCTAACCCCTAACCCTAACCCTAAACCTAACTCTAACCCTAACCCTAACCTT
>JANJXV010000188.1:1682500-1710000 GCA_024803745.1 Megascapheus bottae
CCTCTAACCCTAACCCTAAACCTAACCCTAATCCTTACCCTTATCCTAAACCTAAACCTAACACTAAAACTTACCCTTACCCTAAACCCTACCCTAACCCTAACCCTAACCCTTACCCTAACCCTAACCCTAAACCAAACCCTTACCCTTACCCAAACCCTCACCCTCACCCTAACCCTAAACCTAACCCTAACCCTAACCTTACCCCTAACACTTACCCTAAACCTAACACTAACCCTAACCCTAACGCTTATCCTTACCCTAACCCTAACCCTAACCCTAACCCTAACACTTACCCGAACCCTAACCCTAACCATAACCCTTACGTTAACCCTATCCCTAACCCTAACCATTACCCTAACCCTCACCTTAACCCTAACCCTAACCCCTAACCCAAACCCTTAACCTAACTCTAACCCTAACCCTAAGCCTAACCCTTACCCTTAACCAACCCTAACACTAACTCTAACCCTAACCCTAACCCTAACCCTGACCCTTAACCTAACCCTAACCCTAACCCTTACCGTTAACCAAACCTAAATCTAACTCTAAACGTAAACCTATCCCTAACCCTTACCCTAACACTAACCCCTAACACTAACCCTTAACCTAATGCTAAACCTAACCCTAACCCTAACACTTACCCTTACCCTAACCCTAACCCTTATCCTAACACTAACCCTAACCCTAACCCTAACCCTAACCCTAACACATAACCTGAGCCTAACCCTAACCCTAGACCTAACCCTAACCATAACTGTAACCCTAACACTTGCCCTTACCCTAACCCTAACCCTAAACCTAACACGAACCCTAACCCTAACCCTAACCCTTACCCTAACCCTAACCCTAACCCTTACCATTACCCTAACCCTAACCCTAAACCTAACCCTAAACTTAACACTAACCTTAAACCTTGCCCTTACCCTAACCCTAACCCTAACTCTAACCCTAACCCTAACACTTACCCTAACCCTAACCCTAACCCTAACCCTTACCCTAACCCTAACCCTAACCCTAACCTCAAACTTAACCCTCACCCTAACCCTACCCATTACCCTTACCCTTACCCTTACCCTAACACTAAGCCTAACCCTAAACCTAAACCTAACCCTAACCCTAACCCTAACCCTAAACCTAACCTTAACCCCAACCCTAAACCTAACCATAAATCTAGCCCTTACCCTTACCCTATCCCTAACCCTAAACCTAACCCTACCCTAACCCTAACCATTACCCTAACCCTAACCCTAATCCTAACCCTAACCCTTACGCTAAACCGACCCAAACTCTTACCCTAACCCTAACACTTACCCTTACCCTAACCCTAACCCTAACCCTTAAACTAAACCTTACCCTAAACCTAACCATACCCTAACCCTAATCCTAAGCCTAACCCCTAACCCTAAAACTAAACGTAACTCTAACCCTAACCCTAACCCTAACTCTATCCCTAACCCTTACCCTAACTCTAACTCTAACCTTACCCTAACCCTAACCTTAACCCTAAACCTAACCCTAATACTAACCCTAACCTTAACCCTAACCCTAAACCTAACCCTTGTCCTTATCCTACCCCTAACCCTAAACCTAACACTAACCCTAACCCTAACCCTAAACCTTACCCTTATCCTAACCCTAACCCTAAACCTAACACTCACCCTAACCCTAACCTCTAACCCTAACCCTAAACCTAACCCTAATCCTTACCCTTATCCTAAACCTAAACCTAACACTAACACTTACCCTTACCCTAAACCCTACCCTAACCCTAACCCTAACCCTAACCCTAACCCTTACCCTAACCCTAACCCTAAACCAAACCCTTACCCTTACCCAAACCCTCACCCTCACCCTAACCCTAAACCTAACCCTAACCCTAACCTTACCCCTAACACTTACCCTAAACCTAACACTAACCCTAACCCTAACGCTTATCCTTACCCTAACCCTAACCCTAACCTAACCCTAACCCTAACACTTACCCGAACCCTAACCCTAACCATAACCCTTACGTTAACCCTATCCCTAGCCCTAACCCTTACCCTAACCCTAACCTTAACCCTAACCCTAACCCCTAACCCAAACCCTTAACCTAACTCTAACCCTAACCCTAAGCCTAACCCTTACCCTTAACCAACCCTAACACTAAATCTAACCCTAACCCAAACCCTGACCCTTAACCTAACCCTAACCCTAACCCTAACCCTTACCCTTTACCAACCCTAAATCTAACTCTAAAAGTAAACCTATCCCTAACCCTAATCCTACCCCTAACCCCTAACCCTAACCCTTAACCTACTGCTAAAACTAACCCTAACCCTAACACTTACCCTTACCCTAACCCATACCCTTATTCTAACACTAACCCTAACCCTAACCCTAACCCTAACCCTAACACATAACCTGAGCCTAACCCTAACCCTAAACCTAAACCTTGCCCTTACCCTAACCCTAACCCTTACCCTAACACTAAGCATAACCCTAACCCTACCCCTAATCCTACCCTACCCCTTACCCTTACCCTTACCCTAACACTAAGCCTAACCCTAACCCTAACCCTAACCCTACACTAACCATAACCCTAATCCTAACTCTAAACCTAACACTAACCCTAACTTTAACCCTCACCCTAACCCTAACCTAACCCTAACCCTTACCCTTACCTTATCCCTAAACCTAACCCTAACCCTAACACTAACCATTACACTAACCCTAACCCTAATCCTAAACCTAACCCTTACCCTTACCCTAAACCTAACCCAAACCCTAAACCTAACCCTAACACTTACCTTAACCCTAACCATTACCCTTACCCTAAACCTAACCCAAACCCTTAAACTAACCCTCACCCTAACCCTTACCCTAACCCTAATCCTAAGCCTAACCCCTAACCCTAACCCTAAACCTAACCCTAACCCTAACCTTAACACTAACCCTAACCCTAACCCTAACCCTAACCTTAACCCTAACCCTAACCCTAACCGTTGCCCTTACCCTAAACCTAACCCTAAACCTAACACGAACCCTAACCCTAACGCTAACCCTAACCCTAACCCTTACCCTTTCCCTAACCCTAACCCTAAACCTAACCCTCACCCTGACCCTAAACCTAACTCTAACCTCTAACCCTAATCCTAGCCCAAACCCTAATCCTTACCCTTATCCTAAACTTAACCCTAACCCTAACACTTACCCTTACCCTAAACCCTACCCTAACACTAACCCTTGCCCTTACCCTAACCCTAACCCTAACCCTAACATTAACCCTAACCCTAACCCTACCCCTTGCCCTTACCCTAAACCTAACCCTAAACCTAACACGAACCCTAAACCTAACCTAACCCTAACACTAACCCTTACCCTTTCCCTAACCCTAACCCTAACCTTCACCCTAAACTTAACCCTAACCCTAACCCTAACCCTAATCTTGACCCTAACTTTAACCCTAACTCTTACCCTTACCCTAACCCTAACCCTAACACTAAGCCTAATCCTAACCCTGAACCTAACCCTAATCCTAACCCTAACCCTAACCCCAAGCATAACCCTAACCCTAACCCTAACCCTAAACCTTAAACGTACGCTAACCCTAACCCTAAACTTAACCCCAACCCTAAACCTAACCGTAAACATAACACTAACCCTTACCCTTACCCTATCCCTAAACCTAACCATAACGCTAACACTAACCATTACACTAACCCTAACCCTAATCCTAGCCCTAACCCTTACCCTTACCCTAAACCTAACCCTAACCCTAACCCCAACCCTAACACTTACCCTAACACTAAAACTTACCCTTACCCTAATCCTAACCCTAACCCTTAAACTAACTCTATCCCTAACCCTTACCCTAACCCTAACCCTAAGCCTAATCCCTAAGCCTAACCCTAAACCTATCTCTAACCCTAACCCTAACCCTAACCCTAACCCTTACCCTAAACCCTACCCTAAACCTTACCCTAACCCTAACCCTAACCCTTACCCTATCCCTAACCCTATCCCTAACCTCAAACTTAACCCTAACCCTAACCCTAACCCTAACCTAACCCATAACATTAATCTTAACCCCTAACCCTAACCCTTACCCTAACCCTAACCCTAACCCCAACCCTTAGCCTTACTCTAACCCTAACCCTAACACTAACCCTAACCCTAACCCTTACCCTAACCCTAACCATAACCCTTTCTTTAACTCTAACCCTAACCTCAAGCCTAACCCTACCCCTAACCCTAACCCTCACCTTTACCCTAACCCTAACCCTAACCCTAACCCTAACACTTACCCTAACCCTAACCCTTATCCTAACCCTAACCATAACCATAACCTAAACCCGTAACCTAACCCATAACATTAATCTTAACCCCTAACCCTAACTCTTACCCTAACCCTAACCCTAACTCTAACCCTAACCCTTACCCTAACCCTAAACCTAACCCTAACCCTAACCTTAACACTAATCCTAACCCTAACCCTAACCCTAACCTTAACCCCAACCCTAACCCTTGCCCTTACCCTAAACCTAACACAAACCTTAACCCTAACGCTAACCCTAACCCTAACCCTCACCAGTTCCCTAACCCTAACCCTAAACCTAACCCTCACCCTAACCCTAAACCTAACTCTAACCTCTAACCCTAATCCTAAACCAAACCCTAATCCTTACCCTTATCCTAAACTTAACCCTAACACTAACACTTACACTTACCCTAAACCCTACCCTAACCCTAACCCTAACCCTTACCCTAACCCTAACCCTAACCCTAACCCTAACCTTAACTCTAAACCTAACCCTAACCCTAACCCTAATCTTGACCCTAACTTTAACCCTAACTCTTACCCTTACCCTAACCCTAACCCTAAGCCTAATCCTAACCCTGAACCTATCCCTAATCCTAACCCTAACCCTAACCCTAACCCTAACCCAAAACCTAACCCTAACTCTTACCCTAACTATAACCCTTACCCTTACCCTAAACCTAGCCCTAACCCTTAAATTAACCCTAACCCTAACCCTAACCTTTACCCTAACCGTAACACTAAGCCTAACCCCTAACCCTAACCCTAAACCTAACTCTAACCCTAACCCTAACCTTAACCCTAATCCTAACCCTAACCCTAACCCTTACCCTAACACTAACCCTAACCCTTACCCAAACCCTAACCCTAACCCTAATCCTAACCTTAATCCTAACCCTAACCCTAACAGTAAGACTAAACTTAACCCTAACCCTAACCCTAACACATGCCCTTACCCTAACCCTAACCCTAACCCAAACCCTTACCCTTACCCTAACCCTAACCCTAACTCTACACTCTAAACCTAACACTAAACCTAACCCTAATCCTTACCCTTATCCTAAACCTAACCCTAACACTAACACTTACCATTACCCTAAACCCTACTCTAATCCTAATCCTAACCCTAACCCTAACCCTTACCTAACCCTAACCCTAACCTCAACCTTAACCCTAACCCTAACCCTAATCTTAACCCTTACCCTTACCCTTACCCTAACACTAAGCCTAACCTAACCCTAAACTTAACCCTAACACTTACCCTAACCGTAAACCTAATCATAACCCTAAAGCTAACCCTAACCCTAACCTTAACCCTAACCCTACCCTTAACTCTTACCCTTACCCTAACCCTAACCCTAACACTAACCCTGACCCTAACTTTAACCCTAACCCGTACCGTTACCCTAATACTAACCGTAACTGTAACCCTAATCCTAACACTTACCCTAACCCTAACCCTAACCGTAACCGTAACCCTAACACATAACCTGAGCCTAACCCTAACCCTAACCGTAACCCTAACCCCAAACCTAAACCTAATCCTAACCCTAACCCTAACCCTAAGAATAAACCTAACCCTAAACCTAACCCTAATCCTTAAACGTACCCTAACCCTAAACCTAAACTTAACCCCAACCCTAAACCTAACCCTAACCCTAAGCCTAAATCTTAAACTAACCCTAACCCTAACCCTAACCCTAAGCCTAACCCCTAACCCTAAACATAAACCTAACTCTAACCCTAACCCTAACCCTAACCCTTACCCTAATCCTAACCCTAACCCTAATCCTAACCTTAAACCTAACTCTAACCCTAACCCAAACCTTAACCCTAACCCTAACCCTAACCCTTGCCCTTACCCTAACCCTAACCGTAAACCTAACACGAACCCTAAACCTAACCCTAATCCTAACCCTCACCCTAACCCTAACCCTAACTCTAACCTCTAACTCTACCCCTAAACCAAACACTAATCATTAACCTTATCCTAAACTTAACCCTAAAACTAACACTTACCCTTTCCCTAAACCCTACCCTAACCCTAACCCTAACCCTTACCCTTACCCTAACCCTAATCCTAACCCTAACCTTAACACTAACCCTAACCCTTGCCCTTACCCTAAACTTAACCCTAACTCTAACCCTAACCCTAACACTTACCCTAACCCTAACACTAACCCTAACCCTTACCCTAATCCTAACCCTAACCCGAACCTCAAACTTAATCCGCACCCTAACCCTAAACCTAACCCTTACCCTTACTCTAACACTAAGCCTAACCCTAACCATAACACTAACACTAAACCTTACCCTAACCCTAACCCTAACCCTAACCCTAACCCTAACCCTAACCTCAACCTTAACCCTAAACCTAACCCTAACACTACCCCTAACCCTTACCCTTACCCTAACACTAAGCCTAACCCTAACCCTAACCCTAACCCTTATTCTACCATAACCCTAATCCTAAACCTAACCCTAACACTAACCCTAATCTTAACCCGAACCCTAACCCTAACCCTAACCTAACCCTTACCCTTACTCTAACACTAAGCCTAACCCTAACCCTAACCCTAACACTAAACCTTACCCTAACCCTAACCCTAATCCTAACCCTAACCCTAACCCTAACCCTAACCTCAACCTTAACCCTAAACCTAACCCTAACCCTACCCCTTACCCTTACCCTTACCCTAACACTAAGCCTAACCCTAACCCTAACCCTAACCCTTATTCTACCATAACCCTAATCCTAAACCTAACCCTAACCCTAACCCTAATCTTAACCCGAACCCTAACCCTAACCCTAACCTAAACCTTACCCTTACCCTAACCCTAACCCTATCCTTAACCCCAACCATAAACCTAACCCTAACCCTTACCCTAACCCTAACCCTAATCTTAACCCTAAACCTTATCCTTACCCTCACCCTAACCTTAACCCTAACCCTAAACCTAACCTTAACCCCAACCCTAAACCTAACCGTAAATCTAGCCCTTACCCTTACCCTATCCCTAACCCTAAACCTAACCCTACCCTAACCCTAACCATTACCCTAACCCTAACCCTAATCCTAACCCTAACCCTTACCCTAAACCTACCCAAACTCTTACCCTAACCCTAACCCTTACCCTTACCCTAAACCTAACCCTAACCCTTAAACTAAACCTAACCCTAAACCTAACCATACCCTAACCCTAACCCTAAGCCTAACCCCTAACCCTAAAACTAAACGTAACTCTAACCCTAACGCTAACCCTTACTCTATCCCTAACCCTTACCCTAACTCTAAGTCTAACCTTACCCTAACCCTAACCCTAACCCTAACCTTAACCCTAAACCTAACCCTAATCCTAACCCTAACCTTAACCCTAACCCTAAACCTAAACCTTGTCCTTATCCTAACCCTAACCATAAACCTAACACTAACCCTAACCCTAACCCTAAATCTTACCCTTATCCTAACCCTAACCCTAAACCTAACACTCACCCTAACCCTAACCCTAAACTCTAACCCGAACCCTAAACCTAAACCTAATCCTTACCCTTATCCTAAACCTAAACCTAACACTAACACTTACCCTTACCCTAAACCCTACCCTAACCCTAACCCTAACCATAACCCTTACCCTAAACCTAACCCTAAACCAGACCCTTACCCTTATCCTTACCCAAACCCTCACCCTCACCTTAACCCTAAACCTAACCCTTACCCTAACCTTACCCCTAACACTTACCCTAAACCTAACACTAACCCTAACCCTAACGCTTATCCTTACCCTAACCCTAACCCTAACCCTAACCCTAACCCTAACACTTACCCGAACCCTAACCCTAACCATAACACTTACGTTAACCCTATCCCTAACCCTAACCCTTACCCTAATCCTAACCTTAACCCTAACCCCTAAACCAAACCCTTAACCTAACTCTAACCCTAACCCTAAGCCTAACCCTTACCCTTAACCAACCCTAACACTAACTCTAACTCTAACCCTAATCCTGACCCTTAACCTAACCCTAACCCTAACCCTAACCCTTACCCTTAACCAACCCTAAATCTAACTCTAAACGTAAACCTATCCCTAACCCTAACCCTAACCCCTAACCCTAACCCTTAACCTAATGCTAAACCTAACACTAACCCTAACACTTACCCTTACCCTAACCCTAACCGTTATCCTAACACTAACCCTAACCCTAACCCTAACCCTAACACATAACCTGAGCCTAAACCTAACCCTAAACCTAACCCTTGCCCTTGCCCTAACCCTAACCCTAACCCTAAACCTAACCCTAACCCTTACCCTTACTCTAACACTAAGCCTAACCCTAACCCTAACCGTAACCCTTACCCTAACCCTAACCCTAATCCTAACCCTAAACCTAACCCTAACCTCAACCTTAATCCTAACCCTAACACTAACCCTACCCCTTACCCTTACCCTTACCCTAACACTAAGCATAACCCTAACCCTACCCCTAATCTTACCCTATCCCTTACCCTTACCCTTAGCCTATCACTAAGCCTAACCCTAACCCTAACCCTAACCCTACCCTAACCATAACCCTAATCCTATCTCTAAACCTAACACTAACCCTAACTTTAACCCTAACCCTAACCCTAACCTAACCCTTACCCTTACCCTAACCCTAATCCTATCCTTAACCCCAACCCTAAACCTAACCCTAACCCTAACCCTAACCTTTACCCTAAACCTACCCCTAATCCTAACCCTAATCCTTACCCTAAACCTAACCCTAATCTTAACTCTAACCCTTGCCCTTACCCTCACATTAACCTTAACCAGAACCCTAAACATAACCCTAACCTTAACTCTAACATTTATCCTTACACTTACCCTAACCCTAAACCTAACCTTAACCCTAAACCTAACCCTTACCCTTACCCTTACCCTAACCCTAAACCTAACCGTTACCCTAACCCTAACCCTAACCCTAACCCTAATCTTGACCCTAACTTTAACCCTAACTCTTACCCTTACCCTAACCCTAACCCTAACCCTAACCCTAATCCTATCCCTGAACCAAACTCTAATCCTAACCCTAACCCTAACCCTAAGCATAACCCTAACCCTAACCCTAATCCTTAAACGTATGCTAACCCTAAACCTAACCTTAACCCCAACCCTAAACCTAACCCTAAACCTAAACCTAACCCTTACCCTTACCATATCCCTAAACCTAACCCTAAAGCTAACACTAACCATTACACTAACCCTAACCCTAATCCTAACCCTAACCCTTACCCTTACCCTAAACCTAACCCAAACCTAAACCTAACCCTAACACTTAACCTAACCCTAACAGTTACCCTTACCCTAAACCTAACCCAAACCCTTAAACTAACCCTAAACCTAACCCTTACCCTAACCCTAACCCTAAGCCTAACCCCTAACCCTAACCCTAACCCTAAACCTAACTCTAACCCTAACCCTAACACTAACCCTTACCCTAACCCTAAACCTAACCCTAACCCTAAGCTTAACACTAACCTGAACCCTAACCCTAACCCTAACCTTAACCCTAACCCTAACCCTAACCCTTGCCCTTACCCTAAACCTAACCCTAAACCTAACACGAACCCTAACCCTAACGCTAACCCTAACCCTAACCCTTACCCTTTCCCTAACCCTAACCCTAAACCTAACCCTCACCCTAACCCTAACCCTAACTCTAACCTCTAACCCTAATCCTAAACCAAACCCTAATCCTTACCCTTATCCTAAACTTAACCCTAACACTAACACTTACCCTTACCCTAAACCCTACCCTAACCCTAACCCTAACTCTTACCCTAACCCTAACCCTAATCTTAACCCTAACCCTAACCCTAACCCTAACCCTAATCTTGACCCTAACTTTAACCCTAATCTTACCCCTACCCTAACCCTAACCCTAACCCTAAGCCTTATCCTAACCCTGAACCTAACCCTAATCCTAACCGTAACCCTAACCCTAAGCATACCGCTAACCCTAACCCTAATCCTTAAACGTACGCTAACCCTAAACCTAACCTTAACCCCAACCCTAAACCTAACCCTAACCCTAACACTAACCCTTACCCTTACCCTATCCCTAAACCTAACCCTAACCCTAACACTAACCATTACACTAACCCTAACCCTAATCCTAACCCTAACCCTTACCCTTACCCTAAACCTAACCCAAACCCTAAACCTAACCCTAACACTTACCCTAACCCTTACCGTTACCCTTACCCTAAACCTAGCACAAACCCTTAAACTAACCCTAACCCTAACCCTTACCCTAACCCTAACCATAAGCCTTACCCCTAACCCTAACCCTAAACCTAACTCTAACCCTAACCCTAACCCTAACCGTAACCCTTACCCTAACCCTAAACCTAACCCTAACCCTAACCTTAACACTAACCCTAACCCTATCCCTAAATTTAACCCTAACCCTAACCCTAACCCTTGCCCTTACCCTAAACCTAACCCCAAACCTAACACGAACCCTAACCCTAACGCTAACCCTAACCCTATCCCTTACCCTTACCCTTACCCTAACACTAAGCAAAACCCTAACCCTACCCCTAATTTTACCCTATCCCTTACCCTTGCCCTTACCCTATCACTAAGCCTAACCCTAATCCTAACCCTAACCCTACCCTAACCATAACCCTAATCCTAACTCTAAACCTAACACTAACCCTAACTTTAACCCTAACCCTAACCCTAACCTAACCCTTACCCTTACCCTAACCCTAATCCTATCCTTAACCCCAACCCTAAACCTAACCCTGTCCCTAACCCTAACCTTTACCCTAAACCTACCCCTAATCCTAACCCTAATCCTTACCCTAAACCTAACCCTAATCTTAACCCTAACCCTTGCCCTTACCCTCACATTAAACTTAACCAGAACCCTAACCATAACTCTAACCTTAACTCTAACATTTATCCTTACCCTTACCCTAACCCTAAATCTAAACCTAACCCTAAACCTAACCCTTACCCTTACCCTAACCCTAAACCTAACCCTAAACCTTACCGTTACCCTAACCCTAACCCTAACCCTAATCTTGACCCTAACTTTAACCCTAACTCTTACCCTTACCCTAACCCTAACCCTAACCCTAAGCCTAATCCTATCCCTGAACCAAACCCTAATCCTAACCGTTACCATAACCCTAAGCATAACCCTAACCCTAACCCGAATCCTTAAACGTACGCTAACCCTAAACCTAACCTTAACCCCAAACCTAAACCTAACCCTAAACCTAAACCTAACCCTTACCCTTACCATATCCCTAAACCTAACCCTAACGCTAACACTAACCATCACACTAACCCTAACCCTAATCCGAACCCTAACCCTTACCCTTACCCTAAACCTAACCCAAACCTAAACCTAACCCTAACACTTAACCTAACCCTAACAGTTACCCTTACCCTAAACCTAACCCAAACCCTTAAACTAATCCTAACCCTAACCCTTACCCTAACCCTAACCCTAAGCCTAACCCCTAACCCTAACCCTAACCCTAAACCTAACTCTAACCCTAACCCTAACACTAACACTTACCCTAACCCTAAACCTAACCCTAACCCTAAACTTAACACTAACCCGAACCCTAACCCTAACCCTAACCTTAACCCTAACCCTAACCCTAACCCTTGCCCTTACCCTAAACCTAACCCTCACCCTAACCCTAACGCTAAGTCTAACCTCTAACCCTAATCCTAACCCAAACCCTAATCCTTACCCTTATCCTAAACTTAACCCTAACACTAACACTTGCCCTTACCCTAAACCCTACCCTAACCCTAACCCTAACCCTTACCCTAAACCTAACCCTAATCTTAACCCTAACCCTAACCCTAACCCTAACCCTAATCTTGACCCTAACTTTAACCCTAACTCTTACCCTTACCCTAACCCTAACCCTAACCCTAACCCTAAGCCTAATTCTAACCCTGAACCTAACCCTAATCCTAACCCTAACCCTAACCCTAAGCATACCCCTAACCCTAACCCTAAACCTTAAACGTACGCTAACCCTAAACCTAACCTTAACCCCAACCCTAAACCTAACCCTAACCCTAACACTAACCCTTACCCTTACCCTATCCCTAAACCTAACCCTAACCCTAACACTAACCATTACACTAAACCTAACCCTAATCCTAACCCTAACCCTTACCCTTACCCTAAACCTAACCCAAACCCTAAACCTAACCCTAACACTTACCCTAACCCTTACCGTTACCCTTACCCTAAACCTAACCCAAACCCTTAAACTAACCCTAACCCTAACCCTTACCCTAACCCTAACCATAAGCCTTACCCCTAACCCTAACCCTAAACCTAACTCTAACCCTAAACCTAACCCTAACCCTAACCCTTACCCTAACCCTAAACCTAACCCTAACCATAACCTTAACACTAACCATAACCCTAACCCTAACCTTAACCCTAACCCTAACCCTAACCCTTGCCCTTACCCTAAACCTAATCCCAAACCTAACACGAACCCTAACCTTAACGCTAACCCTAACCCTAACCCTTACCCTTTCCCTAACCCTAACCCTAAACCTAACCCTCACCCTAACGCTAACCCTAACTCTAACCTCTAACCCTAATCCTAACCCAAACCCTAATCCTTACCCTTATCCTAAACTTAACCCTAACCCTAACACTAAACCTTACCCTAACCCTAACCCTAATCCTAACCCTAACCCTAACCCTAACCCTAACCTCAACCTTAACCCTAAACCTAACCCTAACCCTACCCCTTACCCTTACCCTTACCCTAACACTAAGCCTAACCCTAACCCTAACCCTAACCCTTATTCTACCATAACCCTAATCCTAAACCTAACCCTAACCCTAACCCTAATCTTAACCCGAACCCTAACCCTAACCCTAACCTAACCCTTACCCTTACCCTAACCCTAACCCTATCCTTAACCCCAACCGTAAACCTAACCCTAACCCTAACCCTTACCCTAACCCTAACCCTAATCTTAACCCTAACCCTTATCCTTACCCTCACCCTAACCTCAACCCTAACCCTAAACCTAACCTTAACCCCAACCCTAAACCTAACCGTAAATCTAGCCCTTACCCTTACCCTATCCCTAACCCTAAACCTAACCCTACCCTAACCCTAACCATTACCCTAACCCTAACCCTAATCCTAACCCTAACCCTTAC
This sequence comes from Megascapheus bottae, assembly GCA_024803745.1. Classification (NCBI taxonomy): domain Eukaryota; kingdom Metazoa; phylum Chordata; class Mammalia; order Rodentia; family Geomyidae; genus Megascapheus; species Megascapheus bottae. The sequence continues at coordinate 1,696,012 of JANJXV010000188.1, forward strand.
CCTAAACCTACCCAAACTCTTACCCTAACCCTAACCCTTACCCTTACCCTAAACCTAACCCTAACCCTTAAACTATACCTAACCCTAAACCTAACCATACCCTAACCCTAACCCTAAGCCTAACCCCTAACCCTAAAACTAAACGTAACTCTAACCCTAACGCTAACCCTAACTCTATCCCTAACCCTTACCCTAACTCTAAGTCTAACCTTACCCTAACCCTAACCCTAACCCTAACCTTAACCCTAAACCTAACCCTAATCCTAACCCTAACCTTAACCCTAAACCTAAACCTTGTCCTTATCCTAACCCTAACCATAAACCTAACACTAACCCTAACCCTAAATCTTACCCTTATCCTAACCCTAACCCTAAACCTAACACTCACCCTAACCCTAACCCTAAACTCTAACCCGAACCCTAAACCTAAACCTAATCCTTACCCTTATCCTAAACCTAAACCTAACACTAACACTTACCCTTACCCTAAACCCTACCCTAACCCTAACCCTAACCCTAACCCTTACCCTAACCCTAACCCTAAACCAGACCCTCACCCTTATCCTTACCCAAACCCTCACCCTCACCTTAACCCTAAACCTAACCCTTACCCTAACCTTACCCCTAACACTTACCCTAAACCTAACACTAACCCTAACCCTAACGCTTATCCTTACCCTAACCCTAACCCTAACCCTAACCCTAACACTTACCCGAACCCTAACCCTAACCATAACACTTACGTTAACCCTATCCCTAACCCTAACCCTTACCCTAATCCTAACCTTAACCCTAACCCTAACCCCTAACCCAAACCCTTAACCTAACTCTAACCCTAACCCTAAGCCTAACCCTTACGCTTAACCAACCCTAACACTAACTCTAACTCTAACCCTAATCCTGACCCTTAACCTAACCCTAACCCTAACCCTAACCCTTACCCTTAACCAACCCTAAATCTAACTCTAAACGTAAACCTATCCCTAACCCTAACCCTAACCCCTAACCCTAACCCTTAACCTAATGCTAAACCTAACACTAACCCTAACACTTACCCTTACCCTAACCCTAACCCTTATCCTAACACTAACCCTAACCCTAACCCTAACCCTAACACATAACCTGAGCCTAAACCTAACCCTAAACCTAACCCTTGCCCTTGCCCTAACCCTTACCCTAAACCTAACACGAACCCTAAACCTAACCCTAACCCTAACCCTTACCCTAACCCTAACCCTAAACCTAACCCTAACCCTTACCCTTACCCTAACCGTAACCCTAACCCTAACCTTAACCCTAACTCTAACCCTAACACTTGCCCTTACCCTAACCCTAACTCTAACCCTTACCCTTACCCTAACCCTAACCCTAACCCTAACCCTAAACTTAACACTAACCTTAAACCTTGCCCTTACCCTAACCCTAACCCTAACTCTAACCCTCACCCTAACACTTACCCTAACCCTAACCCTAACCGTAATCCTTACCCTAACACTAACCCTAAACCTAACCTCAAACTTAACCCTCACCCTAACCCTAACTCTAACCCTTACCCTTACTCTAACACTAAGCCTAACCCTAACCCTAACCGTAACCCTTACCCTAACCCTAACCCTAATCCTAACCCTAAACCTAACCCTAACCTCAACCTTAATCCTAACCCTAACCCTAACCCTACCCCTTACCCTTACCCTTACCCTAACACTAAGCATAACCCTAACCCTACCCCTAATCTTACCCTATCCCTTACCCTTACCCTTAGCCTATCACTAAGCCTAACCCTAACCCTAACCCTAACCCTACCCTAACCATAACCCTAATCCTAACTCTAAACCTAACACTAACCCTAACTTTAACCCTAACCCTAACCCTAACCTAACCCTTACCCTTACCCTAACCCTAATCCTATCCTTAACCCCAACCCTAAACCTAACCCTAACCCTAACCCTAACCTTTACCCTAACCCTACCCCTAATCCTAACCCTAATCCTTACCCTAAACCTAACCCTAATCTTAACCCTAACCCTTGCCCTTACCCTCACATTAACCTTAACCAGAACCCTAACCATAACCCTAACCTTAACTCTAACATTTATCCTTACACTTACCCTAACCCTAAACCTAACCTTAACCCTAAACCTAACCCTTACCCTTACCCTTACCCTAACCCTAAACCTAACCGTTACCCTAACCCTAACCCTAACCCTAACCCTAATCTTGACCCTAACTTTAACCCTAACTCTTACCCTTACCCTAACCCTAACCCTAACCCTAACCCTAATCCTATCCCTGAACCAAACCCTAATCCTAACCCTAACCCTAACCCTAAGCATAACCCTAACCCTAACCCTAATCCTTAACCGTATGCTAACCCTAAACCTAACCTTAACCCCAACCCTAAACCTAACCCTAAACCTAAACCTAACCCTTACCCTTACCATATCCCTAAACCTAACCCTAAAGCTAACACTAACCATTACACTAACCCTAACCCTAATCCTAACCCTAACCCTTACCCTTACCCTAAACCTAACCCAAACCTAAACCTAACCCTAACACTTAACCTAACCCTAACAGTTACCCTTACCCTAAACCTAACCCAAACCCTTAAACTAACCCTAAACCTAACCCTTACCCTAACCCTAACCCTAAGCCTAACCCCTAACCCTAACCCTAACCCTAAACCTAACTCTAACCCTAACCCTAACACTAACCCTTACCCTAACCCTAAACCTAACCCTAACCCTAAGCTTAACACTAACCTGAACCCTAACCCTAACCCTAACCTTAACCCTAACCCTAACCCTAACCCTTGCCCTTACCCTAAACCTAACCCTAAACCTAACACGAACCCTAACCCTAACGCTAACCCTAACCCTAACCCTTACCCTTTCCCTAACCCTAACCCTAAACCTAACCCTCACCCTAACCCTAACCCTAACTCTAAATTCTAACCCTAATCCTAACCCAAACCCTAATCCTTACCCTTATCCTAAACTTAACCCTAACACTAACACTTACCCTTACCCTAAACCCTACCCTAACCCTAACCCTAACCCTTACCCTAACCCTAACCCTAATCTTAACCCTAACCCTAACCCTAACCCTAACCCTAATCTTGACCCTAACTTTAACCCTAATCTTACCCTTACCCTAACCCTAACCCTAACCCTAAGCCTTATCCTAACCCTGAACCTAACCCTAATCCTAACCGTAACCCTAACCCTAAGCATACCCCTAACCCTAACCCTAATCCTTAAACGTACGCTAACCCTAAACCTAACCTTAACCACAACCCTAAACCTAACCCTAACCCTAACACTAACCCTTACCCTTACCCTATCCCTAAACCTAACCCTAACCCTAACACTAACCATTACACTAACCCTAACCCTAATCCTAACCCTAACCCTTACCCTTACCCTAAACCTAACCCAAACCCTAAACCTAACCCTAACACTTACCCTAACCCTTACTGTTACCCTTACCCTAAACCTAGCACAAACCCTTAAACTAACCCTAACCCTAACCCTTACCCTAACCCTAACCATAAGCCTTACCCCTAACCCTAACCCTAAACCTAACTCTAACCCTAACCCTAACCCTAACCGTAACCCTTACCCTAACCCTAAACCTAACCCTAACCCTAACCTTAACACTAACCCTAACCCTATCCCTAAATTTAACCCTAACCCTAACCCTAACCCTTGCCCTTACCCTAAACCTAACCCCAAACCTAACACGAACCCTAACCCTAACGCTAACCCTAACCCTACCCCTTACCTTTACCCTTACCCTAACACTAAGCAAAACCCTAACCCTACCCCTAATCCTACCCTATCCCTTGCCCTTGCCCTTACCCTATCACTAAGCCTAACCCTAATCCTAACCCTAACCCTACCCTAACCATAACCCTAATCCTAACTCTAAACCTAACACTAACCCTAACTTTAACCCTAACCCTAACCCTAACCTAACCCTTACCCTTACCCTAACCCTAATCCTATCCTTAACCCCAACCCTAAACCTAACCCTGTCCCTAACCCTAACCTTTACCCTAAACCTACCCCTAATCCTAACCCTAATCCTTACCCTAAACCTAACCCTAATCTTAACCCTAACCCTTGCCCTTACCCTCACATTAAACTTAACCAGAACCCTAACCATAACTCTAACCTTAACTCTAACATTTATCCTTACCCTTACCCTAACCCTAAATCTAAACCTAACCCTAAACCTAACCCTTACCCTTACCCTAACCCTAAACCTAACCCTAAACCTTACCGTTACCCTAACCCTAACTCTAACCCTAATCTTGACCCTAACTTTAACCCTAACTCTTACCCTTACCCTAACCCTAACCCTAACCCTAAGCCTAATCCTATCCCTGAACCAAACCCTAATCCTAACCGTAACCATAACCCTAAGCATAACCCTAACCCTAACCCGAATCCTTAAACGTACGCTAACCCTAAACCTAACCTTAACCCCAAACCTAAACCTAACCCTAAACCTAAACCTAACCCTTACCCTTACCCTATCCCTAAACCTAACCCTAACCCTAACACTAACCATTACACTAAACCTAACCCTAATCCTAACCCTAACCCTTACCCTTACCCTAAACCTAACCCAAACCCTAAACCTAACCCTAACACTTACCCTAACCCTTACCGTTACCCTTACCCTAAACCTAACCCAAACCCTTAAACTAACCCTAACCCTAACCCTTACCCTAACCCTAACCATAAGCCTTAACCCTAACCCTAACCCTAAACCTAACTCTAACCCTAAACCTAACCCTAACCCTAACCCTTACCCTAACCCTAAACCTAACCCTAACCATAACCTTAACACTTACCATAACCCTAACCCTAACCTTAACCCTAACCCTAACCCTAACCCTTGCCCTTACCCTAAACCTAATCCCAAACCTAACACGAACCCTAACCTTAACGCTAACCCTAACCCTAACCCTTACCCTTTCCCTAACCCTAACCCTAAACCTAACCCTCACCCTAACGCTAACCCTAACTCTAACCTCTAACCCTAATCCTAACCCAAACCCTAATCCTTACCCTTATCCTAAACTTAACCCTAACCCTAACACTAAACCTTACCCTAACCCTAACCCTAATCCTAACCCTAACCCTAACCCTAACCCTAACCTCAACCTTAACCCTAAACCTAACCCTAACCCTACCCCTTACCCTTACCCTTACCCTAACACTAAGCCTAACCCTAACCCTAACCCTAACCCTTATTCTACCATAACCCTAATCCTAAACCTAACCCTAACCCTAACCCTAATCTTAACCCGAACCCTAACCCTAACCCTAACCTAACCCTTACCCTTACCCTAACCCTAACCCTATCCTTAACCCCAACCGTAAACCTAACCCTAACCCTAACCCTTACCCTAACCCTAACCCTAATCTTAACCCTAACCCTTATCCTTACCCTCACCCTAACCTTAACCCTAACCCTAAACCTAACCTTAACCCCAACCCTAAACCTAACCGTAAATCTAGCCCTTACCCTTACCCTATCCCTAACCCTAAACCTAACCCTACCCTAACCCTAACCATTACCCTAACCCTAACCCTAATCCTAACCCTAACCCTTACCCTAAACCTACCCAAACTCTTACCCTAACCCTAACCCTTACCCTTACCCTAAACCTAACCCTAACCCTTAAACTAAACCTAACCCTAAACCTAACCATACCCTAACCCTAACCCTAAGCCTAACCCCTAACCCTAAAACTAAACGTAACTCTAACCCTAACGCTAACCCTAACTCTATCCCTAACCCTTACCCTAACTCTAAGTCTAACCTTACCCTAACCCTAACCCTAACCCTAACCTTAACCCTAAACCTAACCCTAATCCTAACCCTAACCTTAACCCTAACCCTAAACCTAAACCTTGTCCTTATCCTAACCCTAACCATAAACCTAACACTAACCCTAACCCTAACCCTAAATCTTACCCTTATCCTAACCCTAACCCTAAACCTAACACTCACCCTAACCCTAACCCTAAACTCTAACCCGAACCCTAAACCTAAACCTAATCCTTACCCTTATCCTAAACCTAAACCTAACACTAACACTTACCCTTACCCTAAACCCTACCCTAACCCTAACCCTAACCCTAACCCTTACCCTAACCCTAACCCTAAACCAGACCCTCACCCTTATCCTTACCCAAACCCTCACCCTCACCTTAACCCTAAACCTAACCCTTACCCTAACCTTACCCCTAACACTTACCCTAAACCTAACACTAACCCTAACCCTAACGCTTATCCTTACCCTAACCCTAACCCTAACCCTAACCCTAACACTTACCCGAACCCTAACCCTAACCATAACACTTACGTTAACCCTATCCCTAACCCTAACCCTTACCCTAATCCTAACCTTAACCCTAACCCTAACCCCTAACCCAAACCCTTAACCTAACTCTAACCCTAACCCTAAGCCTAACCCTTACGCTTAACCAACCCTAACACTAACTCTAACTCTAACCCTAATCCTGACCCTTAACCTAACCCTAACCCTAACCCTAACCCTTACCCTTAACCAACCCTAAATCTAACTCTAAACGTAAACCTATCCCTAACCCTAACCCTAACCCCTAACCCTAACCCTTAACCTAATGCTAAACCTAACACTAACCCTAACACTTACCCTTACCCTAACCCTAACCCTTATCCTAACACTAACCCTAACCCTAACCCTAACCCTAACACATAACCTGAGCCTAAACCTAACCCTAAACCTAACCCTTGCCCTTGCCCTAACCCTTACCCTAAACCTAACACGAACCCTAAACCTAACCCTAACCCTAACCCTTACCCTAACCCTAACCCTAAACCTAACCCTAACCCTTACCCTTACCCTAACCGTAACCCTAACCCTAACCTTAACCCTAACTCTAACCCTAACACTTGCCCTTACCCTAACCCTAACTCTAACCCTTACCCTTACCCTAACCCTAACCCTAACCCTAACCCTAAACTTAACACTAACCTTAAACCTTGCCCTTACCCTAACCCTAACCCTAACTCTAACCCTCACCCTAACACTTACCCTAACCCTAACCCTAACCGTAATCCTTACCCTAACACTAACCCTAAACCTAACCTCAAACTTAACCCTCACCCTAACCCTAACTCTAACCCTTACCCTTACTCTAACACTAAGCCTAACCCTAACCCTAACCGTAACCCTTACCCTAACCCTAACCCTAATCCTAACCCTAAACCTAACCCTAACCTCAACCTTAATCCTAACCCTAACCCTAACCCTACCCCTTACCCTTACCCTTACCCTAACACTAAGCATAACCCTAACCCTACCCCTAATCTTACCCTATCCCTTACCCTTACCCTTAGCCTATCACTAAGCCTAACCCTAACCCTAACCCTAACCCTACCCTAACCATAACCCTAATCCTAACTCTAAACCTAACACTAACCCTAACTTTAACCCTAACCCTAACCCTAACCTAACCCTTACCCTTACCCTAACCCTAATCCTATCCTTAACCCCAACCCTAAACCTAACCCTAACCCTAACCCTAACCTTTACCCTAACCCTACCCCTAATCCTAACCCTAATCCTTACCCTAAACCTAACCCTAATCTTAACCCTAACCCTTGCCCTTACCCTCACATTAACCTTAACCAGAACCCTAACCATAACCCTAACCTTAACTCTAACATTTATCCTTACACTTACCCTAACCCTAAACCTAACCTTAACCCTAAACCTAACCCTTACCCTTACCCTTACCCTAACCCTAAACCTAACCGTTACCCTAACCCTAACCCTAACCCTAACCCTAATCTTGACCCTAACTTTAACCCTAACTCTTACCCTTACCCTAACCCTAACCCTAACCCTAACCCTAATCCTATCCCTGAACCAAACCCTAATCCTAACCCTAACCCTAACCCTAAGCATAACCCTAAACCTAACCCTAATCCTTAACCGTATGCTAACCCTAAACCTAACCTTAACCCCAACCCTAAACCTAACCCTAAACCTAAACCTAACCCTTACCCTTACCATATCCCTAAACCTAACCCTAAAGCTAACACTAACCATTACACTAACCCTAACCCTAATCCTAACCCTAACCCTTACCCTTACCCTAAACCTAACCCAAACCTAAACCTAACCCTAACACTTAACCTAACCCTAACAGTTACCCTTACCCTAAACCTAACCCAAACCCTTAAACTAACCCTAAACCTAACCCTTACCCTAACCCTAACCCTAAGCCTAACCCCTAACCCTAACCCTAACCCTAAACCTAACTCTAACCCTAACCCTAACACTAACCCTTACCCTAACCCTAAACCTAACCCTAACCCTAAGCTTAACACTAACCTGAACCCTAACCCTAACCCTAACCTTAACCCTAACCCTAACCCTAACCCTTGCCCTTACCCTAAACCTAACCCTAAACCTAACACGAACCCTAACCCTAACGCTAACCCTAACCCTAACCCTTACCCTTTCCCTAACCCTAACCCTAAACCTAACCCTCACCCTAACCCTAACCCTAACTCTAAATTCTAACCCTAATCCTAACCCAAACCCTAATCCTTACCCTTATCCTAAACTTAACCCTAACACTAACACTTACCCTTACCCTAAACCCTACCCTAACCCTAACCCTAACCCTTACCCTAACCCTAACCCTAATCTTAACCCTAACCCTAACCCTAACCCTAACCCTAATCTTGACCCTAACTTTAACCCTAATCTTACCCTTACCCTAACCCTAACCCTAACCCTAAGCCTTATCCTAACCCTGAACCTAACCCTAATCCTAACCGTAACCCTAACCCTAAGCATACCCCTAACCCTAACCCTAATCCTTAAACGTACGCTAACCCTAAACCTAACCTTAACCACAACCCTAAACCTAACCCTAACCCTAACACTAACCCTTACCCTTACCCTATCCCTAAACCTAACCCTAACCCTAACACTAACCATTACACTAACCCTAACCCTAATCCTAACCCTAACCCTTACCCTTACCCTAAACCTAACCCAAACCCTAAACCTAACCCTAACACTTACCCTAACCCTTACTGTTACCCTTACCCTAAACCTAGCACAAACCCTTAAACTAACCCTAACCCTAACCCTTACCCTAACCCTAACCATAAGCCTTACCCCTAACCCTAACCCTAAACCTAACTCTAACCCTAACCCTAACCCTAACCGTAACCCTTACCCTAACCCTAAACCTAACCCTAACCCTAACCTTAACACTAACCCTAACCCTATCCCTAAATTTAACCCTAACCCTAACCCTAACCCTTGCCCTTACCCTAAACCTAACCCCAAACCTAACACGAACCCTAACCCTAACGCTAACCCTAACCCTACCCCTTACCTTTACCCTTACCCTAACACTAAGCAAAACCCTAACCCTACCCCTAATCCTACCCTATCCCTTGCCCTTGCCCTTACCCTATCACTAAGCCTAACCCTAATCCTAACCCTAACCCTACCCTAACCATAACCCTAATCCTAACTCTAAACCTAACACTAACCCTAACTTTAACCCTAACCCTAACCCTAACCTAACCCTTACCCTTACCCTAACCCTAATCCTATCCTTAACCCCAACCCTAAACCTAACCCTGTCCCTAACCCTAACCTTTACCCTAAACCTACCCCTAATCCTAACCCTAATCCTTACCCTAAACCTAACCCTAATCTTAACCCTAACCCTTGCCCTTACCCTCACATTAAACTTAACCAGAACCCTAACCATAACTCTAACCTTAACTCTAACATTTATCCTTACCCTTACCCTAACCCTAAATCTAAACCTAACCCTAAACCTAACCCTTACCCTTACCCTAACCCTAAACCTAACCCTAAACCTTACCGTTACCCTAACCCTAACCCTAACCCTAATCTTGACCCTAACTTTAACCCTAACTCTTACCCTTACCCTAACCCTAACCCTAACCCTAAGCCTAATCCTATCCCTGAACCAAACCCTAATCCTAACCGTAACCATAACCCTAAGCATAACCCTAACCCTAACCCGAATCCTTAAACGTACGCTAACCCTAAACCTAACCTTAACCCCAAACCTAAACCTAACCCTAAACCTAAACCTAATCCTTACCCTTACCATATCCCTAAACCTAACCCTAACGCTAACACTAACCATCACACTAACCCTAACCCTAATCCGAACCCTAACCCTTACCCTTACCCTAAACCTAACCCAAACCTAAACCTAACCCTAACACTTAACCTAACCCTAACAGTTACCCTTACCCTAAACCTAACCCAAACCCTTAAACTAACCCTAACCCTAACCCTTACCCTAACCCTAACCCTAAGCCTAACCCCTAACCCTAACCCTAACCCTAAACCTAACTCTAACCCTAACCCTAACACTAACCCTTACCCTAACCCTAAACCTAACCCTAACCCTAAACTTAACACTAACCCGAACCCTAACCCTAACCCTAACCTTAACCCTAACCCTAACCCTAACCCTTGCCCTTACCCTAAACCTAACCCTAAACCTAACACGAACCCTAACCCTAACGCTAAACCTAACCCTAACCCTTACCCTTTCCCGAACCCTAACCCTAAACCTAACCCTCACCCTAACCCTAACCCTAATTCTAACCTCTAACCCTAATCCTAACCCAAACCCTAATCCTTACCCTTATCCTAAACTTAACCCTAACACTAACACTTGCCCTTACCCTAAACCCTACCCTAACCCTAACCCTAACCCTTACCCTAAACCTAACCCTAATCTTAACCCTAACCCTAACCCTAACCCTAACCCTAATCTTGACCCTAACTTTAACCCTAACTCTTACCCTTACCCTAACCCTAACCCTAACCCTAAGCCTAATCCTAACCCTGAACCTAACCCTAATCCTAACCCTAACCCTAACCCTAAGCATACCCCTAACCCTAACCCTAAACCTTAAACGTACGCTAACCCTAAACCTAACCTTAACCCCAACCCTAAACCTAACCCTAACCCTAACACTAACCCTTACCCTTACCCTATCCCTCAACCTAACCCTAACCCTAACACTAACCATTACACTAAACCTAACCCTAATCCTAACCCTAACCCTTACCCTTACCCTAAACCTAACCCAAACCCTAAACCTAACCCTAACACTTACCCTAACCCTTACCGTTACCCTTACCCTAAACCTAACCCAAACCCTTAAACTAACCCTAACCCTAACCCTTACCCTAACCCTAACCATAAGCCTTACCCCTAACCCTAACCCTAAACCTAACTCTAACCCTAAACCTAACCCTAACCCTAACCCTTACCCTAACCCTAAACCTAACCCTAACCATAACCTTAACACTAACCATAACCCTAACCCTAACCTTAACCCTAACCCTAACCCTAACCATTGCCCTTACCCTAAACCTAACCCTAAACCTAACACGAACCCTAACCCTAACGCTAAACCTAACCCTAACCCTTACCCTTTCCCGAACCCTAACCCTAAACCTAACCCTCACCCTAACCCTAACCCTAATTCTAACCTCTAACCCTAATCCTAACCCAAACCCTAATCCTTACCCTTATCCTAAACTTAACCCTAACACTAACACTTGCCCTTACCCTAAACCCTACCCTAACCCTAACCCTAACCCTTACCCTAAACCTAACCCTAATCTTAACCCTAACCCTAACCCTAACCCTAACCCTAATCTTGACCCTAACTTTAACCCTAACTCTTACCCTTACCCTAACCCTAACCCTAACCCTAAGTTAATCCTAACCCTGAACCTAACCCTAATCCTAACCCTAACCCTAACCCTAAGCATACCCCTAACCCTAACCCTAAACCTTAAACGTACGCTAACCCTAAACCTAACCTTAACCCCAACCCTAAACCTAACCCTAACCCTAACACTAACCCTTACCCTTACCCTATCCCTCAACCTAACCCTAACCCTAACACTAACCATTACACTAAACCTAACCCTAATCCTAACCCTAACCCTTACCCTTACCCTAAACCTAACCCAAACCCTAAACCTAACCCTAACACTTACCCTAACCCTTACCGTTACCCTTACCCTAAACCTAACCCAAACCCTTAAACTAACCCTAACCCTAACCCTTACCCTAACCCTAACCATAAGCCTTAACCCTAACCCTAACCCTAAACCTAACTCTAACCCTAAACCTAACCCTAACCCTAACCCTTACCCTAACCCTAAACCTAACCCTAACCATAACCTTAACACTAACCATAACCCTAACCCTAACCTTAACCCTAACCCTAAACCTAACCCTTGCCCTTACCCTAAACCTAACCCCAAACCTAACACGAACCCTAACCCTAACGCTAACCCTAACCCTAACCCTTACCCTTTCCCTAACCCTAACCCTAAACCTAACCCTCACCCTAACGCTAACCCTAACTCTAACCTCTAACCCTAATCCTAACCCAAACCCTAATCCTTACCCTTATCCTAAACTTAACCCTAACACTAACACTTACCCTTACCCTAAACCCTACCCTAACCCTAAACCTAACCCTTACCCTAACCCTAACCCTAACCCTAACCTTAACCCTAACCCTAACCCTAACCCTAACCCTAATCTTGACCCTAACTTTAACCCTAACTCTTACCCTTACCCTAGCCCTAACCCTAACCCTAAGCCTAATCCTAACCCTGAACCTAACCCTAATCCTAACCCTAACCCTAACCCTAAGCATAACCCCAACCCTAAACTTAACCCTAATCCTTAAACGTACCCTAACCCTAACCCTAACCTTAACCACAACCCTAAACCTAACCGTAACCCTAGCACTAACCCTTACCCTTAACCTATCCCTCAACCTAACCCTAACTCTTACCCTAAACCTAACCCTAACCCTAACCCTAACTCTTATCCTACCCTAACCCTTACCCTTACCCTAAACCTAACCCTAACCCTAAACCTAACCCTAACCCTAACCCTAAACCTTACCCTTACCCTAACCCTAACCCTAACCCTTAAACTAACCCTAACCCTAACCCTTACCCTAACCCTAACACTAAGCCTAACCCCTAACCCTAACCCTAAACCTAACTCTAACCCTAACCCTAACCCTAACCCTAACCCTTACCCTAACCCTAAACCTTACCCTAAACCTAACCTTAACACTAACCCTAACCCTAACCCTAACACTTGCCCTTACACTAAACCTAACCCTAAACCTAACACGAACCCTAACCCTAACGCTAACCCTAACCCTTACCCTTTCCCTAACCCTAAACCTAAACCTAACCCTCACCCTAACCCTAACCCTAACTATAACCTCTAAACCTAATCCTAAACCAAACCCTAATCCTTACCCTTATCATAAACTTATCCCTAACACTAACAATTACCCTTACCCTAAACCCTACCCTAACCCTAACCCTAACCCTTACCCTAACCCTAACCCTAACCCTAACCCTAACCATAAACTAACCCATAACATTAATCTTAACCCCTAACCCTAATCCTTACCCTAACCCTAACCCTAACCCCAACCCTTACCCTTACTCTAACCCTAACCCTAACACTAAAACTAACCCTAACCCTTACCCTAACCCTAACGATAACCCTTACTTTAACTCTATCCCTAACGTCAACCCTAACCCTATCCCTAACCCTAAATCTTACCCTTACCCTAACCCTAACCCTAACCCTAACCCTAACACTTACCCTAACCCTAACACTTATCCTAACCCTAACCATAACCCTAACCCAAACCCGTAACCTAACCCATAACATTAATCTTAACCCCTAACCCTAACTCTTACCCTAACCCTAAACCTAACCCTAACCCTTACCCTAACCCTAAACCTAACCCTAACCCTAACCTTAACCCTAACCCTAACCCTAACCCTTGCCCTTACCCTAAACCTAACCCTAAACCTAACACGAACCCTAACCCTAACGCTAAACC
>JANJXV010000188.1:1720000-1722500 GCA_024803745.1 Megascapheus bottae
AACCCTAACGCTAAAACTAACCATTACACTAACCCTAAACCTAATCCTAACCCTAACTCTTACCCTTACCCTAAACCTAACCCTAACCCTAAACCTAACCCTAACACTTACCCTAACCCTAACCCTTACCCTTACCCTAAGCCTAACCCTAACCCTTAAACTATCCCTAACCCTAACCCTTACCCTAACCCTAACCCTAAGCCTAACCCCTACCCCTAACCCTAAACCTAACTCTAATCCTAACCCTAACCCTAACCCTAACACTTACCCTAAACCCTACCCTAACCCTTACCCTAACCCTATCCCTAACCCTTACCCTATCCCTAATCCTATCCATAACCTCAAACTTAACCCTAACAATACCCCTAACCCTAACCCTAACCTAACCCATAACATTAATCTTAACCCCTAACCCTAACCCTTACCCTAACCCTAACCCTAACCCTAACCCCAACCCTTACACTTACTCTAACCCTAACACTAACACTAACCCTAACCCTAACCCTAACCCATAACATTAATCTTAACCCCTAACCCTATCCCTTACCCTAACCCTAACCCTAACCCTAACGCTAACCCTAACCCATAACATTAATCTTAACCCCTAACCCTAACCCTAACCCTAACCCTAACCCTAACCTAACCCATAACATTAATGTTAACCCCTAACCCTAACCCTAACACTAACCCTAACCCTAACCCTTACCCTAACCCTAACCATAACCCTTCCTTTAACTCTAACCTTAACCTCAACCCTAACCCTACCCCTAACCCTAACCCTTACCCTTAACCTAACCCTAACCCTAACCCTAACCCTAACACTAACACTTACCCTAACCCTAACCCTTATCCTAACCCTCACCCTAACCCTAAACCTAACTCTAACCTCTAACCCTAATCCTAAACCAAACCCTAATCCTTACCCTTATCCTAAACTTAACCCTAACACTAACACTTACCCTTACCCTAAACCCTACCCTAACCCTAACCCTAACCCTTACCCTAACCCTAACCCTAACCCTAACCCTAACCCTAACCCTAACCCCAACCCTTACCCTTACTCTAACCCTAACCCTAACACTAACCCTAACCCTAACCCTAACCCATAACATTAATCTTAACCCCTAACCCTATCCCTTACCCTAACCCTAACCCTAACCCTAACGCTAACCCTAACCCATAACATTAATCTTAACCCCTAACCCTAACCCTAACCCTAACCCTAACCCTAACCTAACCCATAACATTAATGTTAACCCCTAACCCTAACCCTAACACTAACCCTAACCCTAACCCTTACCCTAACCCTAACCATAACCCTTCCTTTAACTCTAACCTTAACCTCAACCCTAACCCTACCCCTAACCCTAACCCTTACCCTTAACCTAACCCTAACCCTAACCCTAACCCTAACACTAACACTTACCCTAACCCTAACCCTTATCCTAACCCTCACCGTAACCCTAAACCTAACTCTAACCTCTAACCCTAATCCTAAACCAAACCCTAATCCTTACCCTTATCCTAAACTTAACCCTAACACTAACACTTACCCTTACCCTAAACCCTACCCTAACCCTAACCCTAACCCTTACACTAACCCTAACCCTAACCCTAACCCTAACCTTAACCCTAACCCTAACCCTAACCCTAACCCTAACCCTAATCTTGACCCTAACTTTAACACTAACTCTTACCCTTACCCTAACCCTAACCCTAACCCTAAGCCTAATGCTAACCCTGAACCTAGCCCTAATCCTAACCCTAACCCTAACCCTAACCCAGAACCTAACCCTAACTCTTACCCTAACTATAACCCTTACCCTTACCCTAAACCTAGCCCTAACCCTTAAACTAACCCTAACCCTAACCCTAACCTTTACCCTAACCCTAACACTAAGCCTAAACCCTAACCCTAACCCTAAATCTATCTCTAACCCTAACCCCAAACTTAACCCAAATCCTAACCCTAACCCTAACCCTTACCCTAACACTAACCCTAACCCTTACACAAACCCTAAACCTAACCCTAAACCTAACCTTAATCCTAACCCTAACCCTAACAGTAAGACTAAACTTAACCCTAACCCTAACCCTAACACATGCCCTTACCCTAACCCTAAACCTAACACTAACCCTAACCCTAACCCAAACCCTTACCCTTACCCTAACCCTAACCCTAAACCTAACCCTCACCCTAACCCTAACCCTAACTCTAAACTCTACACCAAACCCTAAACCTAACCCTAGTCCTTACCCTTATCCTAAACCTAACCCTAACACTAACACTTACCCTTACCCTAAACCCTACCCTAATCCTAACCCTAACCCTAACCCTTACCCTAACCCTAACCCTAACCCCTGCCCTTACCCTAACCCTAACCCTAACTTTATCCCTAACCCTAATCCTTACCCTAACCCTTACCCTAACCCTAACCCTTACCCTAACCCTAACCCTAACCCTAACCTCAAACTTAACCCTAACCCTAACCCTAACCCT
>JANJXV010000188.1:1727500-1750000 GCA_024803745.1 Megascapheus bottae
ACCCTAACCCTACCCCTTACCCTTACCCTTACCCTAACACTAAGCCTAACCCTAACCCTAACCCTAACCCTTATTCTACCATAACCCTAATCCTAAACCTAACCCTAACCCTAACCCTAATCTTAACCCGAACCCTAACCCTAACCCTAACCTAACCCTTACCCTTACCCTAACCCTAACCCTATCCTTAACCCCAACCGTAAACCTAAACCTAACCCTAACCCTTACCCTAAATCTAACCCTAACCCTTACCCTAACCCTAACCCTAATCTTAACCCTAACCCTTACCCTTACCCTCACCCTAACCTTAACCCTAACCCTAACCCTAACCCTAAACCTAACCTTAACCCCAACCCTAAACCTAACCGTAAATCTAGCCCTTACCCTTACCCTATCCCTAACCCTAAACCTAACCCTACCCTAACCCTAAACATTACCCTAACCGTAACCCTAATCCTAACCCTAACCCTTACCCTAAACCTACCCAAACTCTTACCCTAACTCTAACCCTTACCCTTACCCTAAACCTAACCCTAACCCTTAAACTAAACCTAACCCTAAACCTAAACATACCCTAACCCTAAACAAAAGCCTAACCCCTAACCCTAAAACTAAACGTAACTCTAAACCTAACCCTAAACCTATCTCTATCCCTAACCCTTACCCTAACTCTAACTCTAACCTTACCCTAACCCTAACCCTAACCCTAACCTTAACCCTAAACCTAACCCTAATCCTAACCCTAACCTTAACCCTAACCCTAAACCTAACCTTTGTCCTTATCCTAACCCTAACCATAAACCTAACACTAACCCTAACCCTAACCCTAAACCTTACCCTTATCCTAACCCTAACCCTAAACCTAACACTCACCCTAAACCTAACCCTAACCTCTAAACCTAACCCTAAACCTAACCCTAATCCTTACCCTTATCCTAAACCTAAACCTAACACTAACACTTACCCTTACCCTAAACCCTAACCTAACCCTAAACCTAACCCTAACCCTTACCCTAACCCTAACCCTAAACCAAACCCTTAACCTTGCCCTTACCCAAACCCTCACCCTCACCCTAACCCTAAACCTAACCCTAACCCTAACCTTACCCCTAACACTTACCCTAAACCTAACACTAACCCTAACCCTAACGCTTATCCTTACCCTAACCCTAACCCTAACCCTAACCCTAACACTTACCCGAACCCTAACCCTAACCATAACCCTTACGTTAACCCTATCCCTAACTCTAACCCTTACCCTAACCCTAACCTTAACCATAACCCTAACCCCTAACCCAAACCATTAACCTAACTCTAACCCTAACCCTAAGCCTAACCCTTACCCTTAACCAACCATAACACTAACTCTAACTCTAACCCTAACCCTGACCCTTAACCTAAACCTAACCCTAACCCTAACCCTTACCCTTAACCAACCCTAAATCTAACTCTAAACGTAAACCTATCCCTAACCCTAACTCTAAACCTAACCCCTAACCCTAACCCTTAACCTATGCTAAACCTAACCCTAAACCTAACACTTACCCTTACCCTAACCCTAACCCTTATCCTAACACTAACCCTAACCCTAACCCTAACCCTAACCCTAACACATAACCTGAGCCTAACCCTAACCCTAACCCTAACCCTTGCCCTTGCCCTAACCCTAACCCTAAACCAAACACGAACCCTAAACCTAACCCTAACCCTAACCCTAACCCTTACCCTAACCCTAACCCTAACCCTAACCCTTACCCTTACCCTTACCCTAACCGTAACCCTAACCCTAACCTTAACCCTAACTCTAACCCTAACACTTGCCCTTACCCTAACCCTAACCCTAAACCTAACACAAACCCTAACCCTAACCCTAACCCTTACCCTAACCCTAACCCTAACCCTTACCCTTACCCTAACCCTAACCCTAACCCTAACCCTAAACTTAACACTAACCTTAAACCTTGCCCTTACCCTAACCCTAACCCTAACTCTAACCCTCACCCTAACACTTACCCTAACCATAACCCTAACCGTAATCCTTACCCTAACACTAACCCTAACCCTAACCTCAAACTTAACCCTCACCCTAACCCTAACCCTAACACTTACCCTTACTCTAACACTAAGCCTAACCCTAACCCTAACCGTAACCCTTACCCTAACCCTAACCCTAATCCTAACCCTAAACCTAACCCTAACCTCAACCTTAATCCTAACCCTAACCCTAACCCTACCCCTTACCCTTACCCTTACCCTAACACTAAGCATAACCCTTACCCTACCCCTAATCCTACCCTACCCCTTACACTTACCCTTACCCTATCACTAAGCCTAACCCTCACCCTAACCCTAACCCTAACCCTTACCCTTACTCTAACACTAAGCCTAACCCTAACCCTAACCGTAACTCTTACCCTAACCCTAACCCTAATCCTAACCCTAAACCTAACCCTAACCTCAACCTTAATCCTAACCCTAACCCTAACCCTACCCCTTACCCTTACCCTTACCCTAACACTAAGCATAACCCTTACCCTACCACTAATCCTACCCTACCCCTTACCCTTACCCTTACCCTATCACTAAGCCTAACCCTAACCCTAACCCTAACCCTAACCCTACCCTAACCCTAACCCTAACCCTAACACTAACCCTAACTTTAACCCTAACCCTAACCCTAACCTAACCCTTACCCTTACCCTAACCCTAATCCTATCCTTAACCCCAACCCTAAACCTAACCCTAACCCTAACACTAACATTTACCCTAAACCTACCCCTAATCCTAACCCTAATCCTTACCCTAAACCTAACCCTAAACTTAACCCTAACCCTTGCCCTTACCCTCACATTAACCTTAACCAGAACCCTAACCATAACCCTAACCTTAGCTCTAACATTTATCCTTACCCTAACCCTAACCCTAAACCTAACCCTAACCCTAAACCTAACCCTTACCCGTACCCTTACCCTAACCCTAAACCTAACCCTAAACCTTACCGTTACCCTAACCCTAACCCTAACCCTAATCTTGACCCTAACTTTAACCCTAACTCTTACCCTTACCCTAACCCTAACCCTAACCCTAAGCCTAATCCTATCCCTGAACCTAACCCTAATCCTAACCCTAACTCTAACCCTAAGCATAACCCTAACCCTAACCCTAATCCTTAAACGTACGCTAACCCTAAACCGAACCTTAACCCCAACCCTAAACCTAACCCTAAACCTAAACCTAACCCTTACCCTTACCATATCCCTAAACCTAACCCTAACCCTAACACTAACCATTACACTAACCCTAACCCTAATCCTAACCCTAACCCTTACCCTTACCCTAAACCTAACCCAAACCCTAAACCTAACCCTAACACTTACCCTAACCCTAACCGTTACCCTTACGCTAAACCTAACCCAAACCCTTAAACTAACCCTAACCCTAACCCTTACCCTAATCCTAACCATAAGCCTAACCCCTAACCCTAACCCTAAACCTAACTCTAACCCTAACCCTAACCCTAACCCTAACCCTTACCCTAACCCTAAACCTAAACCTAACCCTAACCTTAACACTAACCCTAACCCTAACCCTAACCCTAACCCTAAACTTAACCCTAACCCTAACCCTAACCCTTGCCCTTACCCTAAACCTAACCGTAAACCTAACACGAACCCTAACCCTAACGCTAACCCTAACCCTAACCCTTACCCTTTCCCTAACCCTAACCCTAAACCTAACCTTCACCCTAACTCTAATCCTAACTCTAACCTCTGACCCTAATCCTAACCCAAACCCTAATCCTTACCCTTATCCTAAACTTAACCATAACACTAACACTTACCCTTACCCTAAACCCTACCCTAACCCTAATCCTAACCCTTACCCTAAACCTAACCCTAACCCTAACCATAACCCTAACCCTAACCCTAACCCTAATCTTGACCCTAACTTTAACCCTTACCCTAACCCTTACCCTAACCCTAACCCTACCCTTACCCTTTCCCAAACCCTAACCCTAACCCTAACCTTAACCCTAACCCTAACCCTAACCCTAATCTTGACCCTAACTTTAACCCTTACCCTAACCCTTACCCTAACCCTAACCCTAACCCTTACCCTTTCCCAATCCCTAACCCTAACCCTAACCTTAACCCTAACCCTTACCCTAACCCTAACCCTAACCCTAAGCCTAATCCTAACCCTGAACCTAACCCTAATCCTAACCCTAACCCTAACCCTAAGCATAACCCTAACCCTAACCTTAACCCTAATCCTTAAACGTACGCTAACCCTAACCCTAACCTTAACCACAACCCTAAACCTAACCGTAACCCTAACACTAACCCTTACCCTTAACCTATCCCTAAACCTAACCCTAACTCTTACCCTAAACCTAACCCTAACCCTAACCCTAACCCTTATCCTACCCTAACCCTTACCCTTACCCTAAACCTAACCCTAACCCTAAACCTAACCCTAACCCTTACCCTTACCCTAACCCTAAACCTAACCCTTAAACTAACCCTAAACCTAACCCTTACCCTAACCCTAACCCTAAGCCTAACCCCTAACCCTAACCCTAAACCTAACTCTAACCCTAACCCTAACCCTAACCCTTACCCTAACCCTAAACCTAACCCTAAACCTAACCCATAACATTAATCTTAACCCCTAACCCTAACCCTTACCCTAACCCTAACCCCAACCCTTACCTTACTCTAACTCTAACCCTAACACTAACCCTAACCCTAACCTCAAACTTAACCCTCACCCTAACCCTAACCCTAACCCTTACCCTTACTCTAACACTAAGCCTAACCCTAACCCTAACCGTAACTCTTACCCTAACCCTAACCCTAATCCTAACCCTAAACCTAACCCTAACCTCAACCTTAATCCTAACCCTAACCCTAACCCTACCCCTTACCCTTACCCTTACCCTAACACTAAGCATAACCCTTACCCTACCACTAATCCTACCCTACCCCTTACCCTTACCCTTACCCTATCACTAAGCCTAACCCTAACCCTAACCCTAACCCTAACCCTACCCTAACCCTAACCCTAACCCTAACACTAACCCTAACTTTAACCCTAACCCTAACCCTAACCTAACCCTTACCCTTACCCTAACCCTAATCCTATCCTTAACCCCAACCCTAAACCTAACCCTAACCCTAACACTAACATTTACCCTAAACCTACCCCTAATCCTAACCCTAATCCTTACCCTAAACCTAACCCTAAACTTAACCCTAACCCTTGCCCTTACCCTCACATTAACCTTAACCAGAACCCTAACCATAACCCTAACCTTAGCTCTAACATTTATCCTTACCCTAACCCTAACCCTAAACCTAACCCTAACCCTAAACCTAACCCTTACCCTTACCCTTACCCTAACCCTAAACCTAACCCTAAACCTTACCGTTACCCTAACCCTAACCCTAACCCTAATCTTGACCCTAACTTTAACCCTAACTCTTACCCTTACCCTAACCCTAACCCTAACCCTAAGCCTAATCCTATCCCTGAACCTAACCCTAATCCTAACCCTAACTCTAACCCTAAGCATAACCCTAACCCTAACCCTAATCCTTAAACGTACGCTAACCCTAAACCGAACCTTAACCCCAACCCTAAACCTAACCCTAAACCTAAACCTAACCCTTACCCTTACCATATCCCTAAACCTAACCCTAACCCTAACACTAACCATTACACTAACCCTAACCCTAATCCTAACCCTAACCCTTACCCTTACCCTAAACCTAACCCAAACCCTAAACCTAACCCTAACACTTACCCTAACCCTAACCGTTACCCTTACGCTAAACCTAACCCAAACCCTTAAACTAACCCTAACCCTAACCCTTACCCTAATCCTAACCATAAGCCTAACCCCTAACCCTATCCCTAAACCTAACTCTAACCCTAACCCTAACCCTAACCCTAACCCTTACCCTAACCCTAAACCTAAACCTAACCCTAACCTTAACACTAACCCTAACCCTAACCCTAACCCTAACCCTAAACTTAACCCTAACCCTAACCCTAACCCTTGCCCTTACCCTAAACCTAACCGTAAACCTAACACGAACCCTAACCCTAACGCTAACCCTAACCCTAACCCTTACCCTTTCCCTAACCCTAACCCTAAACCTAACCTTCACCCTAACTCTAATCCTAACTCTAACCTCTGACCCTAATCCTAACCCAAACCCTAATCCTTACCCTTATCCTAAACTTAACCATAACACTAACACTTACCCTTACCCTAAACCCTACCCTAACCCTAATCCTAACCCTTACCCTAAACCTAACCCTAACCCTAACCATAACCCTAACCCTAACCCTAACCCTAATCTTGACCCTAACTTTAACCCTTACCCTAACCCTTACCCTAACCCTAACCCTACCCTTACCCTTTCCCAAACCCTAACCCTAACCCTAACCTTAACCCTAACCCTAACCCTAACCCTAATCTTGACCCTAACTTTAACCCTTACCCTAACCCTTACCCTAACCCTAACCCTAACCCTTACCCTTTCCCAATCCCTAACCCTAACCCTAACCTTAACCCTAACCCTTACCCTAACCCTAACCCTAACCCTAAGCCTAATCCTAACCCTGAACCTAACCCTAATCCTAACCCTAACCCTAACCCTAAGCATAACCCTAACCCTAACCTTAACCCTAATCCTTAAACGTACGCTAACCCTAACCCTAACCTTAACCACAACCCTAAACCTAACCGTAACCCTAACACTAACCCTTACCCTTAACCTATCCCTAAACCTAACCCTAACTCTTACCCTAAACCTAACCCTAACCCTAACCCTAACCCTTATCCTACCCTAACCCTTACCCTTACCCTAAACCTAACCCTAACCCTAAACCTAACCCTAACCCTTACCCTTACCCTAACCCTAAACCTAACCCTTAAACTAACCCTAAACCTAACCCTTACCCTAACCCTAACCCTAAGCCTAACCCCTAACCCTAACCCTAAACCTAACTCTAACCCTAACCCTAACCCTAACCCTAACCCTTACCCTAACCCTAAACCTAACCCTAAACCTAACCCATAACATTAATCTTAACCCCTAACCCTAACCCTTACCCTAACCCTAACCCCAACCCTTACCTTACTCTAACTCTAACCCTAACACTAACCCTAAACCTAACCCTAACCATAACCTTAACCCTAACCCGAACCCTAACCCTTGCCCTTACACTAAACCTAACCCTAAACCTAACACGAACCCTAACCCTAACGTTAACCCTAACCCTAACCCTTACCCTTTCCCTAACCCTAACCCTAAACCTAACCCTCACCCTAACCATAACCCTAACTCTAACCTCTAAACCTAATCCTAAACCAAACCCTAATCCTTACCCTTATCCTAAACTTATCCCTAACACTAACACTTACCCTTACCCTAAACCCTACCCTAACCCTAACCCTAACCATTACCCTAACCCTAACCCTAAACCTAACCCTAACTCTAACACTTACCCTAACCCTAACCCTTATTCTAACCCTAACCATAACCCTAACCCAAACCCGTAACCTAACCCATAACATTAATCTTAACCCCTAACCCTAACTCTTACCCTAACCCTAAACCTAACCCTAACCCTTACCCTAACCCTAAACCTAACCCGAACCCTAACCTTAACCCTAACCCTAACCCTAACCCTTGCCCTTACCCTAAACCTAACCCTAACCCTAACCTTAACCCTAACCCTAACCCTAACCCTAATCTTGACCCTAACTTTAACCCTAACTCTTACCCTTACCCTAACCCTAACCCTAACCCTAAGCCTAATCCTAACCCTGAACCTAACCCTAATCCTAACCCTAACCCTAACCCTAAGCATAACCCTAACCCTAATCCTAACCCTAATCCTTAAACGTACGCTAACCCTAAACCAAACCTTAACCCCAACCCTAAACCTAACCGTAACCCTAACACTGACCCTTACCCTTACCCTATCCCTAAACCTAACACTAATGCTAACACTAACCATTACACTAACCCTAACCCTAATCCTAACCCTAACCCTTACCCTTACCCTAAACCTAACCCTAACCCTAAACCTAACCCTAACACTTACCCTAAGCCTAACCCTTACCCTTACCCTAACCCTAAACCTAACCCTTAAACTAATCCTAACCCTAATCCTTACCCTAACCCTAACCCTAAGCCTAACCCCTAACACTAACACTAAACCTAACTCTAAACCTAACCCTAACCCTAACCCTAACCCTTACCCGAACCCTAAACCTAACCCTAAACCTAATCTTAACACTAACCCTACACCGAACCCTAACCCTAACTTTAACCCTAACCCTAACCCTAACCCTTGCCCTTACCCTAAACCTAACCCTAAACCTAACACGAACCCTAACCCTAACACAAATCCTTACCCTAACCCTTACCCTTTCAATAACCCTAACCCTAAACCTAACCCTCACCCTAACCCTAACCCTAACTCTAACCTCTAACCCTAATCCTAAACCAAACCCTAATCCTTACACTTATCCTAAACTTAACCCTAACACTAACACTTACCCTTACCCTAAACCCTACCCTAACCCTAACCCTAACCCTTACCCTAACCCTAACCTAAACCCTAACCCTTACCCTATCCCTATCCCTAACCCTAACCTCAAACTTAACCCTAACCCTAAACGTAACCCTAACCCTAAACTAACCCATAACATTAATCTTAACTCCTAACCATAACCCTTAACCTTACCCTAACTCTAACCCCAACCCTTACCCTTACTCTAACCCTAACCCTAAAACTAACCCTAACCCTAACCTTTACCCTAACCCTAACCATAACCCTTCCTTTAACTATAACCGTAACGTCAACCCTACCCCTACTCCTAAACCTAACCTTACCCTTACCCTAACCCTAACCCTTACCCTAACCCTCACCCTAACACTTACCCTAACCCTAACCCTTATCCTAACCCTAACCCTAACCCAAACCCGTAACCTAACTCATAACATTAATTTTAACCCCTAACCCTAACTTTTACCCTAACCCTAATCCTACCCCTAACCCTAACCCTAACCTTAACACTAATAATAACCCTAACCCTAACCCTAACCGTAACCCTAACCCTAACCCTTGCCCTTACCCTAAACCTAACCCTAAACCTAACACGAACCCTAACCCTAACGCTAACCCTAACCCTAAACCTTACCAGTTCCCTAACACTAACCCTAAACCTAACCCTCACCCTAACCCTAACCCTAACTCTATCCTCTAACCCTAATCCTAAACCAAACCCTAATCCTTACCCTTATCCTAAACTTAACCCTAACACTAACACTTACCCTTACCCTAAACCCTACCCTAACCCTAACCCTAACCCTTACCCTAACCCTAACCCTAACCCTAACCCTAACCTTAACCCTAACCCTAACCCAAACGCTAACCCTAATCTTGACCCTAACTTTAACCCTAACTCTTACCCTTAACCTAACACTAACCCTAACCTAACCCTAAAACTAATCCTAACACTGAACCTAACCCTATTCCTAACCCTAACCCTAACCCTTAAACTAACCCTAACCGTAACCCTTACATTAACCCTAACACTAAGCCTAACCCCTAACCCTAACCATAAACCTAACTCTAACCCTAACCCTAACCCTAACCCTAAACCTTACTCTAACCCTAAACCTAACCCTAACCCTAACCTTACCACTAACCCTAACCCTAACCCTAACCCTAACCTTAACACTAACCCTAACCCTAACCCTTGCCCTTTCCCTAACCCTAACCCTAAACCTAACGCTCACCCTAACGCTAACCCTAACTCTAACCTCTGACCCTAATCCTAACCCAAACCCTAATCCTTACCCTTATCCTAAACTTAACCCTAACACTAACACTTACCCTTACCCTAAACCCTGCCCTAACCCTAACCCTAACCCTTACCCTAACCCTAATCCTAACCCTAACCTTAACCCTAACCCTAACCCTAACCCTAACCCTAATCTTGACCCTAACTTTAACCCTAACTCTTACCCTTACCCTAACGCTAACCCTAACCCTAAGCCTAATCCTAACCCTGAACCTAACCCTAATCCTAACCCTAACCCTAACCCTAAGCATAACCCTAACCCTAACCTTAACCCTAATCCTTAAACGAACGCTAACCCTAACCCTAACCTTAACCACAACCCTAAACCTAACCGTAACCCTAACACTAACCCTTACCCTTAACCTATCCCTAAACCTAACCCTAACTCTTACCCTAAACCTAACCCTAACCCTAACCCTTATCCTACCCTAACCCTTACCCTTACCCTAAACCTAACCCTAACCCTAAACCTAACCCTAACCCTAACCCTTACCCTTACCCTAACCCTAAACCTAACCCTTAAACTAACCCTAACCCTAACCCTTACCCTAACCCTAACCCTAAGCCTAACCCCTAACCCTAACCCTAAACCTAACTCTAACCCTAACCCTAACCCTAACCCTTACCCTAACCCTAAACCTAACCCTAAACCTAACCTTAACACTAACCCTAACCCTAACCCTAACCTTAACCTTAACCCTAACCCTAACCCTTGCCCTTACACTAAACCTAACACTAAACCTAACACCAACCCTAACCCGAACGTTAACCCTAACCCTAACCCTTACCCTTTCCCTAACCCTAACCCTAAACCTAACCCTCACCCTAACCCTAACCCTAACTCTAACCTCTAAACCTAATCCTAAACCAAACCCTAATCCTTACCCTTATCCTAAACTTATCCCTAACACTAACACTTACCCTTACCCTAAACCCTACCTTAACCCTAACCCTAACCCTTACCCTAACCCCAACCCTAACCCTTACCCTATCCCTAACCGTAACCCTAACCTCAAAGTTAACCGTAACCCTAACACTAACCCTAACCCTAAACTAACCCATAACATTAATCTTAACCCCTAACCCTAACCCTTACCCTAACCCTAACCCCAACCCTTACCTTACTCTAACCCAAACCCTAACACTAACCCTAACCATAACCCTTACCCTAACCCTAACGATAACCCTTCCTTTAACTCTAACCCTAACGTCAACCCTAACCCTACCCCACCCTAAACCTTACCCTTACCCTAACCCTAACCCTAACCCTAACCCTAACACTTACCCTAACCCTAACACTTATCCTAACCCTAACCATAACCCTAACCCAAACCCGTAACCTAACCCATAACATTAATCTTAACCCCTAACCCTAACTCTTACCCTAACCCTAAACCTAACCCTAACCCTTACCCTAACCCTAAACCTAACCCTAACTCTAACCTTAACCCTAACCCTAACCCTTGCCCTTACCCTAAATCTAACCCTAAACATAACACGAACCCTAACCCTAACGCTAACCCTAACCCTAACCCTTACCCTTTCCCAAACCCTAACCCTAACCCTAACCTTAACCCTAACCCTAACCCTAACCCTAATCTTGACCCTAACTTTAACCCTTACCCTAACCCTTACCCTAACCCTAACCCTAACCCTAAGCCTAATCCTAACCCTGAACCTAACCCTAATCCTAACCCTAACCATAACCCTAAGCATAACCCTAACCCTAATCCTAACCCTAATCCTTAAACGTACGCTAACCCTAAACCTAACCTTAACCCTAACCCTAAAAGTAACTGTAACCCTAACACTAACCCTTACCCTTACCCTATCCCTAAACCTAACCCTAATGCTAACACTAACCATTACACTAACCCTAACCCTAATCCTAACCCTAACCCTTACCCTTACCCTAACTCTAACCCTAACCCTAAACCTAACCCTAACACTTACCCTAAGCCTAACCCTTACCCTTACCCTAACCCTAAACCTAACCCTTAAACTAACCCTAACCCTAACCCTTGCCCTAACTCTAACCCTAAGCCTAACCGCTAACACTAACACTAAACCTAACTCTAAACCTAACCCTAACCCAAACCCTAACCCTTACCCTAACCCTAAACCTAACCCTAAACCTAATCTTAACACTAACCCTACACTGAACCCTAACGCTAACTTTAACCCTAACCCTAACCCTAACCCTTGCCCTTACCCTAAACCTAACCCTAAACCTAACACGAACCCTAACCCTAACACAAATCCTTACCCTAACCCTTACCCTTTCAATAACCCTAACCCTAAACCTAACCCTCACCCTAACCCTAACCCTAACTCTAACCTCTAACCCTAATCCTAAACCAAACCCTAATCATTAACCTTATCCTAAACTTAACCCTAACACTAACACTTACCCTTACCCTAAACCCTACCCTAACCCTAACCCTTACCCTAACCCTAACCCTAACCCTAACCCTAACCCTAACCTTAATCCTAACCCTAACCCTAACCCTAACCCTAATCCTGACCCTAACTTTAACCCTAACTCTTACCCTTAACCTAACCCTAACCCTACCCCTAACCCTAACCCTAACCCTAACCCTAAACCCTAAACCTAACCCTCACCCTAACCCTAACCCTAACTCTAACCTCTAACCCTAATCAAAAACCAAACCCTAATCCTTACCCTTATCCTAAACTTAACCCTAACACTAACACTTACCCTTACCCTAAACCCTACCCTAACCCTAACCCTAACCCTTACCCTAACCCTAACCCTAACCCTTACCCTATCCCTAACCCTAACCCTAACCTCAAACTTAACCCTAACCCTAACCCTAACCCTAA
The DNA here is from genome assembly GCA_024803745.1 of Megascapheus bottae. NCBI lineage: Eukaryota > Metazoa > Chordata > Mammalia > Rodentia > Geomyidae > Megascapheus > Megascapheus bottae. The sequence goes on from JANJXV010000188.1 coordinate 1,740,234, forward strand.
ACCTAACCTAACCCATAACATTAATCTTAACCCCTAACCCTAACCCTTACCCTAACCCTAACCCCAACCCTTACCCTTACTCTAACCCTAACCCTAACACTAACGCTAACACTAACCCTTACCCTAACCCTAACCATAACCCTTCCTTTAACTCTAACCCTAACCTCAACCCTAACCCTACCCCTAACCCTAACCCTTACCCTTACCCTAACCCTAACCCTAACCCTAACCCTAACACTTACCCTAACCCTAACTCTTAACCTAACCCTAACCATAACCCTAACCCAAACCCGTAACCTAACCCATAACATTAATCTTAACCCCTAACCCTAACTCTTACCCTAACCCTAACCCTAACCCTAACCCTTACCCTTAATCTAACCCTAACCCTAACTCTAACCCTAACCCCAAACCTTACACTAATCCTAACCATAACCCTTCCTCTAACTCTAACCCTAACCTCAACCCTAACCCTACCCCTAACCTTAACCCTTAACCTTACCCTAACCCTAACCCTAACCTTAACCCTTACCCTAAATCTAACCCTAACCCTTACCCTAACCCTTACCCTAATCCTAACCTCAACCTTAACCCTAACCCTAACCCTAACCCTAACCCTTACCCTTACCCTTACCATAACCATAACCCTAATCCTGACCCTAACCCTAACCCTAACCCTTACCGTAACCCTAACCCTAATCCTAACCCTAAATCTAACCCTAACACTAACAGTAACACTAACCCTAAACGTAACCCTAACCCTTACCCTTACCCTAACCCTAACCCTGAACCTAACCCTAAACCTAATCTGAACTATAACCCTTATCCTTACCCTAACCCTAATCCTAACCCTAACCCTAAACCTAACCCTTACCCTTAGACTAACCCTAATCCTAAACCTAACCCTAAACCTTAGCCTTACCCTAACCTTAACACTAACCTAACGCTAACCCTAACCTTAACCCTAAACCTAAATATAACCCTAACCCTAACCTTAACCCTAACCCTAACCCTAAACCTTACCCTTTCCCTAACTCTAACCCTAACCCTAACCCTAACCCTACCACCTAAACCGAACCCTAACCCTAACCCTTACCCTATCCCTAACCTAACCCTAACACTTACCATTACCCTAACCATAATACGTATCCTATCCGCTAACCCTAACCCTTACCCTTACCCTAACCCTAACCCTAACCCTAACCCTAACCCTAACCCTAACCCTATTCCTAACCCTTACCCTAACCTTAACCCTAATCCTTACTCTAACCCTAACCCTAACCTCAATCTTAACCCTAACCCTAACCCTAACCATTACCCTTACCCTAACCCTAACCCTCACCCTTACCCTAACCCTTACACTAGCCCTAACCCTAACTCTTACCCTAACCCTAACCCTAACCTCAACATTAACCCAAAGCCGAACCCTAACCCTAACCTTTACCCTTACCCTTACCTTAACCCTAAACCTAACCCTAACGCTCACACTTACCCTAAGCCTAACCCTAACCTAAAACTTACCCTTAACCTAACACTAACCCTAACCTTAAACCCAACCCTAAACCTAACCCTAAACCTAACCATAACACTTACTCTAACCCTAACCCTAACCCTAACTCTAACCCTAAAACTTACCCTTACCCTAACCCTAACCCTTATCCTAACCGTAACCCTAACCCTAACCCAAACCCGTAACCTAACCCATACCATTAATCCTAACCCCTAACCCTAACCCTTACCCTAATACTAACCCTAACCCTTACCCTAACTCTAACCCTAACCCTAAACCTTACCCTAACCCTAAACCTTACCCTAACCCTAACGATAACCCTAACCTTTACCCTTACCCTAACCCTTATGCTAACCCTAAATCTAACCCTAACATTAACAGTAACCCTAACCCTAACCTAACCCTAACACTTACCATTACCCTAACCATAATACTTATCCTAACCCTTAACCCTAACCCTTACCCTTACCCTAACCCTATCCCTAACACTAACCCTAACCCTAACCCTATCCCTAACCCTTACCCTAACCTTAACCCTAATCCTTACTCTAACCCTAACCCTAACCTCAGTCTTAACTCTAACCCTAACCCTAACCATTACCCTTACCCTAACCCTAACCCTCACCCTTACCCTAACCCTTACACTAGCCCTAACCCTAACTCTTACCCTAACCCTAACCCTAACCTCAACATTAACCCAAAGCCGAACCCTAACCCTAACCTTTACCCTTACCCTTACCTTAACCCTAAACCTAACCCTAACCGTCACACTTACCCTAAACCTAACCCTAACCTAACACTTACCCTTAACCTAACACTAACCCTAACCTTAAACCCAACCCTAAACCTAACCCTAAACCTAACCATAACACTTACTCTAACACTAATCCTAACCCTCACTCAAACCCTAAAACTTACCCTTACCCTAACCCTAACCCTTATCCTAACCGTAACCCTAACCCTAACCCAAACCCGTAACCTAACCCATACCATTAAACCTAACCCCTAACCCTAACCCTTACCCTAACCCTAACCCTAGCCCTTACCTTAACTCTAACCCTAACCCTAAACCTTACCCTAACCCTAACCATAACCCTAACCTTTACCCTTACCCTAACCCTTACCCTAACCCTTATGCTAACCCTAAATCTAACCCTAACATTAACAGTAACCCTAACCCTAACCCTAACCCTTACCCTTACTCTAACCGTAACCCTAAACCTAACCCTAACCCTTACACTTAAGCTCACCCCAACCTTAACCCTAACCCTAACACTAACCCTAACCTGGACTCTAACCCTTATCCTTACCCTAACCATAACCCTAAACCTAACGCTAACCGTAAACCTAACCCTTACCCGTAGACTAACCCTAATCCTAAACCTAACCCTAAACATAACCCTTACCCTTAGACTAACCCTAATCCTAAACCTAACCTTAAACCTTACCCTTACTCTAACCCTATCCCTAACCTAACCCTAACCCTAACCCTAACCCTAACCCTAACCCTAACCCTAATACTTATCCTAACCTCTAACCCTAACCCTTACCCTAACCCTAACCCTAACCCTTACCCTTACCCTAATCCTAACCCTAACACTAACCCTAACCCTATCCCTAACCCTTACCCTAACCTTAACCCTAATCCTTACTCTAACCCTAACCCTAAACTCAATCTTAACCCTAACCCTAACACTAACCATTACCTTAACCCTAACCCTAACCCTCACCCTTACCCTAACCCTTACCCTAGCCCTAACCCTAACTCTTACCCTAACCCTAACCCTAACCCTAACCTCAACATTAACCCAAAGCCTAACCCTAACCCTAACCTTTTGCTTACCCTTACCTTAACCCTAAACCTAACCCTAACCCTAAACCTAACCCTTAACCTTAGACTAACCCTAATCCTTAACCTAACCCTAAACCTTACCTTTACCCTAACCCTAACCCTAAACTAAACCTAAGCCTAACCTTAACCCTAACCCTTACCCTTACCCTAACCCTAACCCTAACCCTAACCCTAACCCTAACCCTAACACTTACCCTTACCCTATCCCTAACCCTAACCTTAACCATAAAAATAACCTTAACCCTACACCTTACCCTAACCCTAACCCTAAACCTAACCCGAACCCTAACCCTATCCCTAAACCTAACTCTTATTCTTTCCCTAACCATAACCCTAATCCTAACACTAACCCTAACCCCTAACCGTAACCGTAACCCTAAAACTAACCCTACCCCTTACCCTTACCATAACCCTAACCCTAAACTTAACGCTAACCCTAACCCTAACCATAACCCTCACCCTAACACTTACCCTAACCTTAACCCTTAGCCTAACCCTAACCCTAACCCAAACCCGTAACCTAACCCATAACATTAATCTTATCCCCTAACCCTAACTCTTACCCTAACCCTAACCCTAAACCTAACCCTAACCCTAACCCTAACCCTAACCTTAACACTAATCCTAACCCTAACCCTAACCCTAACCCTAACCCTTGCCCTTACCCTAAACCTAACCTAAACTTAACACGAACCCTAACCCTAACGCTAACCCTAACCCTAACCCTTACCAGTTCCCTAACACTAACCCTAAACCTAACCCTCACCCTAACCCTAACCCTAACTCTAACCCTAACCCTAATCCTAAACCAAACCCTAATCCTTACCCTTATCCTAAACTTAACCCTAACACTAACACTTACCCTTACCCTAAACCCTACCCTAACCCTAACCCTAACCCTTACCCTAACCCTAACCCTAACCCTAACCTTAACCCTAACCCTAACCCTAACCCTAATCTTGACCCTAACTTTAACCCTAACTCTTACCCTTAACCTAACCCTAACCCTAACCCTAACCCTAAGCCTAATCCTAACCCTGAACCTAACCCTATTCCTAACCCTAACCCTAACCCTTAAACTAACCCTAACCCTAACCCTTACCCTAACCCTAACACTAAGCCTAACCCCTAACCCTAACCATAAACCTAACTCTAACCCTAACCCTAACCCTAACTCTAAACCTTACTCTAACCCTAAACCTATCCCTAACCCTAACCTTAACACTAACCCTAACCCTAACCCTAACCCTTACCTTAACACTAACCCTAACCCTAACCCTTGCCCTTTCCCTAACCCTAACCCTAAACCTAACCTTCACCCTAACCCTAACCCTAACTCTAACCTCTAACCCTAATCCTAAACCAAACCCTAATCCTTACCCTTATCCTAAACTTAACCCTAACACTAACACTTACCCTTACCCTAAACCCTACCCTAACCCTAACACTAACCCTTACCCTAACCCTAACCCTAACCCTTACCCTATCCCTAACCCTAACCCTAACCTCAAACTTAACCCTAACCCTAACCCTAACCCTAAACCTAACCTAACCCATAACATTAATCTTAACCCCTAACCCTAACCCTTACCCTAACCCTTACCCCAACCCTTACCCTTACTCTAACCCTAACCCTAACACTAACGCTAACCCTAACCCTTACCCTAACCCTAACCATAACCCTTCCTTTAACTCTAACCCTAACCTCAACCCTAACCCTACCCCTAACCCTAACCCTTACCCTTACCCTAACCCTAACCCTAACCCTAACACTTACCCTAACCCTAACCCTTATCCTAACCCTAACCATAACCCTAACCCAAACCCGTAACCTAACCCATAACATTAATCTTAACCCCTAACCCTAACTCTTACCCTAACCCTAACCCTAACCCTAACCCTAACCCTTACCCTTAATCTAACCCTAACCCTAACTCTAACCCTAACCCCAAACCTTACACTAATCCTAACCATAACCCTTCCTCTAACTCTAACCCTAACCTCAACCCTAACCCTACCTCTAACCTTAACCCTTAACCTTACCCTAACCCTAACCCTAACCTTAACCCTTACCCTAAATCTAACCCTAACCCTTACCCTAACCCTTACCCTAATCCTAACCTCAACCTTAACCCTAACCCTAACCCTAAACCTAACCCTTACCCTTACCCTTACCATAACCATAACCCTAATCCTGACCCTAACCCTAACCCTAACCCTTACCGTAACCCTAACCCTAATCCTAACCCTAAATCTAACCCTAACACTAACAGTAACACTAACCCTAACCGTAACCCTAACCCTTACCCTTACCCTAACCCTAACCCTGAACCTAACCCTAACCCTAACCTGAACTATAACCCTTATCCTTACCCTAACCCTAATCCTAACCCTAACCCTAAACCTAACTCTTACCCTTAGACTAACCCTAATCCTAAACCTAACCCTAAACCTTAGCCTTACCCTAACCTTAACACTAACCTAACGCTAACCCTAACCTTAACCCTAAACCTAAATGTAACCCTAAACCTAACCTTAACCCTAACCCTAACCCTAAACCTTACCCTTTCCCTAACTCTAACCCTAACCCTAACCCTAACCCTACCACCTAAACCGAACCCTAACCCTAACCCTTACCCTAACCCTAACCTAACCCTAACACTTACCATTGCCCTAACCATAATACGTATCCTAACCGCTAACCCTAACCCTTACCCTTACCCTAACCCTAACCCTAACACTAACCCTAACCCTAACCCTATTCCTAACCCTTACCCTAACCTTAACCCTAATCCTTACTCTAACCCTAACCCTAACCTCAATCTTAACCCTAACCCTAACCCTAACCATTACCCTTACCCTAACCCTAACCCTCACCCTTACCCTAACCCTTACACTAGCCCTAACCCTAACTCTTACCCTAACCCTAATCCTAACCTCAACATTAACCCAAAGCCGAACCCTAACCCTAACCTTTACCCTTACCCTTACCTTAACCCTAAACCTAACCCTAACCCTCACACTTACCCTAAGCCTAACCCTAACCTAACACTTACCCTTAACCTAACACTAACCCTAACCTTAAACCCAACCCTAAACCTAACCCTAAACCTAACCATAACACTTACTCTAACCCTAACCCTAACCCTAACTCTAACCCTAAAACTTACCCTTACCCTAACCCTAACCCTTATCCTAACCGTAAACCTAACCCTAACCCAAACCAGTAACCTAACCCATACCATTAATCCTAACCCCTAACCCTAACCCTTACCCTAATCCTAACCCTAACCCTTACCCTAACTCTAACCCTAACCCTAAACCTTACCCTAACCCTAAACCTTACCCTAACCCTAACCATAACCCTAACCTTTACCCTTACCCTAACCCTTATGCTAACCCTAAATCTAACCCTAACATTAACAGTAACCCTAACCCTAACCTAACCCTAAAACTTACCATTACCCTAACCATAATACTTATCCTAACCCTTAACCCTAACCCTTACCCTTACCCGAACCCTATCCCTAACACTAACCCTAACCCTAACCCTATCCCTAACCCTTACCCTAACCTTAACCCTAATCCTTACTCTAACCCTAACCCTAACCTCAATCTTAACTCTAACCCTAACCTTAACCATTACCCTTACCCTAACCCTAACCCTCACCCTTACCCTAACCCTTACACTAGCCCTAACCCTAACTCTTACCCTAACCCTAACCCTAACCTCAACATTAACCCAAAGCCGAACCCTAACCCTAACCTTTACCCTTACCCTTACCTTAACCCTAAACCTAACCCTAACCGTCACACTTACCCTAAACCTAACCCTAACCTAACACTTACCCTTAACCTAACACTAACCCTAACCTTAAACCCAACCCTAAACCTAACCCTAAACCTAACCATAACACTTACTCTAACACTAATCCTAACCCTCACTCTAACCCTAAAACTTACCCTTACCCTAACCCTGACCCTTATCCTAACCGTAACCCTAACCCTAACCCAAACCCGTAACCTAACCCATACCATTAAACCTAACCCCTAACCCTAACCCTTACCCTAACCCTAACCCTAGCCCTTACCCTAACTCTAACACTAACCCTAAACCTTACCCTAACCCTAACCATAACCCTAACCTTTACCCTTACCCTAACCCTTACCCTAACCCTTATGCTAACCCTAAATCTAACCCTAACATTAACAGTAACCCTAACCCTAACCCTAACCCTTACCCTTACTCTAACCGTAACCCTAAACCTAACCCTAAACCTTACACTTAAGCTCACCCCAACCTTAACCCTAACCCTAACACTAACCCTAACCTGGACTCTAACCCTTATCCTTACCCTAACCATAACCCTAAACCTAACGCTAAACGTAAACCTAACCCTTACCCTTAGACTAACCCTAATCCTAAACCTAACCCTAAACATAACCCTTACCCTTAGACTAACCCTAATCCTAAACCTAACCTTATACCTTACCCTTACTCTAACCCTATCCCTAACCTAACCCTAACCCTAACCCTAACCCTAACACTTACCCATACCCTAACCCTAACAATAACCTTAAACATAACCATAATCTTAACCCTACCCCTTACCCTAACCCTAACCTCAACCTTAACCCAAAGCCTAAACCTAACCCTAACCTTTACCTTACCCTTACCTTAACCCTAACCCTAACCCTAACTCTAACCCTAACCCTAACCCTAACCCTAACCCTAACCTAACCCTAAACCTTTCCCTTACCCTAAACCTAACCCTAACCCCTAACCCTAACCCTTACCCTAACCCTAACCCTAACCTCAACATTAACCCAAAGCCGAACCCTAACCCTAACCTTTACCCTTACCCTTACCTTAACCCTAAACCTAACCCTAACCCTCACACTTACCCTAAGCCTAACCCTAACCTAACACTTACCCTTAACCTAACACTAACCCTAACCTTAAACCCAACCCTAAACCTAACCCTAAACCTAACCATAACACTTACTCTAACCCTAAACATAACCCTCACTCTAACCCTAAAACTTACCCTTACCCTAACCCTAACCCTTATCCTAACCGTAACCCTAACCCTAACCCAAACCCGTAACCTAACCCATACCATTAAACCTAACCCCTAACCCTAACCCTTACCCTAACCCTAACCCTATCCCTTACCCTAACTCTAACCCTAACCCTAAACCTTACCCTAACCCTAAACCTTACCCTAACCCTAACCATAACCCTAACCTTTACCCTTACCCTAACCCTTACCCTAACCCTTATGCTAACCCTAAATCTAACCCTAACATTAACAGTAACCCTAACCCTAACCCTAACCCTTACCCTTACTCTAACCGTAACCCTAAACCTAACAATAACCCTTACACTTAAGCTCACTCCAACCTTAACCCTAACCCTAACACTAACCCTAACCTGGACTCTAACCCTTATCCTTACCCTAACCATAACCCTAAACCTAACGCTAACCGTAAACCTAACCCTTACCCTTAGACTAACCCTAATCCTAAACCTAACCCTAAACCTAACCCTTACCCTTAGACTAACCCTAATCCTAAACCTAACCTTAAACCTTACCCTTACTCTAACCCTAACCCTAACCTAACCCTAACCCTAACCCTAACCCTAACCCTAACACTTACCCATACACTAACCCTAACCCTAACCTTAACCATAACCATAATCTTAACCCTACCCCTTACCCTAACCCTAACCTCAACCTTAACCCAAAGCCTAAACCTAACCCTAACCTTTACCTTACCCTTATCTTAACCCTAACCCTAACCCTAACCCTAACACTTACCCTAAGCCTAACCCTAACCTAACACTTACCCTTACCCTAACCCTAACCCTAACCTTAACCCCAACCCTAAACCTAACTCTAACCCTAACCCTAACCCTAACTCTAACCCTAACGCTTAGCCTTACACTAACCCTAACCCTTATCCTAACCCTAACCCTAACCCAAACCCGTAACCTAACCCATAACATTAATCCTAACCCCTAACCCTAACCCTTACCCTAACCAAAACCCCAACCCTAACCCTAACCCTAACCCTCACTCTAACCCTAACCCTAACTCTAAATCTAACCCTAACCCTAACCCTTACCCTAACCTTAAACCTACCCCTTCCTCTAACCCTAACCCTAACCTCAACCATAACCCTAACCCTAACCCTAACCCTAAACCTTAATCTTACCCTAACCCTAACCCTAACCCTTACCCTTACCCTAACCCTAACCCTAATCGTAACTCTAACACTTACCCTAACCCTAACCTAACCCTAACACTCACCCATACACTAACCCTAACCCTAACCGTAACTCTAACACTTACCCTAACCCTAACCTAACCCTAACACTTACCCATACACTAACCCTAACCC
>JANJXV010000188.1:1757500-1765000 GCA_024803745.1 Megascapheus bottae
CCAAACCTAACCCTAACCCTAAACCTAACCCTAACCCTTACCCTAACCCTAACCCTTACTCATACCCTAACCCTAACCCCAAGCCAAACCCTAAACCTAACCCTAACCCTAAACCTTTCCCTTACCCTAACCCTAACCCTAACCCGAACACTCACCCTTACCCTAACCTTAACCCTAACACTAACCTAAAACTATCCCTAACTTTTACCCTAACCTAAACCTAACCCTTACTCTTACCCTAATCCAAACACTTAGCCTAACCCTAACAACAACCCTAACCTTAACCCTTACCCTAACCTTAACCCTAACCATTACCCTTACCCTAACCCTAACCCTAACACTAACTTAACGCTAACCCTAACCTAACAGTAAACCTTACCCTTATCCTAACCTTAACCCTAAGCCTAACCCTTACCCTTACCCTAACCATAACCCTAACCCTAACCCCGAAACCTAACCCTAACCCTAACTCTACCCCTTAGCCTTACACTAACTCGAACCCTAACCCTAAATCTTACCCTAACCCTAACTCTAACCCTTAACCTTACCCTAACCCTAACCCTAACCCTTTCCCTAAACCTACCCCTAACCCTTACCCTAACCCTAACACTAAACCTAAACCTAACGCTCACCCTAACCCTAACCCTTATCCGAACCCTAACCCTAACTCTAACCGTTAGCCTTACCCTAACGCTAACCCTAACCCTAACCCTCAACCTTACCCTAACCCTAACCCTAACCCTTACCCTAACCTAAAACTTACCCCTAACCCTAACCGTAACCCTAACGCTCACCCTAAACCTAAACCTAACCCTAACCCTTACCCTAACCCTCACCCTAACCCTAACCCTTACCCTTACCCTAACCCTAACCCTAACCCTAAACCCAACCCTAAACCTAACGCTAACCCTTACCCTTATCCTAACGCTAACCCTTAATCTAATTCGAACAATAACACTAAATCTAACCATTACCCTAACACTAATCCTTACCCTAATCCTAAACCTAACCCTAACCCTAACCCTAACCCTAACTCTAAACCTAACCTTAACCCTAACCCTACCCTTACCCTACCCTAACCCTAACCACAAACCTAACCCTAACCCTAACCCTAACCCTTACCCTAACCCTAACCCTAACCCTAACCCTAACACTTACTGTTACCCTAACCCTAACCCCAAACATAACTCTAACCCTAACCCTTAGCCTTAGCCTAAACCTAACCCTAAACCTTACCCTAACCGTAACCCTAACTTTAACCCTAACTCTAACCCCTAACCCTAACCCTAAACCTTACCCTTACCCTAACCCTAAAACTAATCCTAACCCTAAACCTAACCCCTAACCCTACCCTAACCCTAACCCTTACCGTTACCCTAACACTAACCCTAACCTTAACCCTAAACCTAACCCTAACCCTAACCCTAACCCTTACCCTTACCCTTACCCAAACCTAACCAAACCCTAACCCTAAACCTAAACCTAACCATTACTCTTACCCTAACCCTAAACCCAAACCTAACCTAACCCTAACAATAAACCTTTCCCTTACCCTAACCCTAACCCTTACTTTAACCCTACAACTAACCCTAACCCTTATCCTAACCCTAACCCTAACCCTAAACCCTAACCCTAACCCTTACCCTAAACCTACCCTTACCCTAACCCTAAACGTAACAATAACCCTAACCCTAACAACTAACCCTAAACCTAAACCTTACCCTTACCCTTACCCTAACCCTAACCCTAAACTTAACCCTAAACCTAACACTAAACCTAACCCTGACCCTTACCCTAACCCTAACCCTAGCCCTTACTCTTATGCTAAACCTATCCCTAAAACTAACCCTAACCCTAACCCTAACCCTTACCCTTACCCTAAACCTATCCCTAAAACTAACTCTAACCCTAACCCTAACCCTAACCCTTACCCTAACCCTAACCTTAACACTAACACTAACCCTAAACCTAAACCCTAACCCCTAACCCTAACCCTAACCCTAACCTTAACCCTAAACCTAACCCTAACCCTAAACGAAACTCTTACCCTTACCCTAACCCTAACCCTAAACCTAAACCTAACATTTACCCTTACCCTAAACCTAACCCTAACCCTAACCCTAACCTTAACCCTAAACCTTACTCTTACCCTAAACCTAACCTTAACCCTAACCCTAAACCTAACGCTAACCCTAACCCCACACCTAACCCTTACCCTAACCCTAGCACTAACCCTAACCTAACCCTTACCCTTACCATAACCCTAACCCTAACCTTAATGCTAAACCTAACACTAACCCTAAGCCTTACCCTAAACCTAACCCTAACCCTAATCCTTACAATAACCCTTACCCGAACCCTAACCTTAACCCTTACCCTTTCCCTAAACCTAACCCGAACCCTAACCCTAACCCTTACCCTAACACTAACCCTAACCCTAACCCTAACCCTAACTCTAACCCTAACCCTAACCTTAACCCTAACCCTTAACCTAACCCTAACATTAACCCTAACACCTAACCCTAACACTAACCCTAACCACTAACCCTAACCCTAACCCTAACCCCTAACCCTAACCCTAACCTTTACCCTTATCCAAACCGTAAACCTAACCCTAACACTTACCCTTACGCCAACCTGTACCCTAACCCTAACACTAACCCTAACCCTTACCCTAACCCTAACCCTAACCCATAACCTTACCCTAAACCTAATCCTAACCCTAACCCTAACCCTAACCCTTACCCTAACCCTAAACATAAATATTACCCTTACCCTAAACCTAACCCTAACCCTAGCCCTAACCCTAACGCTTACCCTTGCCTTAACCCTAACCCTAACCCTAACTCTTACCCTTACCGTAACGCTAACCCTAACCCTAAACCTAACCATAACGCTAACTCTAACCCTTAACCTAACCCTAACACTAACAATAACCACTAACACTAACCCATACCCTAACCCTAACCCTAACCTAACACTAACCCTAACCCCTAACCCTAACCTTTGCCCATACCCAAACATTAACCTAAACCTAACCCTAACCCTAACACTAACCCTTACCCTAACCCTAACCCTAACCCTAACCCTTACCCATACCCTAACCCTAACGCTAACCCTAACACTAACACTAACCCTAACACATACCCTTATCATAACCCTAACCCTAAACATTACCATAACCCTAACCCTTATGCTAACCCTAACCCTAACCTAAACCCAACCCTAAACCTAACCTTAACCCTAACCTTACGCTTAACCTGACGGTAACTCTAAACTTAACCCTAACACTAACAGTAACCCTAACCCTTACCCTAACTATAACCCTAACCCCTAACCCTAACCCTTATTCTAACCCTAACCCTAAGCCTATCCCCTACCCTTACACTAACCCTAACCCTAACTCTAACCCTAACCCTAACCCTAAAACTAAGCCTTACCCTAACCCTAACACTAACCCTAATTTTAACCCTAATCCTTACCCTTACCCTAACCCTAACACTAACCCTAAACCTAACCTTAAAACTAACCCTTACCTTTACCCTAACCCTAACCCTAAACCTAACCCTAAACCTTACCATTACCCTAACCCTAACCCTAACCTTAACCCTACCCTAATCCTAACCCTAAACCTAACCCTACCTCTAAACCTAACCCTAACCCTAAAACTAACCCTTACCCTAACAATAACCCTAAGCCTAACCATTACCCTTAACCTAAAGCTAACCCTAAGCCTAAACCTAACCCTTGCCCTTACCCTAACCCTAATCCTAAACATAACCCTAACCCTAACCATAACCCTAACCCTTACCCTAACCATAACCCTAACCTAAACCCAACCCTAAACCTAACCCTAACCCTAAACTTATGCTTAACCTGACGCTAAATCTAAACCTAACCCTAACCCTAAGCCTAACCCTAATCCTTACACTAACCCTAAACCTAACCCTAACCCTAACACTTGCCCTTACCCTAACCCTAACCCTAAACCTAACACTAAACCTAACCCTAACCCTAACCCTAACCCTTACCCTAACCCTAACCCTAAACGTAACCCTAAACCTAACACCTAACCCTAACCCTAACCCTTACCCTTATCCTATTCCTAACTGTAACCCTAGCCCTTACCCTTTCTCTAACCCTAACTCTAACCCTAACCCTAACCCTAACCCTAACCCTAACACTAACCGTTCCTCTAACCCTAACCCTAACCTCAACCATAACCCTAACCCTAACCCTGACCCTAACCCTTACCCTTACCCTAACCCTAACCCTAACCCTTAACCTAACCCTAACCCTAACCCTTACCCTAACCCTAACTCTAACCCTAACCTCAACCTTAACCCTAACCCTAACACTAACCCTAACTCTAACCCTTACCGTTACCCTAAAACTAAGCCTAACCCTAACCCTAACCGGAACACTAACCCTAACCCCTAACCCTAACCCTAACCCCTAACACTAACACTAACCCTTTCCCTTATCCTAACCCTAACTCTAACCCTAACACTTTCCCTTACCCTAACTCCTACCCTAACCCTAACCCTAACTCTTACCCTAACCGTAACCCTTACTCATACCCTAACCCTAACCCTAAACCTAACCCTAACCCTAACCCTTACCCTAACTCTAACCCTAACCCTACCCCTAACTCTTACCCTTACACTAACACTAACCCTAAACCTAAACATAACCCTATCCCTAAACCTAATCTTAAACCTAACCCTTACCCTTACCCTAACCCTAACCCTAACCCTAACGGTAAACCTAACCCTAACCCTAAACCTAACCTTTACCCTTGCCCTAACACTAATCCCAACCCTAACCCTTACCCTAACCCCAACCCTAACCCTAACACTTACCCTAACCCTAACCCTAACCCTTACCTTAACCCTAACCCTAAACCTAAAACTTATCCTAACCCTAACCCGAAACCTAAGCCTAACCATAACCCTAACCCTTACCCTTACCCTAACCCTAACGCTAACCCTAACCCTAAACCTTACCCTTACCCTAAACCTAACCCTAACCCTTACCCTAAACCAAACCGTGACCCTAATCCTAAGCCTTACCCTTCCCTTAACCCTAACTCTAACCCTAACCCTTCCCCTTACCCTATCGCTAACACTAACCCTAACCCTAACACTAACCCTAACACATACCCTTACCCTAACCCTAACCCTAACCCTAACCGTACCCCTAACCCTCACCCTAACCCTAACACTAACCCTAACCCCTAACCCTAACCCTAACCCTAACCCTAACCCCTAACCCTAACACTAAGCCTTACCCTTATCCTAACCCTAACCCTAACCCTAACACTTTCCCTTACACTAAACCCTACCCTAACCCTAAACCCTACGCTAACCCTAACCCTAACCCTTACCCTAACCCTACACCTAACTCTTCCCCTTACACTAACACTAAACCTAATCCTAAAACTAACCCTAACCCTAAACCTAATCTTAAACCTAACCCTTACCCTTACCCTAACCCTAACCCTAAACCTAACCCTTACCCTTAACCTAACACTAATCCTAACAATAACCCTTACCCTAAACCTAACCCTAACCCAAACCCTAACACTTACCCTAACCCTAACCCTAAACCTAACCCTTACCCTAACCCTAACCCTAAACCTTATCCTAATCCTATCCCTAAACATAACCCTAACCCTAACCTTTAACCTATCCCTAACACTAAACCCTAACCCTAACACTTACCCTAACCCTAAACCTAACCCCTAAACTTAACCCTAACCCTAACCCGTAACATTGACCCTAAACCTAACCCTTACCCTAACCCTAACCCTAACCGTAACCCTAACACTTACATTAACAGTACCCCTAACCATAACCATAACCCTAACCCTAACACATACCCTTACCCTAAACCTACCCCTAACCCTAACGGTAACCCAAAACCTAACCCGAACCTTAACCCTAACCCTAACTTTTACCCTAACCGTAACCCTAACCCTAACCCTTACCCGTACACTAACATTAAACCTAACTTTAAACCCAAACCTAAACCTAACCCTAACCCTAACCCTAACACTAACCCTTACCCTTACCCTATCCCTCACCCTAACCCTAACCCAAACCATTACCCTAACCCTAACCCTAATCCTAACCCTAACCCTTAACCTTCCCTAACCCTAACCCTAACCCTAAACCTACCCCTAACACTCACCCTAACCCTAACCCTTACCCTTACCCTAACGCTAAACCTAAACCTAACCGTAACCCTAACCATAACCCTAACCCTTACCCGTACACTAACATTAAACCTAACCTTAACCCCAAACCTAAACCTAACCCTAACCCTAACACTAACCCTTACCCTTACCCTATCCATAACCCTAACCCTAACCCAAACCATTACCCTAACTTTAACCATAATCCTAACCCTAACCCTTAACCTTCCCTAACCCTAACCCTAACCCTAAACCTAACCCTAACACTAACCTTAACCCTAACCCTTATCCTTACCCTAACCCTAAACCTAAACCTAACACTAACCCTAAACCTAACCCTAACCCTAACCCTTACGCTTACCCTAACCCTAACCCTAAACCTAACCCTAACCCTCACCCTAACCCTTACCCTAACACTAACCCTAACCCTAACCCTAAACTCAACCTTAAGCCTAACCCTAACCCTAACCCTTACACTTAACCTAACACTAAGCCTCACCCTAACACTAACCCTAACCCTTACCCTAAACCTAACTCTAACACTAACACTTACCCTTACCCTTACCAAAACCCTTACCCTTACCCTAAACCTAACCCTAACCATAAACTTAACACCAACCCTAAAACTAACCATAATCCTAACCCTAAACCTTACCCTAACCCTAACCCTAACCCTTACCAGAACACTAACCCTAATCCTAACCCTCACTTTAAACTTAACCCTAACCCTAACCCTAACCCTAACCCTAACCCTAAACCTAACCCTAAACCTAACCCTTACCCTTAACCTAACACTAATCCTAACAATAACCCTTACCCTAAACCTAACCCTAACCCAAACCCTAACACTTACCCTAACCCTAACCCTAAACCTAACCCTTACCCTAACCCTAACCCTAAACCTTATCCTAATCCTATCCCTAAACATAACCCTAACCCTAACCTTTAACCTATCCCTAACACTAACCCTAACCCCTAACCCTAACCCTTACCCTAACCCTAACCCTAACCCTAAACCTAACCCCTAAACTTAACCCTAACCCTAACCCGTAACATTGACCCTAAACCTAACCCTTACCCTAACCCTAACCCTAACCGTAACCCTAACACTTACATTAACAGTACCCCTAACCATAACCATAACCCTAACCCTAACACATACCCTTACCCTAAACCTACCCCTAACCCTAACGGTAACCCAAAACCTAACCCGAACCTTAACCCTAACCCTAACTTTTACCCTAACCGTAACCCTAACCCTAACCCTTACCCGTACACTAACATTAAACCTAACTTTAAACCCA
>JANJXV010000188.1:1777500-1805000 GCA_024803745.1 Megascapheus bottae
ATCACTAACACTAACCCTAACCCCTAACCCTAACCCTAAACCTAACCCTAAACCTAACCCCTAACCCTAACCCTAACCCTAACCCGTACATTGACCCTAACCCTAAACATTGCCCTTAGTCTAACCGTAAACTTAACCCTAACACTTACCCTTACCGTAACCCCTACCTAACCCTAACCCTACCCCTTACCCTTACCCTAACCCTAATCCTAACCCTAACTGTAACACTTACACTTACTCTAACGCTAAACCTAACCCTAAACTTTAGACTTACCCTAACCCTAACCCTAACCCTAAAACTTACCCTTACCCTAAACCTAACCCTAACCCTAACCCTAACCCTAAACCTAACCCTTACCCTTTCCCTTATTTTAACCCTAACCCTAACCCTATCCCCTACCCTTACCGTAACGCTAACCCTAACACATACCCTTACACTAACCCTATGCCTAACCCTAACCGTAACCCTAAACCTAACCCTAAACCTAAACGTAAACCTAACCTTAACCCTAACCCTTACCCTAAGCCTAACCTTAACCCAACACTAAATCTAACCCTAACCCTATCCCTAACCCCTACCCTTACCCTAACCCTAACCTAAACTTAACCCTAACACTAACCCTAACCCTTACCCTAACCCTAACCCTAACACAAACCCTAAACATTACACTTACTCTAACTCTAACACGAACCTTAAAACTAACCCTTAACCTAACCCTAACCCTAAACCTAACCCTTGCCCTAACCCAAACCCTAACCCTAAACCTAACACTAAACCTAACCCTAACCCTAACCCTAACCCTTAACCTTACCCTACCCTAACCCTAAACCTAACCCTAAAACTAACCCTAAACCTAACCGCTAACCCTAACCCTAATCCTAACCCTTAAACTTATATTATCCCTAACCGTAACCCTAAGACTTACCCTTACCCTAACCCCTACCCTAACCCTAACCCTAACCCTAACCCTAACCCTTACCCTAACCCTAACCCTTACGATAACCCTAATCCTAACTCTAACCCTAACCATAAACCTAACCTAACTCTAACCCTAACCCTAACCCTAACCCTAATCCTAAACCGAAAACTTACCCTAACCCTAACCCTAACCCTTCCTCTAACCCTAAACCTAAACTCAACCATAACCCTAACCCTAACCCTAACTCTAACCCTTACCCTTACCTTTACCCTAACCCTAACACATACCCTTACCCTAACCCTATCCCTAACAGTAACCCTAAACCTAACCCTATACCTAAACCTAAACCTAACCCTAACCCTCACACTTAACCTAACCCTAACCTTAACCCAGCACTAAATCTAACCCTAACCCTATCCCTAAACCTTACCCTTAACCTAACCCTAATCCTAACCTAATCCTAACCCTAAACCTAACCATAACCCTAAACCTATCCCTAACCCTAACCTTTACCCTTACACTTAACCCCAACCATAAACCTAACCCTAACCCTAACCATAACCCTAACCTTACCCTAACCCTAACCCTAATAGTAAACCTACCCCTAACACTAACACTTACCCTTACCCTAACCCTAACCCTAACCTAACCCTTACCCTTACCCTAACCCTAACTCAAACCCTAACACTTTCCCTTACCCTAACCCCTACCCTAACCCAACCCTAACCCTAACCCTTACCCTAAACGTAACCCTTACCCATACCCTAACCCTAACCCTAACCCTAAACCTAACCCTAACGCTAAACCTAACATTAACCCTAACCCTAACACTTACCCTTACCCTAACCCTAACCCTAAACCTAACCATAACCCTAACCCTAACATTAAACCTAATCCCAACCCTAACCCTTGCCCTTACCCTATCCCTAACCCTAAACCTAAACCTTGCCCTTACCCTAACCCTCACCCTAACCCTAAACCTTACCCTAAACCTAACCCTAACCCTAACCCTAACCGTAACCCTATCCCTAATCCTAACCCCTATCCCTAACCCTAACCCTAACCCTAACCCTAAGCCTAAACCTAACCCTAACCCTAACCCTTACCCTAACCCTAACCCTAAACCTAACCCTAACCCTAACCCTAACCTTAACCCTAATCCTAACCCTAACCCTTGCCCTTACCCTAACCCTAACCCTAAACCTAACCCTAAACCTAAACTTAACCCTAACCCTAAACCTTACCATAAACCTAACCCTAACCCTAATCCTAACCGTAACCCTAAACCTAACCCTAACCCTAAACTTAACCCTAACCCTAACCCTAAACCTTACCATAAACCAAACCCTAACCCTAACCTTAACCTTAACCCTAACCCTAACCCTAACCCTAACCCTTACCCTAACCCTAAGCCTAACCCTAACCCCAACCTTAACCCTAACCCTTACTCTAACCTCAACCCTAACCCTAACCCTAAACCTAACGCTAACCCTAACCCTAAACCTAAACCTAACCCTTACCCTTACCCTGAACCTAACCCTAACCCTAACCCTAACCTTAACCCTAAACCTTACTCTTAACTTAACCTTAACCCTAACCCTAAACCTAACGCTAACCCTAACCCTAACCCTAACCCTAACCTAACCCTTACCCTAACCCTTACCAAAACCCTAACCCTAACACTACCCCTAAACCCTAACCCTAACCCTACCCCTAACCCTTTCCCTTATCCTAACCCTAACCCTAACCCTAACACTTACCCTTACCCTAACCCCTACCCTAACCCTAACCCTAACCCTAACCCTACACCTAACCCTAACCCTAATCCTAACCCTAACCCTAACTGTAATCCTTAACCTAAGCCTAACCCTAACCCTAACCTTACCCTTACCCTTTACCTAACCCTAACGCAAACCCTAACCCTAATCCTCACCCTAACCCTAAGCCTAACCCTAACCCTTAAGCTTATCCTCTCATTAACCCTAACCGTAACACTTACCCTTACCCTTACCCTAACCCCTACCCTAACCCTAACACTTACCCTAACCCAAACCCTAACCCTTACCCTAACCCTAAACCTGACCCTAAACTTACCCCTAACGCTAACCCTAACCCTTACCCCTACCCCTACCCTAACCCTAAACCTAAACCTAACCCTAACCCTAACCCTAACCTTAACCCTAACCCTAACCCTAACCCTTGCCCTTACCCTAACCCTACCCCTTACGATAACCCTAATCCTAACTCTAACCCTAACCCTAAACCTAACCTAACTCTAACCCTAACCCTAACCCTAACTCTAATCCTAAACCGAAACCTTACCCTAACCCTAACCCTTCCTCTAACCCTAAACCTAAACTCAACCATAACCCTAACCCTAACCCTAACTCTAACCCTTACCCTTACCTTTACCCTAACCCTAACACATACCCTTACCCTAACCCTATCCCTAACAGTAACCCTAAACCTAACCCTATACCTAAACCTAAACCTAACCCTAACCCTCACACTTAACCTAACCCTAACCTTAACCCAGCACTAAATCTAACCCTAACCCTATCCCTAAACCTTACCCTTAACCTAAGCCTAATCCTAACCTAATCCTAACCCTAAACCTAACCATAACCCTAAACCTATCCCTAACCCTAACCTTTACCCTTACCCTTAACCCCAACCCTAAACCTAACCCTAACCATAACCATAACCCTAACCTTACCCTAACCCTAACCCTAATAGTAACCCTACCCCTAACACTAACACTTACCCTTACCCTAACCCTAACCCTAACCCTAACCTAACCCTTACACTTATCCTAACCCTAACTCAAACCCTAACACTTTCCCTTACTCTAACCCCTACCCTAACCCAACCCTAACCCTAACCCTTACCCTAAACGTAACCCTTACCCATACCCTAACCCTAACCCTAACCCTAACCCTAACCATAACCCTAACCCTAACCTTAACCCTAATCCCAACCCTAACCCTTGCCCTTACCCTATCCCTAACCCTAAACCTAAACCTTGCCCTTACCCTAACCCTCACCCTAACCCTAAACCTTACCCTAAACCTAACCCTAACCCTAACCCTAACCGTAACCCTATCCCTAAACCTAACCCCTATACTTAACCCTAACCCTAACCCTAAGCCTAAACCTAACCCTAACCCTAACCCTTACCCTAACCCTAACCCTAAACCTAACCCTAACCCTAACCCTAACCTTAACCCTAATCCTAACCCTAACCCTTGCCCTTACCCTAACCCTAACCCTAAACCTAACCCTAAACCTAAACTTAACCCTAACCCTAAACCTTACCCTAAACCTAACCCTAAACCTAATCCTAACCATAACCCTAAACCTAACCCTAACCCTAAACTTAACCCTAACCCTAACCCTAAACCTTACCATAAACCTAACCCTAACCCTAACCTTAACCTTAACCCTAACCCTAACCCTAACCCTAACCCTTACCCTTATCCTAACCCTAACCCTAACTCTAACCCTAACCTTAACCCTAACCCTTACTCTAACCTCAACCCTATCCCTAACCCTAAACCTAACGCTAACCCTAACCCTAAACCTAAACCTAACCCTTACCCTTACCCTGAACCTAAACCTAACCCTAACTCTAACCTTAACCCTAACCCTTACTCTTAACTTAACCTTAACCCTAACCCTAAACCTAACGCTAACCCTAACCCTAACCCTAACCCTAACCTAACCCTTACCCTAACCCTTACCAAAACCCTAACCGTAACACTACCCCTAAACCCTAACCCTAATCCTACCCCTAACCCTTTCCCTTATCCTAACCCTAACCCTAACCCTAACACTTACCCTTACCCTAACCCCTACCCTAACCCTAACCCTAACCCTAACCCTACACCTAACCCTAACACTAATCCTAACCCTAACCCTAACTGTAATCCTTAACCTAAGCCTAACCCTAACCCTAACCTTACCCTTACCCTTTACCTAACCCTAACCCAAACCCTAACCCTAATCCTTACCCTAACCCTAAGCCTAACCCTAACCCTTAAGCTTATCCTCTCATTAACCCTAACCGTAACACTTACCCTTACCCTAACCCCTACCCTAACCCTAACCCTAACACTTACCCTAACCCAAACCCTAACCCTTACCCTAACCCTAACCCTGACCCTAAACTTACCCCTAACCCTAACCCTAACCCTTACCCCTAACCCTACCCTAACCCTAAACCTAAACCTAACCCTAACCCTAACCCTAAACTTAACCCTAACCCTAACCCTAACCCTTGCCCTTACCCTAACCCTAACCATTACGATAACCCTAATCCTAACTCTAACCCTAACCCTAAACCTAACCTAACTCTAACCCTAACCCTAACCCTAACCCTAATCCTAAACCGAAACCTTACCCTAACCCTAACCCTAACCCTTCCTCCAACCCTAAACCTAAACTCAACCATAACCCTAACCCTAACCCTAACTCTAACCCTTACCCTTACCTTTACCCTAACCCTAACACATACCCTTACCCTAACCCTATCCCTAACAGTAACCCTAAACCTAACCCTATACCTAAACCTAAACCTAACCCTAACCCTCACACTTAACCTAACCCTAACCTTAACCAGCACTAAATCTAACCCTAACTCTATCCCTAAACCTTACCCTTAACCTAACCCTAATCCTAACCTAATCCTAACCCTAAACCTAACCATAACCCTAAACCTATCCCTAACCCTAACCTTTACCCTTACCCTTAACCCCAACCCTAAACCTAACCCTAACCCTAACCCTAACCTTACCCTAACCCTAACCCTAGTAGTAACCCTACCCCTAACACTAACACTTACCCTTACCCTAACCCTAACCCTAACCCTAACCTAACCCTTACGCTTATCCTAACCCTAACTCAAACCCTAACACATTCCCTTACCCTAACCGCTACCCTAACCCAACCCTAACCCTAACCCTTACCCTAAACGTAACCCTTACCCATACCCTAACCCTAACCCTAACCCTAACCCTAAACCTAACCCTAATGCTAACCCTAACCTTAACCCTAACCCTAACACTTACCCTTACCCTAACGCTAACCCTAAACCTAACCATAACCCTAACCCTAACCTTAACCCTAATCCTAACCCTAACCCTTGCCCTTACCCTATCCCTAACCCTAAACCTAACCCTTGCCCTTACCCTAACCCTCACCCTAACCCTAAACCTTACCCTAAACCTAACCCTAACCCTAACCCTAACCCTAACCCTATCCCTAATCCTAACCCCTAACCCTAACCCTAACCCTAAGCCTAACCCTAACCCTAACCCTAACCCTTACCCTAACCCTAACCCTAAACCTAACCCTAACCCTAACCCTAACCTTAACCCTAATCCTAACCCTAACCCTTGCCCTTACCCTAACCCTAACCCTAAACCTAACCCTAAACCTAAACTTAACCCTAACCCTAAACCTTACCCTAAACCTAACCCTAACCCTAATCCTAACCGTAACCCTAAACCTAACCCTAACCCTAAACATAACCCTAACCCTAACCCTAAACCTTACCATAAACCTAACCCTAACCCTAACCTTAACCTTAACCCTAACCCTAACCCTAACCCTTACCCTTACCCTAACCCTAACCCTAACCCTAACCCTAACCTTAACCCTAACCCTTACTCTTACCTCAACCCTAAACCTAACCCTAAACCTAACGCTAACCCTAACCCTAAACCTAAACCTAACCCTTACCCTTAAAATGAACCTAACCCTAACCCTAACCCTAACCTTAACCCTAACCCTTACTCTTAACTTAACTTTAACCCTAACCCTAAACCTAACGCTAACCCTAACCCTAACCCTAACCCTAACCTAACCCTTACCCTAACCCTTATCCTAACCCTAACCCTAACTCTAACCCTAACCCTAACCTTATACCTGACCCTACCCTAACCCTAACCTTAACCTATCCCTAACACTAACCCTAAAACCTAACCCTAACCCTTACCCTAACCCTTACCAAAACCCTAACCCTAACACTACCCCTAAACCCTAACCCTAACCCTACCCCTAAACCTTTCCCTTATCCTAACCCTAACCCTAACCCTAACACTTACCCTTACCCTAACCCCTACCCTAACCATAACCCTAACCATAACCCTACACCTAACCCTAACCCTAATCCTAACCCTAACCCTAACTGTAATCCTTACCCTTAACCAAACCCTAACCCTTATCCTAACCCTAACCCTAAACCTAACAGTTAAACTAACCCTAACACTAACCCTAATCCTAAACCAAACCATTCCCCTAACCCTAACATTAATCCTTCCTCTAACCCTAACCCTATCCTCAACCATAACCTTAACCCTAACCCTATCCCTAACCCTTACCCTTACCCTTACCCTAAACCTAACCCTAACCCTTAACCTAACCCTAACACTAACCCTAATCCTAAACCGAACCATTCCCCTAACCCTAACATTAATCCTTCCTCTAACCCTAAACCTATCCTCAACCATAACCTTAACCCTAACCCTAACCCTAAACCTAACTCTAACGCTAACCCTAACCCTAACCCTAATCCTTACGCTAACCCTAACCCTACCCTAACCCTTACCCTAACCCTAACCCTAACCCTTACCCTATCCCTAACCCTATCCCTAACTCCAAACTTAACCCTAAACCTAACCCTAACCCTAACCTAACCCATAACATTAATCTTAACCCCTAACCCTAACCCTTACCCTAACCCTAACCCTAACCCTAACCCCAACCTTTACCCTTACTCTAACCCTAACCCTAACACTAACCCTAACCCTAACCCTTACCCTAACCCTAACCCTGACCCTAAATTTACCCCTAACCCTAACCCTAACCCTTACCCCTACCCCTACCCTAACCCTAAACCTAAACCTAACTCTAACCCTAACCCTAACCTTAACCCTAACCCTACCCCTAACCCTTGCCCTTACCCTAACCCTACCACTAAACCTAACACTAACCCTAACCCTAACCCTAACCTTAACGCTTACCCTTACCCTAAACCTAACCCTAAACTTAACGCTAACCCTAACCATAAACCTAACCCCTAACCCTAACCCTAACCCTTACTCTTACCCTTATCCTATCCCTAACCCTAACCCTAACCCTAACCGTTACCCTTACCCTAACCATAAACCTAACCGTAAACGTTAAACTTACCCTAAACCTAACCCTAACCCTAACCCTAACCTTAACCCTAATCCTAACCCTAAACCTAACCCTAACCCTAACCCTAACCCTAACCCTAAACCTTACCCTAACCCTAACCCTAACCCTAATCCTAACCGTAACCCTAAACCTAACCCTAAACCTAATCCTTGCCCGTAACCTAACCCTAACCCTAAACCTAACCCTAAACCAAATCCTAACCCTTACCCTTACCCTAACCCTAAACCTAACCCTAATCCTAACCCTAACCCTAACCCTTAACCAAACTCTAACCATACCCCTATCCCTTACCCTAACCCTAACCCAAACCCTAACCCTTATCCTAACCCTAAACCTAACACTAACCCTAACCCTTACCCTAACCATAACTTTAACCCTAACCCTAACCCTTACCCTAAACCTAACCCTAACACTAACCTCTACCATTACACTAACCATAACCCTAACTCTAACCCTAACCCTAACCCTAACCCAAACCCTTACCCTAACCCTAACCCTTACACTTAGTCTAACCCTAAACCTAACCCTAACCCTAAACCTTACCCTAACCCTAACCCTAACAGTAACCCTAACCCTTACCCTAACCATAACCCTAACCCCTAACCCTAACCCTTATCCTAACCCTAACCATAAGCCTAACCCCTACCCTTACACTAACCCTAACCCTAACTATAACCCTAACCCTAACCCTAAAACTAACCCTTACTCTAACCCTAACCCTTACCCTACCACTAACCCTAATTTTAACCCTAATCCTTACCCTTACCCTAACCCTAACCCTAAACCTAACCCTAAACCTTACCATTACCCTAACCCTAACCCTAACCTTAACCCTACCCTAATCCTAACCCTAAACCTAACCCTACCTCTAACCCTAACCCTAACCCTAAAACTAACCCTAAACCTAAACCTAACCCTTGCCCTTACCCTAACCCTAACCCTAAACCTAACACTAACCCTAACCCTAACCATTACCCTTACCCTAAACCTAACCCTAAACCTAAACCTAACCCTTGCCCTTACCCTAACCCTAACCCTAAAACTAACACTAACCCTAACCCTAAACCTAACCCTTACCCTTACCCTAACCCTAACCCTAAACATACCGTTAACCCTAACACTAAACCTAACCCCTAACCCTAACCCTAACCCTAAACCTTAACCTTATCCTATCTCTAACCCTAACCCTAACACTTACCCTTACTCTAACCCCTACTGTAACCCTAACTCTAACCCTAGCCCTTACCCTAAACCGAACCCTACCCTAACCCTAAATCTTACCCTTAAACTAACCATAAACCTAACCCAAACCCTAACCCTAATCCTAGCCCTAATCCTTACCCTTACCTTACCCTAACTCTAACCCTAAAACTAACCCTTACCCTAACCCTAACCCTAACCCTAACCCTTAACCTAACCCTAACCCTAACCCTAAATTTAAAACTAACCCTAACCCTAACCGTAAACCTAACACTAACCCTAACCCTAACCCTAACCTTTGCCCATACCCAAACATTAACCTAAACCTAACCCTAACCCTAACACTAACCCTTACCCTAACCCTAACCCTAACCCTAACCCTTACCCATACCCTAACCCTAACGCTAACCCTAACACTAACACTAACCCTAACACATACCCTTATCATAACCCTAACCCTAAACATTACCATAACCCTAACCCTTATGCTAACCCTAACCCTAACCTAAACCCAACCCTAAACCTAACCTTAACCCTAACCTTACGCTTAACCTGACGGTAACTCTAAACTTAACCCTAACACTAACAGTAACCCTAACCCTTACCCTAACTATAACCCTAACCCCTAACCCTAACCCTTATCCTAACCCTAACCCTAAGCCTAACCCCTACCCTTACACTAACCCTAACCCTAACTCTAACCCTAACCCTAAACCTTACCATTACCCTAACCCTAACCCTAACCTTAACCCTACCCTAATCCTAACCCTAAACCTAACCCTACCTCTAACCCTAACCCTAACCCTAAAACTAACCCTTACCCTAACAATAACCCTAAGCCTAACCATTACCCTTACCCTAAAGCTAACCCTAAGCCTAAACCTAACCCTTGCCCTTACCCTAACCCTAACCCTAAACATAACCCTAACCCTAACCATAACCCTGACCCTTACCCTAACCCTAACCCCAACCCTAACCCTAACACTAACCCTAATTTTAACCCTAATCCTTACCCTTACCCTAACCCTAACACTAACCCTAAACCTAACCTTAACACTAACCCTTACCTTTACCCTAACCCTAACCCTAAACCTAACCCTAAACCTTACCATTACCCTAACCCTAACCCTAACCTTAACCCTACCCTAATCCTAACCCTAAACCTAACCCTACCTCTAACCCTAACCCTAACCCTAAAACTAACCCTTACCCTAACAATAACCCTAAGCCTAACCATTACCCTTACCCTAAAGCTAACCCTAAGCCTAAACCTAACCCTTGCCCTTACCCTAACCCTAACCCTAAACATAACCCTAACCCTAACCATAACCCTAACCCTTACCCTAACCATAACCCTAACCTAAACCCAACCCTAAACCTAACCCTAACCCTAACCTTATGCTTAACCTGACGCTAAATCTAAACCTAACCCTAACCCTAAGCCTAACCCTAATCCTTACACTAACCCTAAACCTAACCCTAACCCTAACACTTGCCCTTACCCTAACCCTAACCCTAAACCTAACACTAACCCTAACCCTAACCCTAACCCTAACCCTTACCCTAACCCTAAACCTAAACGTAACCCTAAACCTAACCCCTAACCCTAAACTAACCCTTACCCTTATCCTATTCCTAACCGTAACCCTAACACTTACCCTTACCCTAACCCCTACCCTAAACCTAACCCTAACCCTAACCCTTACCCTAACCCTAACCCTTACACTAACCCTAACCCTAACCCTAACCCTAACCCTAAATCTAACCCTAACCCTAATCCTAAACCGAACCCTTACCCTAACCCTATCCCTAACCCTTCCTCTAACCCTAAACCTAACCTCAACCATAACCCTAACTCTAACCCTAACCCTTACCCTTACCCTAACCCTAACCCTAACCCTAAACCTTACCCTAACCCTAACCCTTACCCTAACCCTAACCCTAAATTCAACATTACCCCTAACCCTAACCCTAACCCTAACCATAACCCTTATCCTAACCCTAACCCTAACCCTTAGCCTAACCCTAACCCTAAACTCAACCTTACCCCTAACCCTAACCCTAACCCTAACCGTAACCCTTATCCTAACCCTAACCCTAACCCTAACCTGAACCTTAACACTTAGCCTAACCCTAACACTAACCCTTACCGTTCCCATATCCCTTACCCTTACACTAACCCTAACCCTAACCCTAAACTCAACCTTACCCCTAACCCTAACCCTTACCCTAACCCTAACCCTAACCTTACCCCAACCCTATACCTAACCATAATCCTAACCCTATACCTTACCCTAACCCTAACCCTAACCCTTACCCTAACCCTAACCCTAATCCTAACCCTCACCTTAACCTTAACCCTAACACTAACCCAAACCCTAAACCTAACCTTAACTCTAACCCTTATCCTTACCCTAACCCTACACTATACCTAAACCTAACCCTTACCCTTACACTAAACATAAACCTAACCCTAACCCTTACCCTTACCCTAACGCAAACCCTAACCCTAACCCTAATCCTAACCTTAAACCTAACCCTAACCCTTACCCTAACCCTAACCCTAACCCTAACACGTACCCTTACCCTAACCCTACCCCTAACACTTAACCGTACACTAACATTAAACCTAACCGTAACCCCAAACCTAAACCTAACCCTAACCTTAACCCTAACCCTAAACTTTAACCTAATCCTAATCCTAACCCTAACCCTTACCCGTACACTAACATTAAACCTAACCTTAACCCCAAACCTAAACCTAACCCTAACCCTAAACCTTACCCTAACCCTAACCCAAACCCTAACCTCAACCTTAACCCTAAGCCTAACCCTAACACTAACCCTTACCCTTACCCTTACCATAACCCTTACCCTTACACTAACCCTAACCCGAACCCTTACCCTAACCCGAACCCTAAACTTAACCCCAACCCTATACCTAACCATAATCCTAACCCTATACCTTACCCTAACCCTAACCCTAACCCTTACCCTAACCCTAACCCTAATCCTAACCCTCAGCTTAACCTTAACCCTAACCCTAACCCAAACCCTAAACCTAACCTTAACTCTAACCCTTATCCTTACCCTAACCCTACACCTATACCTAAACCTAACCCTTACCCTAACCCTAACCTTAAACCTAACCCTAACCCTTACCCTAACCCTAACTGTAACCCTAACACTTACCCTAACCCTAACCCTAATCCTAACTCATACCCTTACCCTAACCCTTAACACTAATCCTAACCCTAACCCTAACCCTAACCTTAACCCTAACCCTAACCCTAACCCTTGCCCTTACCCTAAACCTAACCCTAAACCTAACACAAACCTTAACCCTAACGCAAACCCTAACCCTAACCCTTAACAGTTCCCTAACCCTAACCCTAAACCTAACCCTCACCCTAACTCTAAACCTAACTCTAACCTCTAACCCTAATCCTAAACCAAACCCTAATCCTTACCCTTATCCTAAACTTAACCCTAACACTAACACTTACCCTTACCCTAAACCCTACCCTAACCCTAACCCTAACCCTTACGCTAACCCTAACCCTAACCCTAACCCTAACCCTAACCTTAACCCTAACCCTAACCCTAACCCTAACCCTAAGCCTAATCCTAACCCTGAACCTAGCCCTAATCCTAACCCTAACCCTAACCCTAACCCTAACCCAAAACCTAACCCTAACTCTTACCCTAACTATAACCCTTACCCTTACCCTAAACCTAGCCCTAACCCTTAAACTAACCCTAACCCTAACCTTAACCTTTACCCTAACCCTAACACTAAGCCTAAACCCTAACCCTAACCCTAAACCTCACTCTAACCCTAACCCTAACCTTAACCCTAATCCTAACCCTAACCCTAACCCTTACCCTAACACTAACCCTAACCCTTACCCAACCCCTAACCCTAACCCTAAACCTAACCTTAATCCTAACCCTAATCCTAACAGTAAGACTAAACTTAACCCTAACCCTAACCCTAACACATGCCCTTACCCTAACCCTAACCCTAACCCTAAACCTAACACTAACCCTAACCCTAACCCAAACCCTCACCCTTACCCTAACCCTAACCCTAAACCTAACCCTCACCATAACCGTAACCCCAACTCTAAACTCTAAACCTAACCCTAATCCTAACCCTTACCCTAAACCTAACCCTAACCCTAACCCTAACACTTACCCTTAACCAAACCCTAACCCTTATCCTAACCCTAACCTTAAACCTAACAGTTAACCTAACCCTAACACTAACCCTAATCCTAAACCAAACCATTCCCCTAACCCTAACATTAATCCTTCCTCTAACCCTAACCCTATCCTCAACCATAACCTTAACCCTAACCCTATCCCTAACCCTTACCCTTACCCTTACCCTAAACCTAACCCTAACCCTTAACCTAACCCTAACACTAACCCTAATCCTAAACCGAACCATTCCCCTAACCCTAACATTAATCCTTCCTCTAACCCTAAACCTATCCTCAACCATAACCTTAACCCTAACCCTAACCCTAAACCTAACTCTAACGCTAACCCTAACCCTAACCCTAATCCTTACGCTAACCCTAACCCTACCCTAACCCTTACCCTAACCCTAACCCTAACCCTTACCCTATCCCTAACCCTATCCCTAACCCCAAACTTAACCCTAAACCTAACCCTAACCCTAACCTAACCCATAACATTAATTTTAACCCCTAACCCTAACCCTTACCCTAACCCTAACCCTAACCCTAACCCCAAACTTTACCCTTACTCTAACCCTAACCCTAACACTAACCCTAACCCTAACCCTTACCCTAACCCTAACCCTGACCCTAAATTTACCCCTAACCCTAACCCTAACCCTTACCCCTACCCCTACCCTAACCCTAAACCTAAACCTAACTCTAACCCTAACCCTAACCTTAACCCTAACCCTACCCCTAACCCTTGCCCTTACCCTAACCCTACCACTAAACCTAACACTAACCCTAACCCTAACCCTAACCTTAACGCTTAACCTTACCCTAAACCTAACCCTAAACTTAACGCTAACCCTAACCATAAACCTAACCCCTAACCCTAACCCTAACCCTTACTCTTACCCTTATCCTATCCCTAACCCTAACCCTAACCCTAACCGTTACCCTTACCCTAACCATAAACCTAACCGTAAACGTTAAACTTACCCTAAACCTAACCCTAACCCTAACCCTAACCTTAACCCTAATCCTAACCCTAAACCTAACCCTAACCCTAACCCTAACCCTAACCCTAAACCTTACCCTAACCCTAACCCTAACCCTAATCCTAACCGTAACCCTAAACCTAACCCTAAACCTAATCCTTGCCCGTAACCTAACCCTAACCCTAAACCTAACCCTAAACCAAATCCTAACCCTTACCCTTACCCTAACCCTAAACCTAACCCTAATCCTAACCCTAACCCTAACCCTTAACCAAACTCTAACCATACCCCTATCCCTTACCCTAACCCTAACCCAAACCCTAACCCTTATCCTAACCCTAAACCTAACACTAACCCTAACCCTTACCCTAACCATAACTTTAACCCTAACCCTAACCCTTACCCTAAACCTAACCCTAACACTAACCTCTACCATTACACTAACCATAACCCTAACTCTAACCCTAACCCTAACCCTAACCCAAACCCTTACCCTAACCCTAACCCTTACACTTAGTCTAACCCTAAACCTAACCCTAACCCTAAACCTTACCCTAACCCTAACCCTAACAGTAACCCTAACCCTTACCCTAACCATAACCCTAACCCCTAACCCTAACCCTTATCCTAACCCTAACCATAAGCCTAACCCCTACCCTTACACTAACCCTAACCCTAACTATAACCCTAACCCTAACCCTAAAACTAACCCTTACTCTAACCCTAACCCTTACCCTACCACTAACCCTAATTTTAACCCTAATCCTTACCCTTACCCTAACCCTAACCCTAAACCTAACCCTAAACCTTACCATTACCCTAACCCTAACCCTAACCTTAACCCTACCCTAATCCTAACCCTAAACCTAACCCTACCTCTAACCCTAACCCTAACCCTAAAACTAACCCTAAACCTAAACCTAACCCTTGCCCTTACCCTAACCCTAACCCTAAACCTAACACTAACCCTAACCCTAACCATTACCCTTACCCTAAACCTAACCCTAAACCTAAACCTAACCCTTGCCCTTACCCTAACCCTAACCCTAAAACTAACACTAACCCTAACCCTAAACCTAACCCTTACCCTTACCCTAACCCTAACCCTAAACATACCGTTAACCCTAACACTAAACCTAACCCCTAACCCTAACCCTAACCCTAAACCTTAACCTTATCCTATCTCTAACCCTAACCCTAACACTTACCCTTACTCTAACCCCTACTGTAACCCTAACTCTAACCCTAGCCCTTACCCTAAACCGAACCCTACCCTAACCCTAAATCTTACCCTTAAACTAACCATAAACCTAACCCTAACCCTAACCCTAATCCTAGCCCTAATCCTTACCCTTACCTTACCCTAACTCTAACCCTAAAACTAACCCTTACCCTAACCCTAACCCTAACCCTAACCCTTAACCTAACCCTAACCCTAACCCTAAATTTAAAACTAACCCTAACCCTAACCCTAACCCTTACACTTACCCTAACCCTTACCCTAAACCTAACCCTAACCCTAACCGTAAACCTAACACTAACCCTAACCCTAACCCTAACCTTTGCCCATACCCAAACATTAACCTAAACCTAACCCTAACCCTAACACTAACCCTTACCCTAACCCTAACCCTAACCCTTACCCATACCCTAACCCTAACGCTAACCCTAACACTAACACTAACCCTAACACATACCCTTATCATAACCCTAACCCTAAACATTACCATAACCCTAACCCTTATGCTAACCCTAACCCTAACCTAAACCCAACCCTAAACCTAACCTTAACCCTAACCTTACGCTTAACCTGACGGTAACTCTAAACTTAACCCTAACACTAACAGTAACCCTAACCCTTACCCTAACTATAACCCTAACCCCTAACCCTAACCCTTATCCTAACCCTAACCCTAAGCCTAACCCCTACCCTTACACTAACCCTAACCCTAACTCTAACCCTAACCCTAAACCTTACCATTACCCTAACCCTAACCCTAACCTTAACCCTACCCTAATCCTAACCCTAAACCTAACCCTGCCTCTAACCCTAACCCTAACCCTAAAACTAACCCTTACCCTAACAATAACCCTAAGCCTAACCATTACCCTTACCCTAAAGCTAACCCTAAGCCTAAACCTAACCCTTGCCATTACCCTAACCCTAACCCTAAACATAACCCTAACCCTAACCATAACCCTAACCCTTACCCTAACCCTAACCCTAACCCTAACCCTAACACTAACCCTAATTTTAATCCTAATCCTTACCCTTACCCTAACCCTAACACTAACCCTAAACCTAACCTTAACACTAACCCTTACCTTTACCCTAACCCTAACCCTAAACCTAACCCTAAACCTTACCATTACCCTAACCCTAACCCTAACCTTAACCCTACCCTAATCCTAACCCTAAACCTAACCCTACCTCTAACCCTAACCCTAACCCTAAAACTAACCCTTACCCTAACAATAACCCTAAGCCTAACCATTACCCTTACCCTAATGCTAACCCTAAGCCTAAACCTAACCCTTGCCCTTACCCTAACCCTAACCCTAAACATAACCCTAACCCTAACCATAACCCTAACCCTTACCCTAACCATAACCCTAACCTAAACCCAACCCTAAACCTAACCCTAACCCTAACCTTATGCTTAACCTGACGCTAAATCTAAACCTAACCCTAACCCTAAGCCTAACCCTAATCCTTACACTAACCCTAAACCTAACCCTAACCCTAACACTTGCCCTTACCCTAACCCTAACCCTAAACCTAACACTAAACCTAACCCTAACCCTAACCCTAACCCTAACCCTTACCCTAACCCTAAACCTAAACGTAACCCTAAACCTAACCCCTAACCCTAACCCTAACCCTTACCCTTATCCTATTCCTAACCGTAACCCTAACACTTACCCTTACCCTAACCCCTACCCTAAACCTAACCCTAACCCTAACCCTTAACCTAACCCTAACCCTTACACTAACCCTAACCCTAACCCTAACCCTAACCCTAAATCTAACCCTAACCCTAATCCTAAACTGAACCCTTACCCTAACCCTAACCCTAACCCTTCCTCTAACCCTAAACCTAACCTCAACCATAACCCTAAGTCTAACCCTAACCCTTACCCTTACCCTAACCCTAACCCTAACCCTAAACCTTACCCTAACCCTAACCCTTACCCTAACCCTAACCCTAAATTCAACCTTACCCCTAACCCTAACCCTAACCCTAACCATAACCCTTATCCTAACCCTAACCCTAACCCTTAGCCTAACCCTAACCCTAAACTCAACCTTACCCCTAACCCTAACCCTAACCCTAACCCTAACCCTAACCCTTATCCTAACCCTAACCCTAACCCTAACCTGAACCTTAACACTTAGCCTAACCCTAACACTAACCCTTACCGTTCCCATATCCCTTACCCTTACACTAACCCTAACCCTAACCCTAAACTCAACCTTACCCCTAACCCTAACCCTTACCCTAACCTTAACCCTAACCTTACCCCAACCCTATACCTAACCATAATCCTAACCCTATACCTTACCCTAACCCTAACCCTAACCCTTACCCTAACCCTAACCCTAATCCTAACCCTCACCTTAACCTTAACCCTAACACTAACCCAAACCCTAAACCTAACCTTAACTCTAACCCTTATCCTTACCCTAACCCTACACTATACCTAAACCTAACCCTTACCCTTACACTAAACATAAACCTAACCCTAACCCTTACCCTTACCCTAACGCAAACCCTAACCCTAACCCTAATCCTAACCTTAAACCTAACCCTAACCCTTACCCTAACCCTAACCCTAACCCTAACACGTACCCTTACCCTAACCCTACCCCTAACACTTAACCGTACACTAACATTAAACCTAACCGTAACCCCAAACCTAAACCTAACCCTAACCTTAACCCTAACCCTAAACTTTAACCTAATCCTAATCCTAACCCTAACCCTTACCCGTACACTAACATTAAACCTAACCTTAACCCCAAACCTAAACCTAACCCTAACCCTAAACCTTACCCTAACCCTAACCCAAACCCTAACCTCAACCTTAACCCTAAGCCTAACCCTAACACTAACCCTTACCCTTACCCTTACCATAACCCTTACCCTTACACTAACCCGAACCCGAACCCTTACCCTAACCCGAACCCTAAACTTAACCCCAACCCTATACCTAACCATAATCCTAACCCTATACCTTACCCTAACCCTAACCCTAACCCTTACCCTAACCCTAACCCTAATCCTAACCCTCAGCTTAACCTTAACCCTAACCCTAACCCAAACCCTAAACCTAACCTTAACTCTAACCCTTATCCTTACCCTAACCCTACACCTATACCTAAACCTAACCCTTACCCTAACCCTAACCTTAAACCTAACCCTAACCCTTACCCTAACCCTAACTGTAACCCTAACACTTACCCTAACCCTAACCCTAATCCTAACTCATACCCTTACCCTAACCCTTAACACTAATCCTAACCCTAACCCTAACCCTAACCTTAACCCTAACCCTAACCCTAACCCTTGCCCTTACCCTAAACCTAACCCTAAACCTAACACAAACCTTAACCCTAACGCAAACCCTAACCCTAACCCTTAACAGTTCCCTAAACCTAACCCTAAACCTAACCCTCACCCTAACTCTAAACCTAACTCTAACCTCTAACCCTAATCCTAAACCAAACCCTAATCCTTACCCTTATCCTAAACTTAACCCTAACACTAACACTTACCCTTACCCTAAACCCTACCCTAACCCTAACCCTAACCCTTACGCTAACCCTAACCCTAACCCTAACCCTAACCCTAACCTTAACCCTAACCCTAACCCTAAACCTAAGCCTAATCCTAACCCTGAACCTAGCCCTAATCCTAACCCTAACCCTAACCCTAACCCTAACCCAAAACCTAACCCTAACTCTTACCCTAACTATAACCCTTACCCTTACCCTAAACCTAGCCCTAACCCTTAAACTAACCCTAACCCTAACCTTAACCTTTACCCTAACCCTAACACTAAGCCTAAACCCTAACCCTAACCCTAAACCTCACTCTAACCCTAACCCTAACCTTAACCCTAATCCTAACCCTAACCCTAACCCTTACCCTAACACTAACCCTAACCCTTACCCAAACCCTAACCCTAACCCTAAACCTAACCTTAATCCTAACCCTAATCCTAACAGTAAGACTAAACTTAACCCTAACCCTAACCCTAACACATGCCCTTACCCTAACCCTAACCCTAACCCTAAACCTAACACTAACCCTAACCCTAACCCAAACCCTTACCCTTACCCTAACCCTAACCCTAAACCTAACCCTCACCCTAACCGTAACCCCAACTCTAAACTCTAAACCTAACCCTAAACCTAACCCTAATCCTAACCCTTACCCTAAACCTAACCCTAACCCTAACCCTAACACTTACCCTTAACCAAACCCTAACCCTTATCCTAACCCTAACCTTAAACCTAACAGTTAACCTAACCCTAACACTAACCCTAATCCTAAACCAAACCATTCCCCTAACCCTAACATTAATCCTTCCTCTAACCCTAACCCTATCCTCAACCATAACCTTAACCCTAACCCTATCCCTAACCCTTACCCTTACCCTTACCCTAAACCTAACCCTAACCCTTAACCTAACCCTAACACTAACCCTAATCCTAAACCGAACCATTCCCCTAACCCTAACATTAATCCTTCCTCTAACCCTAAACCTATCCTCAACCATAACCTTAACCCTAACCCTAACCCTAAACCTAACTCTAACGCTAAACCTAACCCTAACCCTAATCCTTACGCTAACCCTAACCCTACCCTAACCCTTACCCTAACCCTAACCCTAACCCTTACCCTATCCCTAACCCTATCCCTAACCCCAAACTTAACCCTAAACCTAACCCTAACCCTAACCTAACCCATAACATTAATCTTAACCCCTAACCCTAACCCTTACCCTAACCCTAACCCTAACCCTAACCCCAACCTTTACCCTTACTCTAACCCTAACCCTAACACTAACCCTAACCCTAACCCTTACCCTAACCCTAACCCTAACCCTGACCCTAAATTTACCCCTAACCCTAACCCTAACCCTTACCCCTACCCCTACCCTAACCCTAAACCTAAACCTAACTCTAACCCTAACCCTAACCTTAACCCTAACCCTACCCCTAACCCTTGCCCTTACCCTAACCCTACCACTAAACCTAACACTAACCCTAACCCTAACCCTAACCTTAACGCTTACCCTTACCCTAAACCTAACCCTAAACTTAACGCTAACCCTAACCATAAACCTAACCCCTAACCCTAACCCTAACCCTTACTCTTACCCTTATCCTATCCCTAACCCTAACCCTAACCCTAACCGTTACCCTTACCCTAACCATAAACCTAACCGTAAACGTTAAACTTACCCTAAACCTAACCCTAACCCTAACCCTAACCTTAACCCTAATCCTAACCCTAAACCTAACCCTAACCCTAACCCTAACCCTAACCCTAAACCTTACCCTAACCCTAACCCTAACCCTAATCCTAACCGTAACCCTAAACCTAACCCTAAACCTAATCCTTGCCCGTAACCTAACCCTAACCCTAAACCTAACCCTAAACCAAATCCTAACCCTTACCCTTACCCTAACCCTAAACCTAACCCTAATCCTAACCCTAACCCTAACCCTTAACCAAACTCTAACCATACCCCTATCCCTTACCCTAACCCTAACCCGAACCCTAACCCTTATCCTAACCCTAAACCTAACACTAACCCTAACCCTTACCCTAACCATAACTTTAACCCTAACCCTAACCCTTACCCTAACCCTAACCCTAACACTAACCTCTACCATTACACTAACCATAACCCTAACTCTAACCCTAACCCTAACCCTAACCCAAACCCTTACCCTAACCCTAACCCTTACACTTAGTCTAACCCTAAACCTAACCCTAACCCTAAACCTTACCCTAACCCTAACCCTAACAGTAACCCTAACCCTTACCCTAACCATAACCCTAACCCCTAACCCTAACCCTTATCCTAACCCTAACCATAAGCCTAACCCCTACCCTTACACTAAACCTAACCCTAACTATAACCCTAACCCTAACCCTAAAACTAACCCTTACTCTAACCCTAACCCTTACCCTACCACTAACCCTAATTTTAACCCTAATCCTTACCCTTACCCTAACCCTAACCCTAAACCTAACCCTAAACCTTACCATTACCCTAACCCTAACCCTAACCTTAACCCTACCCTAATCCTAACCCTAAACCTAACCCTACCTCTAACCCTAACCCTAACCCTAAAACTAACCCTAAACCTAAACCTAACCCTTGCCCTTACCCTAACCCTAACCCTAAACCTAACACTAACCCTAACCCTAACCATTACCCTTACCCTAAACCTAACCCTAAACCTAAACCTAACCCTTGCCCTTACCCTAACCCTAACCCTAAAACTAACACTAACCCTAACCCTAAACCTAACCCTTACCCTTACCCTAACCC
This sequence comes from Megascapheus bottae, assembly GCA_024803745.1. Taxonomy (NCBI): domain Eukaryota; kingdom Metazoa; phylum Chordata; class Mammalia; order Rodentia; family Geomyidae; genus Megascapheus; species Megascapheus bottae. Next base: position 1,799,581 of record JANJXV010000188.1, read on the forward strand.
TAACCCTAAACATACCGTTAACCCTAACACTAAACCTAACCCCTAACCCTAACCCTAACCCTAAACCTTAACCTTATCCTATCTCTAACCCTAACCCTAACACTTACCCTTACTCTAACCCCTACTGTAACCCTAACTCTAACCCTAGCCCTTACCCTAAACCGAACCCTACCCTAACCCTAAATCTTACCCTTAAACTAACCATAAACCTAACCCTAACCCTAACCCTAATCCTAGCCCTAATCCTTACCCTTACCTTACCCTAACTCTAACCCTAAAACTAACCCTTACCCTAACCCTAACCCTAACCCTAACCCTTAACCTAACCCTAACCCTAACCCTAAATTTAAAACTAACCCTAACCCTAACCCTAACCCTTACACTTACCCTAACCCTTACCCTAAACCTAACCCTAACCCTAACCGTAAACCTAACACTAACCCTAACCCTAACCCTAACCTTTGCCCATACCCAAACATTAACCTAAACCTAACCTTAACCCTAACACTAACCCTTACCCTAACCCTAACCCTAACCCTAACCCTTACCCATACCCTAACCCTAACGCTAACCCTAACACTAACACTAACCCTAACACATACCCTTATCATAACCCTAACCCTAAACATTACCATAACCCTAACCCTTATGCTAACCCTAACCCTAACCTAAACCCAACCCTAAACCTAACCTTAACCCTAACCTTACGCTTAACCTGACGGTAACTCTAAACTTAACCCTAACACTAACAGTAACACTAACCCTTACCCTAACTATAACCCTAACCCCTAACCCTAACCCTTATCCTAACCCTAACCCTAAGCCTAACCCCTACCCTTACACTAACCCTAACCCTAACCCTAACCCTAACCCTAACACTAACCCTAATTTTAACCCTAATCCTTACCCTTACCCTAACCCTAACACTAACCCTAAACCTAACCTTAACACTAACCCTTACCTTTACCCTAACCCTAACCCTAAACCTAACCCTAAACCTTACCATTACCCTAACCCTAACCCTAACCTTAACCCTACCCTAATCCTAACCCTAAACCTAACCCTACCTCTAACCCTAACCCTAACCCTAAAACTAACCCTTACCCTAACAATAACCCTAAGCCTAACCATTACCCTTACCCTAAAGCTAACACTAAGCCTAAACCTAACCCTTGCCCTTACCCTAACCCTAACCCTAAACATAACCCTAACCCTAACCATAACCCTAACCCTTACCCTAACCATAACCCTAACCTAAACCCAACCCTAAAACTAACCCTAACCCTAACCTTATGCTTAACCTGACGCTAAATCTAAACCTAACCCTAACCCTAAGCCTAACCCTAATCCTTACACTAACCCTAAACCTAACCCTAACCCTAACACTTGCCCTTACCCTAACCCTAACCCTAAACCTAACACTAAACCTAACCCTAACCCTAACCCTAACCCTAACCCTTACCCTAACCCTAAACCTAAACGTAACCCTAAACCTAACCCCTAACCCTAACCCTAACCCTTACCCTTATCCTATTCCTAACCGTAACCCTAACACTTACCCTTACCCTAACCCCTACCCTAAACCTAACCCTAACCCTAACCCTTAACCTAACCCTAACCCTTACACTAACCCTAACCCTAACCCTAACCCTAACCCTAAATCTAACCCTAACCCTAATCCTAAACCGAACCCTTACCCTAACCCTAACCCTAACCCTTCCTCTAACCCTAAACCTAACCTCAACCATAACCCTAACTCTAACCCTAACCCTTACCCTTACCCTAACCCTAACCCTAACCCTAAACCTAACCTCAACCATAACCCTAACTCTAACCCTAACCCTTACCCTTACCCTAACCCTAACCCTAACCCTAAACCTTACCCTAACCCTAACCCTTACCCTAACCCTAACCCTAAATTCAACCTTACCCCTAACCCTAACCCTAACCCTAACCATAACCCTTATCCTAACCCTAACCCTAACCCTTAGCCTAACCCTACCCCTAAACTCAACCTTACCCCTAACCCTAACCCTAACCCTAACCCTAACCCTAACCCTAACCCTTATCCTAACCCTAACCCTAACCCTAACCTGAACCTTAACACTTAGCCTAACCCTAACACTAACCCTTACCGTTCCCATATCCCTTACCCTTACACTAACCCTAACCCTAACCCTAAACTCAACCTTACCCCTAACCCTAACCCTTACCCTAACCCTAACCTTACCCCAACCCTATACCTAACCATAATCCTAACCCTATACCTTACCCTAACCCTAACCCTAACCCTTACCCTAACCCTAACCCTAATCCTAACCCTCACCTTAACCTTAACCCTAACACTAACCCAAACCCTAAACCTAACCTTAACTCTAACCCTTATCCTTACCCTAACCCTACACTATACCTAAACCTAACCCTTACCCTTACACTAAACATAAACCTAACCCTAACCCTTACCCTTACCCTAACGCAAACCCTAACCCTAACCCTAATCCTAACCTTAAACCTAACCCTAACCCTTACCCTAACCCTAACCCTAACCCTAACACGTACCCTTACCCTAACCCTACCCCTAACACTTAACCGTACACTAACATTAAACCTAACCGTAACCCCAAACCTAAACCTAACCCTAACCTTAACCCTAACCCTAAACTTTAACCTAATCCTAATCCTAACCCTAACCCTTACCCGTACACTAACATTAAACCTAACCTTAACCCCAAACCTAAACCTAACCCTAACCCTAACCCTTACCCTAACCCTAACCCAAACCCTAACCTCAACCTTAACCCTAAGCCTAACCCTAACACTAACCCTTACCCTTACCCTTACCATAACCCTTACCCTTACACTAACCCGAACCCGAACCCTTACCCTAACCCGAACCCTAAACTTAACCCCAAACCTATACCTAACCATAATCCTAACCCTATACCTTACCCTAACCCTAACCCTAACCCTTACCCTAACCCTAACCCTAATCCTAACCCTCAGCTTAACCTTAACCCTAACCCTAACCCAAACCCTAAACCTAACCTTAACTCTAACCCTTATCCTTACCCTAACCCTACACCTATACCTAAACCTAACCCTTACCCTAACCCTAACCTTAAACCTAACCCTAACCCTTACCCTAACCCTAACTGTAACCCTAACACTTACCCTAACCCTAACCCTAATCCTAACTCATACCCTTACCCTAACCCTTAACACTAATGCTAACCCTAACCCTAACCCTAACCTTAACCCTAACCCTAACCCTAACCCTTGCCCTTACCCTAAACCTAACCCTAAACCTAACACAAACCTTAACCCTAACGCAAACCCTAACCCTAACCCTTACCAGTTCCCTAACCCTAACCCTAAACCTAACCCTCACCCTAACTCTAAACCTAACTCTAACCTCTAACCCTAATCCTAAACCAAACCCTAATCCTTACCCTTATCCTAAACTTAACCCTAACACTAACACTTACCCTTACCCTAAACCCTACCCTAACCCTAACCCTAACCCTTACGCTAACCCTAACCCTAACCCTAACCCTAACCCTAACCCTAACCTTAACCCTAACCCTAACCCTAACCCTAATCCTAAGCCTAATCCTTACCCTGAACCTAGCCCTAATCCTAACCCTAACCCTAACCCTAACCCTAACCCAAAACCTAACCCTAACTCTTACCCTAACTATAACACGTACCCTTACCCTAAACCTAGCCCTAACCCTTAAACTAACCCTAACCCTAACCTTAACCTTTACCCTAACCCTAACACTAAGCCTAAACCCTAACCCTAACCCTAAACCTCACTCTAACCCTAACCCTAACCTTAACCCTAATCCTAACCCTAACCCTAACCCTTACCCTAACACTAACCCTAACCCTTACCCAAACCCTAACCCTAACCCTAAACCTAACCTTAATCCTAACCCTAATCCTAACAGTAAGACTAAACTTAACCCTAACCCTAACCCTAACACATGCCCTTACCCTAACCCTAACCCTAACCCTAACCCTAAACCTAACACTAACCCTAACCCTAACCTTAACCCAAACCCTTACCCTTACCCTAACCCTAACCCTAAACCTAACCCTCACCCTAACCGTAACCCCAACTCTAAACTCTAAACCTAACCCTAAACCTAACCCTAATCCTAACCCTTACCCTAACCCTAATCCTAACCCTAACCCTAACTCTAACACTTACCCTAACCCTAACCCTTATCCTAACCCTAACCATAACTCTAACCCAAACCCGTAACCTAACCCATTACATTAATCTTAACCCCTAAACCTAACTCTTACCCTAACCCTAACCCTAACTCTAACCCTAAACCTTACACTAACCCTAAACCTAACCCTAACCCTAACCCTAACCCTAAACCTAACCTTAAACTTAACCCTAACCCTAACCCTAACCCTAAACCTAACCCTAACCCTTACCCTTACCCTAACCCTAATCCTAACATTAGCCGCACCCTAAATCTAAACCTAAACCTAACCCTTACCCTAACCCTAACCCTAATCCTAACACTAACACTTATACTTGCCCTAACCCTAACCCTTATAATAACCCTAAACCTAACCTAACCCTAACCCTTAACCTAACCCTAACACTAACCCTAACCACTAACCCTAACCCTACCCTAAACCTAACCCCAACCCTAACCCTAACCCTTACCCTAACCCTAACCCTAACACTTCCTCTAACCCTAACCCTAACCTCAACCATAACCCTAACCCTAACCCTGACCCTAACCCTTACACTTAACCTAACACTAAGCCTAACCCTAACACTAACCCTAACCCTTACCCTAAACCTAACTCTAACACTAACACTTAACCTTACCCTTACCAAAACCCTTACCCTTACCCTAAACCTAACCCTAACCCTAACCATAAACTTAACACCAACCCTAAAACTAACCATAATCCTAACCCTAAACCTTACCCTAACCCTAACCCTAACCCTTACCAGAACACTAACCCTAATCCTAACCCTCACTTTAAACTTAACCCTAACCCTAACCCTAAACCTAAACCTAACCTTAACCTTAACCCTAACCCTAACCTTAACTGTAACCCTCATCCTTACCCTAACCCTAACCCTCAACCTAACCCTAACCCTAAAACTAACGCTTACTCTTACCCTAACCCTAATCCTAACCCTAACCCTAACCCTAACATTTATCCTATCCCTTACCCAAACCCTAACCCTAAACCTTACCCTTACCCTAACCCTAACCCTAACCTTAACCAAAACCATAACCCTAACCCTAAACCTATCCCTAACCCCAACTCTTATCCTTACCCTAACCCTAACCCTAAACCTAACACTAACACTAAACCCTAACCCTAACCGTAACACTAACCCTAAACCTAACCCTTACCCTTACCCTAACCCTAAACCTAAC
>JANJXV010000188.1:1807500-1897500 GCA_024803745.1 Megascapheus bottae
CTAACTCTAACCTTAACCCTAAAACTAACCCTTAACCTAACCCTAACACTAACCGTAACCCTAAACCTAACCCTAACCCTAACCATAACACTTGCCCTTACCCTAACCCTAACACTAAACCTAACCATAACCCTTACCCTTACACTAACCCTAACCAGAACCCTTACCCTAACCCGAACCCTAAACTTAACCCCAACCCTATACCTAACCATAATCCTAACCCTATACCTTACCCTAACCATAACCCTAACCCTTACCCTAACCCTAACCCTAATCCTAACCCTCAGCTTAACCTTAACCCTAACCCTAACCCAAACCCTAAACCTAACCTTAACTCTAACCCTTATCCTTACCCTAACCCTACACCTATACCTAAACCTAACCCTTACCCTAACCCTAACCTTAAACCTAACCCTAACCCTTACCCTAACCCTAACCGTAACCCTAACACTTACCCTAACCCTAACCCTAATCCTAACTCATACCCTTACCCTAACCCTAAACCTAAACCTAACACTAACCCTAACGCTAACCCTTACCCTTACCCTAACCCTAAACCTAAACCTAAATCTAACCCTAACCCTAACCCTTACAATAACCCTAACCCTTACCCTAACCCTAACCCTAAACTCAACCTTAACCCTAACCTTATCCCTAACCCTAACCCTAAACCTTACACATAACCTAACACTAAGCCTAACCCAAACCCTAACCCTAACCCTTATCCTAACCCTAACCCAAAGCCTAACCTCAACCTTAACCCTAAGCCTAACCCTAACACTAACCCTTACCCTTACCCTTACCATAACCCTTACCCTTACCCTAACCCTAACCCTAACCCTCACCCTAACACTAACCCTAAACTTAACGCCAACCCTAAACCTAACCATAATCCTAACCCTAAACCTTACCCTAATCCTACCCCTAACCCTTACCCTAACACTAACCCTAATCCAAACCCTCACCTTAACGTGAACCCTAACCCTAACCCTAACCCTAAACCTAACCTTAACCTTAACCCTAACCCTAACCCTAACCTTAACTCTAACACTTATCCTTACCCTAACCCTAACCCTAAACCTAACCCTAACCCTAAACCTAACGCTTACTCTTACCCTAACCCTAATCCTAACCCTAACCCTAACCGTAACGCTAACCCTAACATTTATCCTAACTCTAACAAACCCTAACCCTAACCCTTACCCTTACCCTAACCCTAACCCTAACCTTAACCAAAACCATAACCCTAACCCTAACCCTACCCCTATCCCTAACCCCAACTCTTATCCTTACCCTAACCCTAACCCTAAACCTAACACTAACCCTAACCGGAATACTAACCCTAAACCTAACCCTTATCTACCCTAACCCTAAACCTAACCCTAATCCTTACCATTTCCCTAACCCTAACCCTTAATCTAACCCTAATCCTAACCTCAATCTTAACCCTAACCCTAAACCTAACCCTTACCCTTACCCTAACCCTAACCATCACCCTCACCCTAACCCTAACCCTTACCTTAACCCTAAACCTAACCCTTAGCCTTACCCTTACATTTTCCCTAACCCTAATCCTAACTCTATACCTTACCCTTACTCTAACCCTAACCCTAACCTTAACCCCAACCCTAAACCTAACCCTAACCCTAACCCAACACTTACCCTAAACCTAACCCTAACCCTAACCCTAACACTTACCCTTAACCAAACCCTAACCCTTATCCTAACTCGAACCCTAAACCTAACCCTTAACCTAACCCTAACACTAACCCTAATCCTAAACCGAACCATTCCCCTAACCCTAATCCTATCCCTAACATTAATCCTTACTCTAACCCTATCCCTATCCTCAACCATAACCTTAACCCTAACCCTAACCCTAACCCTAACCCTTACCCTTATCCTTACCCTAACCCTAAACCTAACCGTTACCCTAACCCTAACACTAACCCTAACCTCAACCATAACCCTAACCCTAACCCTAACACTTACCCTAACCCTAACCCTTACCCTAACCTTAACACTAACCCTAACCTCAACCATAACCCTAACCCTAACCCTAACCCTAACCTCAACCTTAACCCTAACCCTAACCCTAACACTAACCCTTACCTCAGTCTTAACCCTAAACCTAACACTAACCCGAACCCTAACCACTACACTTACCCTAACACTAAGATTAACCCTGACCCTAACCCTAACCCTCTCCCTAACCCTAACTCTAACCCTAAACTCAACCTTAACCCTAACCCTAACCGTAACCCTAACTCTAACCCTTATCGTTACCCTAAAACTAAGCCTAACCCAAAACCTAACCCTAACCCTTACCCAAACCCTAACCCTAACCCTAACCCTTAAACTTACCCTCTCCCTAACCCTACACCTTACCCTAACCCTAACCCTAACCTTAACCCCAACGCTAAACCTAACCCTAAACTTAACCCTAACTCTTACCCTACACCTAAACCTAACCCTAACCGTTACCCTACCCCTACCCCTAATCCTAACCCTAACCCTTACTCTTACCCTCACCTTAACCTTAAGCCTAACCCTAACCCTAACCATAACTTTAACTATAACCCTTGTCCTTAACCTAACCCTAACCCTAACACTAACCTGAACCCTAACCTTAACCCTAACCCTAAGCCTTACCCTAACCCTAACCCTAACCGTAACCCTAACACTTACTCTAACCCTAACCCTAAACCTAACCCTAATACATACCCTTACCCTATCCCTACCCGTAACCCTAACAGTAACAATAAACCTAACCCTAACCGTAACCCTAACCCTAAATTTTACCCTAACCCTAACCCTAGCCCTAACCCTTACCCTAACCCTAACACTACACCTAACCCTAACCCTAAACCTAACCCTCACCCTTACCCTAACCCTAAACCTAACCCTAATCCTTACCCTTATCCTAAAGCAAACTCTAACCCTAACCCTAACCCTAACCTTAAACCTAACTCTAACCCTTACACTAACCCTAACCCTAACCCTAACCCTAATGATTACCTTTACCCTCAGCCTAACCCTAACCCTTACCCTAACCCTAACCCTAACCTTAACCCCAACGCTAAACCTAACCCTAACCCAAACCCTAACCGTAACCCTTACACTTACCCTAACCCTAACCATAACCTTAACCAAAACCATAACCCTAACCCTAATCCTATCCCTAACCCCAACTCTTATCCTTAGCCTAACCCTAACCCTAAACCTAACACTAACCCTAACCCCTAACCCTAACCTTAACTCTAACCCTTATCCTTACCCTAACCCTAACCCTAAACCTAACCCTAACCCTAAACCTAACACTTACTCTTACCCTAACCCTAATCCTAACCCTAACCCTAACCCTAACCCTAACCCTAAACCTAACCCTAACCCTAAACCTAACGCTTACTCTTACCCTAACCCTAATCCTAACCCTAACCCTAACCCTAACCCTAACATTTATCCTAACCCTAACAAACCCTAACCCTAACCCTTACCCTTACCCTAACCCTAACCCTAACCTTAACCAAAACCATAACCCTAACCCTAACCCTAACCCTATCCCTAACCCCAACTCTTATCCTTACCCTAAACCTAACCCTAAACCTAACACTAACAATAACCCCTAAACCTAACCGTAACACTAACCCTAAACCTAACCCTTACCCTTAACCTAACCCTAAACCTAACCCTAATCCTTACCATTTCCCTAACCCTAACCCTTACTCTAACCCTAATCCTAACCTCAATCTTAACCCTAACCCTAACCTCAACCCTTACCCTTACCCTAACCCTAACCCTAACCCTCACCCTAACCCTAACCCTTACCCTAAACCTAAACCTAAGCCTTACCCTTACATTTTCCCTAACCATAATCCTAACTCTATACCTTACCCTTACTCTAACCCTAAACCTAACCTAAACCCCAACCCTAAACATAACCCTAACCCTAACCCAAACCCTTACCCTAAACCTAACCCTAACCCTAACACTTACCCTTACCCAAACCCTAACCCTTATCCTAACCCTAACCCTAAACCTAACCCTTAACCTAACCCTTCCCCTAACCCTAATCCTAACCCTAACACTAACCCTTCCTCTAACCCTAACCCTATCCTCAACCATAACCTTAACATTAACCCTAACCCTAACCCTAACCCTTACCCTTACCCTTACCCTAACCCTAACCCTAACCCTAACCCTTACCCTAACCATAACACTAACCCTAACCTCAACCATAACCCTAACCCTAACCCTAACCCTAAACCTTACCCTAACCCTAACCCTTACCCTAACCCTAACACGAACCCTAACTTCAACCATAACCCTAACCCTAACCATAACCCTAACCCTAACCTCAACCTTAACCCTAACCTTAACCCTAACACTAACCCTAACCTCAATCTTAACCCTAACCCTAATACTAACCCGACCCTTACCCTAACCCTAACATTAGCCCCAACCCTAAACCTAACCCTAAACCTAACCCTTACCCTAACACTAACCCTAGCCCTAATCCTAAACCTAACACTTATACTTAACCTAACCCTAACCCTTATAATAACCCTAAACCTAACCCTAAACATAACCCTTAACCTAACCCTAACAATAACCCTAACCCTAACCCTAACCCTTACCCTAACCCTAACCCCAACACTAACCCTAGCCCTTATCCTTTCTCTAACCCTAACCCTAACTCTAACCCTAACCCTAACCCTAACCCTTACCCTAACCCGAAACCAAACCCTAACCCTTCCTCTAACCCTAACTCTAACCTCAACCATAACCCTAACCCTAACCCTGACCCTAACCCTTACCCTTACTTAACCCTAACCCTAACCCTAACACTTACCCTAACCCTAACCCTTACCCTTACCCTAACCCTAACTCTAACCCTAACCTCAACCTTAACCCAAACCCCAACCCTAACCCTGACTCTAACCCTTACCGTTACCCTAAAACTAAGCCTAACCCGAACCCTAACCCTAACCCTTACCGTAACCCTAACCCTAACCCTAACCCTTACCCTTACCCTCACCCTAACCCTAAACCTTACCCTAACACTAACCCTAACCTTAACCCCAACGCTAAACCTAAACCTAATCATAACCCTAACCCTTACCGTAACCCTAACCCTGACCCTAACCCTAACCCTTACCCTAAACCAACCCCTAATCCTAACCCTAAACCTTACCTTTAGCCTCACCTTAACCCTAACCCTAACCTTAAATATAAACCTTGTCCTTACCCTAACCCTAACCCTAACACTAACCCTAACCCTAATCTTAACTCTAACCCTAAGCCTTACCCTAACCGTAACCGTAACCGTAACACTTACCCTAACCCTAAACCTAACCCGAAACCTAACACATACCCTTACCCTAACCCTACCCGTAACCCTAACAATAACAATAAACCTAACCCTAACCCTAACCCTAAACATTACCCTAACCCTAACACTAGCCCTAACCCTTACCCTAACCCTAACACTAAACCTAACCCTAACCCCAAACCTAACCCTTACTCTTACCCTAACCCTAAACCTAACCCTAACCCTTACCCTTACCCTAACGCTAACCCTAACCCTAACCCTAACCCTAACCCTAACCTTAACCCTAACCCTAACCCTTACCCTAACCCTAACGCTAACTGTAACCCTAACACTTACCCTAACCCTAAACCTAACCCTCACCCTAACCCTAACACATAATCTTACCCTAACCCAAACCCTAACCCTAACGGTAACCCTAAACCTAACCCTAACCTTAACCCTAACCCTAAACCTTACCCTAAACCTAACCCTAACCCTTACCATTACACTAACAGTAAACCTAACCTTAACCCCAACCCTTAACGTAACCCTAACCGTAACCCTAACACTTACCCTTACCCTATCCCTAACCCTAAACCTAACCCCAACCCTAACCCTAACCCAAACCTTTACCCTAACCCTAACCCTAATCCTAAACCTAAACCTAAACCTTACCCTAACCCTAACCCTAAACCTAAACCTAACCCTAACCTTAACACTAACCCTTACCCTTACCCTAACCCTAACCCTAACCCTAACCCTAAACCTAAACGTAAACATAACCCTAACCCTAACATTTACCCTTAACCTAATCTAACCCTAAACATAAACCTAACCCTTACCCTTACACTCACCCTAACCTTAACCCTAAACCTAATCCTAACCCTAAACCTAACCCTAACCCTAACCCTTACCCTTAATCTAACCCTAACCCTAACACTACCCTAAACCTAACCTTAACCCTAACCCTTACCCTTACCCTAACACTAATCCTAACCCTAACCCTAACACTTATCCTATCCCTAACCCTAACCCTAACCCTAACCCTAAAGCTTACCATTAAGCTAACCCTAACCCTAACCTTAACCAAAACCTAACCCTACCCATAACTCTAACCCTTACCCTAACCCTAACCCTAAACCTAACCCTAAATCTAACCCTAACCCTTACCCTTTTCCTAACCCTAACCCTAACCCGAACCTTAACCTTTACCCTTACCCTAACCCTAACCCTAACCCTAACCCTAACCCTTACCTTACCCCTAACCTAACCTTAACCCTAACCCTTACACTTACCCTTACCCTAACCCTAACCCTAAAACTAACCCTAAACCTAACCCTAATCCTAAACCTTATCCTTTCCCTAAACCTAAACCTAACCCTAACAATAACCCTTACCCTTACCCTAACCTTAACCCTAATCCTAACCCTAACCCTAACCCTAACCTTAACCCTAAACCTAAACCTAACCCTAACCCTTACCCTTACCCTTACCCTAAACCTAACCCTAAAACTAACCCCAACCCTAACCCTAATCCTAACCTTTACCCTTACCCAAACCCCAACCCTAAACCTAATCCTAACCCTAACCCTAACCCTAACACATACCCTAACCCTAACCCTAAACCTTACCCTTAACCTAATCCTAACCCTAACCTTGACCCCAACCATAAACCTAATCCTAACTCTAACCCTAACCCTTACCCTAACCCTAACCCTAAAACTATCCCTATCACCTACCCCTACCCTAAACCTAACCCTAACCCTTATACTAAACCTAACCCTAATCCTAACCCTAACCCTAACCCTTAACCTTACCCTAACACTAACCCTAACCCCTAACCCTTAACCTTACCCTAACACTAACCCTAACCCCTAACCCTAACCCTTACCCTAACCCTAACCCTAACCCTAACCCTTACCCTAATCCTAAACCTAACCCTTACTCTAACCCTAACCCTAACCTCAATCTTAACCCTAAACCTAACCCTAACCCTTCCCCTTCCCCTAACCCTAACACTAACCCTAACCTTAATCCTAACCTTAACCCCAAACATAAACCTAATCCTAACCCTAAACCTTACCCTAACACTAACCCTAACCCTAACCCTAACCCTAACACTTACACTTACCCTAACCCTAACCCTTATCCTAACCCTAACACTAACCCTAATCCTAACCCTAACCCTTAACCTAACCCTAACACTAACCCTAAACCGTAACCCTACCCTTTCCCTAACCCTAACCTTAACCCTAATCCTTACCCTTACTCTAAACCTAACACTAAGTCTATACCTAACCCTAACACTAGTCCTAAGCCTTACCCTTACCCTAACACTAACCTTAACCCTAACCCTAACCCTAACCCTAAGCCTAACCCTAACCTTAAATCTAAACCTTATCCTTACCCTAACCCTAACCCTAAACCTAAACTTTACCCTTACCATAACCCTAAACCTAATCCTAACCCTTACCCTTACCATAACCCCAACCCTAACCCTAACCCTAAACTTAACCCTAACCATTACCTTGCCCTAAACCTAACCCTAACCCTAACACTTACCCTAACACTAACCCTAACCCTAAGCCTTACCCTTACCCTAACGCTACCCCTAACCCTAACACTTACCATAACCCTAACCTTAATGCTAACACTAACCCTAACCCTAAACCAAAACCTAACCCTTACCCTTACCCTAACCCTAACCCTAACCCTAAACCTAACCTCAACCTTAACCCTAACCCTAACCCTAACCCTAACCCTAACTCTAACCTTTACTCTAACCCTAACCCTAACCCTAACCTCAACCTTACCCTAACCCTAACCCTAACAGTAACCCTTACCCTTACCCTTACCTAACCCTAACCCTAAACCTAAACCTAACCCTAACCTCAACCTTAACCCTAACCCTAACCCTAATCCTAACCCTAAACTCAACCTTAAACCTAACCCTAATCCTAAACCTTAACCTTACCCTAACCCTAACCCTCACCTTAACCCCAACCCTAAACCTACCCTAACCCTAACCCTTACCCTAACCGTAATCCTAACCCTAACCCTAACCCTTACCCTAACCCTAACTCCAACCCTAACCCTAACCCTTACCCTTACTCTAACTCTAACCCTAACTCTAATCCTAATCCTACACCTAACCCTAACCCTTAACCTAACCCTAACCCTTCCTCTAACCATAACCCTAACCTCAACCATAAACCTAACCCTAACCCTAACCCTAACCCTAACCCTTACCCTAACACTAACCCTAAACCTAACCCGAACCCTAAACCTAAACCTAACCCTAAACCTTATCCTTTCCCTAACCTACCCCTAACCCTAATCCTTACCTTTACACTAACCCTAACCCTAACCCTTACCGTAACCCTAAACCTAAAACTAACCCTAACCCTAACCTTAACCATAACCCTAACCCTAACCCTAACTCTAACCCTAACCCTTAGCCTTACCTTACCCTAAACCTAACCCTAAAACTAACCCTAACCCTAACCCTAACCCTAACCTTAACCCTTACCCTAACTCTAACCCTAACCCTAAACCTAACCCTAACCCTAACCCAAACACCTAACCCTAACCCTAACCCTAACCCTTACCCTTACCGTAACCCTAACCCTATCCCTAACACTTGCCCTAACACTTAGCCTAACCCTTACCCTTAACCTAATCCTAACCCTAACCTTAACCCCAACCCTAAACCTAACACTAACCCTAACCCTAACCCTTACCCTAACTCTATCCCTAACCCTAACCCTTACCCTAACCCTAACCCTTCCTTTTCCCATACGCTAACCCTAACCCTAACCCTAATACTTACTCTAACCCTAACCCTAACCCTTACCCTTCCCTAATCCTAACCCTAACTTTAACCCCAACCCCAAACCTAACCCTAACACTAACCCTAACCCTTACACTAAACCTAATCCTAACTCTAACCCTAACACTTACCCTTACCCTAACTTAAACCCTTATCCTAACCCTAACCCAAACCCGAACACTAACTCTAACCCTTAACCTAACCCCTAACCCTAACCCTTACCCTAACCCTAAACCTAACCCTAATCCTTACCCTTACTCTAACGCTAACCCTAACTTTAACCCCAACCCCAAACCTAACCCTAACCCGAACCCTAACCCTAACTCTAACCCTAACCCGAACCCTAACCCTTACCCTTACCCTTACCCTAACCCTAACCTTAACCCTAACCCTAACCCTAACCCTAACCTTAATTCTAAACCTTATCCTTACCCTAACCCTAAACCTAAACCTAACCCTAACCCTAAAACTAACCCTTACACTTACCCTAACGGTAAATCTAAACCTAACACTTACTCTTACCATAAACCTAACCCTAACACTAACCCTAATGCTTACACTTACCCTAACCCTAACCCTAACCATAACTCGTACCCTAACCATAACCCTAACTTTAACCCTAAGCCTAACCTTAACCATAACCATAACCCTAACGAAAACCCTTAAACTAACCCAATCCCTAAACCTAACCCGAACTGTAACCCTATCCACAACCCTAAATCTTATCCTTACCCTAACCCTAAACCTAAACCTAACACTAACCCTAACCCCTAACCCTACCCCTCACCGTAACCCTAACCCTAACCCTAACCGTTACCCTTACCCTAACCCTAACCCTAAACGTAACCCATACCCTAAACCTAACCGCAACACTAAACCTAACCCTAACCCTAACCCTTACCCTAACCCTAACCTTAACCTCAACCCTAACCCTAAACCTAACCTTAACCTTAACCCTAACCCTTACCCTTACTCTAACGCTAAACCTAACTATAACCCTTACCCTGTCCCTAACCCTAAACTTAACCCCAACCCTAAACCGAATCCTAACCCTAACCCTAACCCTAACTCTTACTCTAACCCTAAACCTAACCCTACCCTAAAACTTACCCTTAACCTATCTTTAACCCTAACCCTACCCTAACCCTATCCAAACCCAAACCCTAACCCTAACCCTAACCCTTACCTAACCCTAACCCTAACCCTTACCCTTACCTTAACACAAAACCTAACCCTAACCCTTACCCTTACCCTTACCCTATTGCTAACCCTAACCCTAACCCTAACCATTACCCTAACCCTAACCCTAACCCTTACCTAACCCTAACCCTAACCCTAACCATTACCCTTACCGTAACACTAAACCTAACCCTAACCCTTACCCTTACACTTTCCTTTACCCTATTGCTAACCCTAACCCTAACCCTAACCCTTACCCTAACCATAACCCTAAACCTAACCGTAACCCTAAACCTAACAATAAACCTAACCCTAACCCTAACCCTAACCCTAAAACTTACCCTAACCCTAACATTAACCCCAACACTAAACCTAACCCTAACCCTAACCCTAACACTTACCCTTACCCTATCCCTAACCCTAAACCTAACCCGAACCCTAACCCTAACCCAAACCTTTACCCTAAACCTAACCCTAATCCTAAACCTAAACCTAACCCTAACCCTAACCCTAAACCTAATCCTAAACCTAACCCTAACCTTAACACTGACCATTTCCCTTACCCTAACCCTAACCCTAACCCTAACCCTAAACCTAAACCTAAACATAACCCTAATCCTAACACTTAACCTTAACCTAATCTAACCCTAAACATAAACCTAACCCTTACCCTTACACTCAACCTAACCTTAACCTTAAACTTAATCCTAACCCTAAACCTAACCCTAAACTTTACCCTCACTCTAACCCTAACCCTAACACTACCCTAACCCTAACCTTAACCCTAAACTTTACCCTTACCCTAACACTAACCCTAACCCTAACTCTAACACTTATCCTTTTCCTAACCCTTACCCTAACCCTAAATCTTACCATTAAGCTAACCCTAACCCTAACCTTAACCAAATGCTAACCCTACCCCTAACCCTAACCCTTACCCTAACCCTAACCCTAAACCTAACCCAAAACATAACCCTAAACCTAACCCTAACCCTTACCCTTTTCCTAACCCTAAACCTAAACCGAACCTTAACCTTTACCCTTACCATAACCCTAACCCTAAACCTAACCCTAACCCTAACCTTACCCCTAACCTAACCTTAACCCTAACCCTTACACTTACCCTTACCCTAACCCTAACCCTAAAACTAAACATAACCCTCACCGTAATCTTAACCCTTATCCTTTCCCTAAACCTAAACCAAACGCTAACAATAACCCTTACCCTTACCCTAACCTTAACCCTAATCCTAACCCTAACCCTAACCCTAACCTTAACCCTAAACCTAACCCTAACACTAACTCTTACCCTTACCCTTACCCTAAGCCTAACCCTAAAAGTAACCCTAACCCTACCCTAATCCTAACCTTTACCCTTACTCTAACCCCAACCCTAAACCTAAACCTAACCCTAACCCTAACCCTTACCCTTCCCTAATCCTAACCCTAACTTTAACCCCAACTCCAAACCTAACCCTAACACTAACACTAACCCTTACACTAACCCTAATCCTAACTCTAACCCTAACACTTACCCTTACCCTAACTTTAACCCTTATCCTAACCCTAACCCTAACCCGAACACTAACTCTAACCCTTAACCTAACCCCTAACCCTAACCCTTACCCTAACCCTAACCCTAATCCTAATCCTTACCCTTACTCTAACCCTAACCCTAACTTTAACCCCAACCCCAAACCTAACCCTAACCCGAACCCTAACCCTAACTTTAACCCTAACCCTAACCCTAATCCTTACCCTTACCCTAACCCTAACCTTAACCCTAACCCCAACCCTAACCCTAACCTTAATTCTAAACCTTATCCTTACCTTAACCCTAAACCTAAACCTAACCCTAACCCTAAAATTAACCCTTACACTTACCCTAATGGTAAATCTAAACCTAACACTTACCCTTACCATAAACCTAACCCTAACACTAACCCTAACGCTTACACTTACCCTAACCCTAACCCTAACCCTAACACTTACCCTAACCATAACCCTAACCTTAACCCTAAGCCTAACCTTAACCATAACCATAACCCTAACGAAAACCCTTAAACTAACCCAATCCCTAAACCTAACCCGAACTGTAACCCTATCCACAACCCTAAATCTTATCCTTACCCTAACCCTAAATGTAAACCTAACACTAACCCTAACCCCTAACCCTACCCCTCACCGTAACCCTAACCCTAACCCTAACCGTTACCCTTACCCTAACCCTAACCCTAACCGTAACCCTTACCCTAACCCTAACCCCAACACTAAACCTAACCCTAACCCTAACCCTTGCCCTAACCCTAACCTTAACCTCAACACTAAACCTAAACCTAACCATAACCCTAAACTTTACCCTTACCTTTACCCTAACCCTAACCCTAAACCTAACCTTAACCTTAACCCTAACCCTTACCCTTACCCTAACGCTAAACCTAACCCTAACCCTTACCCTATCCCTAACCCTAACCTTAACCCCAACACTAAACCGAACCCTAACCCTAACCCTAACCCTAACTCTTACTCTAACCCTAACCCTAACCCTGCCCTAAAACTTACCCTTAACCTATCTTTAACCCTAACCCTACCCTAACCCTATCCAAACCCAAACCCTATCCCTAACCCTAACACTTACCCTAACCCTAACCCTAACCCTTACCCTAACCCTAACCCTAACCCTAACCCTTACCTAACCCTAACCCTAACCCTTACCCTCACCTTAACACTAAACCTAAACCTAACCGTTACCCTTACCCTTACCCTTACCCTATTGCTAACCCTAACCCTAACCCTAACCCTTACCCTAACCCTAACCCTAACCCTAACCCTTACCTAACCCTAACCCTAACCCTAAACCTTACCCTTAGCGTAACACTAAACCTAACCCTAACCCTTACCCTTAACCTTACCCTTACCCTATTGCTAACCCTAACCCTAACCCTAACCCTTACCCTAACCATAACCCTAACCCTAACCGTAACCCTAAACCTAACAATAAACCTAACCCTAACCCTAACCCTAAAACTTACCCTAACCCTAACATTAACCCCAACACTAAACCTAACCCTAACCCTAACCCTAACACTTACCCTTACACTATCCCTAACCCTAAACCTAACCCAAACCCTAACCCTAACCCAAACCTTTACCCTAACCCTAACCCTAATCCTAAACCTAAACCTAAACCTTACCCTAACCCTAACCCTAATCCTAATCCTTAAACTTACCCTCACCCTAACCCTAACCCAAAACCTAAACCTAACCCTAACCCTAACCCTATCAACTAACCCTAACCCTAACCCTTACCCTTACCCTAACCCTACCCCTAACCCTAACACTTACCATAACCCTAACCTTAATCCTAACACTAAACCTAACCCTAAACCTTACCCTAACCCTAAACCTAACCCTAATCCTTACCCTAACCCTAAACCTAACCCTAACCCTTACTCTTTCCCTAAACCTAACCCTAACCCTAACCCTTACCCTTACCCTAACCCTAACCCTAAAACTAACCCTAACCCTAACCCTAACCTTAACCCTAACCCTAACCCTAACCCTAAATCTAACCCTAACCCTTAGCCTTACCTTACCCTAAACCTAACCCTAAAACTAACCCTAACCCTAACCCTAACCCTAACCTTTACCCTTACCCTAACCCTAACCCTAAAACTAAACCTAAATCTAACCCTAACCCAAACACCTAACCCTAACCCTAACCCTAACCCTTACCCTTACTGTAACCCTAACCCTATCCCTAACACTTACCCTAACCCTAAGCCTAACCCTTACCCTTAACCTAATCCTAACCCTAACCTTAACCCCAACCCTAAACCTAACACTAACCCTAACCCTAACCCTTACCCTAACTCTATCCCTAACCCTAACCCTTATCCTTACCCTTCCCCTACCCTAAACCTAACCCTAACCCTAACATTTACTCTAACCCTAACCCTAACCCTAACCCTTACCCTACCATAATCCTAACCCTAACTTTAACCTCAACCCCAAACCTAACCCTAACACTAACCCTAACCCTTACACTAACCCTAATCCTAACTCTAACCCTAACACTTACCCTTACCCTAACTTTAACCCTTATCCTAACCCTAACCCTAACCCGAACACTAACTCTAACCCTTAACCTAACCCCTAACCCTAACCCTTACCCTAACCCTAACCCTAACCCTAATCCTTACCCTTACTCTAACCCTAACCCTAACTTTAACACCAACCCCAAACCTAACCCTAACCCGAAACCTAACCCTAACTCTAACCCTAACCCTAAACCTAACCCTAACCCTTACCCTTACCCTAACCCTAAACTTAACCCTAACCCTAACCCTAACCTTAATTCTAAACCTTATCCTTACCCTAACCCTAAACCTAAACCTAACACTTACCCTTACCCTAACCCTAACCCTAACCCTAACCCTAACCCTAACACTTACCCTAACCATAACCCTAACCTTAACCATAAGCCTAACGAAAACCCTTACACTAACCCAATCCCTAAACCTAACCTGAACTGTAACCCTATCCCCAACCCTAAATCTTATCCTTATCCTAACCCTAACCCTAAACCTAACACTAACCCTAACCCCTAACTCTACCCCTAACCGTAACCCTAACCCTAACCCTAACCGTTACCCTTACCCTAACCCTACCCTAACCGTAACCCTTACCCTAGCCCTAACCCCAACACTAAACCTAACCCTAACCCTAACCCTTACCCTAACCCTAACCTTAACCCCAACACTAAACCTAACCCTAACCCTAACCCTAAACCTTACCCTTACCTTTACCCTAAACCTAACCCTAAACCTAACCTTAACCTTAATCTTAACCCAAACCCTTACCCTAACGCTAAATCTAAACCTAACCCTTACCCTAACCCTAACCCTAACTTTAACCCCAACCCTAAACCTAACCCTAACCCTAACTCTAACTCTTACTCTAACCCTAACCCTAACCCTACCCTAAAACTTACCCTTAACCTAACTTTAAGCCTAATCCTAACCTAACCCTTATCCTAACCCAAAACCTTACCCTAACCCTAACATTTAATCTAACCCTAACCCAAACCCTTACCCTAACCCTAACCCTTACCTAACCCTAACCCTAAACCTTACCCTTACCTTAACACTAAACCTAACCCTAACCCTTACCCTTACCCTTACCCTTACCCTATTGCTAACCCTAACCCTAACCCTAACCCTTACCCTAACCCTAACTCTAACCCTAATCGTAACCCTAAACCTAACAATAAACCTAACCCTAACCCTAACCCTAAAACTTACCCTAACCCTAACATTAACCCCAACACTCAACCTAACCCTAACCCAAACCATAACACTTACCCTTACGCTAACCCTAACCCTAAAACTAACGTTAACCCTAATCCTAACCTAACCCTTACCCTAACCCTAACCCTAATCCTAAACCTAACCCATACACTTACCCTAACCCTAATCCTAACCCTAAAACTAACCCTAACCCTAACACTAACCCTTACCCTTACTCAAAACCTAACCCTAAACCTATCCTTAACCTTGACCCTAACCCTTACCCTTACCCTAACGCTAAACCTAACAGTAACCCTTACCCTAACCCTAACCCTAACCTTAACCCCAACCCTAAACCTAACCCTAACCCTAACCCTTACACTTACCCTAACGCTAACCCTAACCCTAACCCTAACCCAACCTTAAACCTAACCCTAACACTTACCCTAACCGTAATCCAAACCGTAACCCTAACCGAATCCCTAACACTAACCCTAACCCTAACCCTAACAAATACCCTTACCCTAACCCTAACCCTAACCCTAACGGTAACATTAAACCTAACCCTAACCCTAACCCTAAACCTAAAACTTACCGTTAACCCTAACCCTAACCCTAACCCTTACTGGTACACTAAACCTAAACCTAACCGTAACCCCAACCATAAACCTAACCCTAACCCTAACCCTAACCCTTACCCTTACCCTAACCCTAACCCTAAACCTAAACCTAACCCTAACCCTTACCCTTAACCTTACCCTAAACCTAACAGTAACCCTAAACCTAACCCTAACCCTAACCTTAACCCTAAGCCTTACCCTTACCCTAACTCTAACCCTAACCCTAAACTTAACCCTAACCCTAAACCTAACACTAACACTTACCCTTACCCTAAACCTAACCATAAACCTAACCCTAACCCTTACCTTTACCCTCACCCTAACCTTAACCCTAACACTAACCCTAACCCTAAACCTAACCCTAAACCTAAACCAAAACCTTACTCTTAACCTAAACCTAAACCTATCCCTAACCCTGAGAATTAACCTAAGCCTGACCCTAAAACTAACCCTAACCCTCACCTTAACCCTAACCCTTACCCTTACCCTAACATTAACCCTAACCCTAACACTTATCATAACACTAACCCTAACCTTAAACCTTACCCTTACCTAACCCTAACCGTAAACTTAACCCTAAACCTAACCCTAAACCTAACCCTTACCATAACCCTAACCCTAAACCTAACCCGAACTCTAACTCTAACCCTAAACCTAACACTTACCATTACCCTAACCTTAAGGCTAACACTAACCCTAACCCTAAACCATACCCTAATCCTAAACCTAACCCTAATCCTTGCCCTAACTCTAAACCTAACCCTAACCCTTACCCTTTTCCTAACCCTAACCCTTACCCTTACCCTAACCCTAACCCTAAACCTAAATCTAACGCTAACCCTAACCCTAACCCTTACCCTATCCCTAACCTTAACCCCAACACTAAACCTAACCCTAATCCTAACCCTAACCCTTACCCTTACCCTAAACCCTTACCCTAAACCTAACCCTAAGCCTAAACTTATCCTTAACCCTAACCTGTACCCTTATCCTAACTCTAAACCTAACCCTAACCCTTACCCTAACCCTAACACTAACCTTAACACCAACCCTAAACCTAACCCTAACCCTAAACCTAACCCTAACCCTAACCCTAACCCTAACCCAACCCTACCCTAAAACTTACCCTTAACCTAACTTTAACCCTAACCCTAACCCTAACTCTTATCCTAACCCTAACCGTAACCCTAACCTAGACACTTAAACTAACCCTAACCCTAACCCTTACCCTAACCCTAACCCTAACCCTCAACCTAAACCTAACCCAAACCCGAACACTAACACTTACCCTCACCCTAAACCTAACCATTAACCTATCCCTAACCCTTACCTTTACCCTCACCCTAACCTTAACCCTAACCCTAACCCTAACCTTAACTCTAACCCTTATCCCTACCCTAACCGTAACCCTAAACCTAACCCTAAACCTAAACCAAACCCTTACTCTTACCCTAACCCTAAACCTAACCCTAACACTTACCCTTACCCTAACCCTGACTCTAACCCTAACCCTAACCCTAACACTTACCCTAAACCTAGCCCTAAAGCTAACCTGAACCTTAACCCTAACCCTTACCCTTACCCTAATGCTAAACCTAACCCTAACCCTTACCCTAACCCTAACCCTAAACTTAACCCCAACCCTAAATCTAACCCTTACCCTAAACCTATCCCTACCCTAAAACTTACCCTTAACCTAACTTTAACCCTAACCCTAACCCTAACTCTTATCCTAACCCTAATCCTAACCCTAACACTTAAACTAACCCTAACCCTAACCCTTACCCTAACCCTAACCCTAACCATTACCTAACCCTAACCCTAACCCTAACCCTTACCCTTACCTTAACACTAACCCTTACTCTAACCCTTACCCTTACCCTAACGCTAACTCTAACCCTAACCCTAACACTAACACATACCCTACGCTAACCCTAACCCTAACCCTAACCGTTACGCTAAACCTAACCCGAACCCTAACCCTAACGTTAAAAATAACCCTTACCATTACTCTAAACCTAAACCTAACCCTAACCCTTACCCTTACCCTAACGCTAACCCTAACCCTAACCCTAACCCTAACCTTAAACATAACCTAACACTTATCCTAACCGTAACCCTAACCGTAACCCTAACACTTACCCTAACACTAACCCTAACCCGAACCCTAACACATACCCTTACGCTGACCCTAACCCTAACCCTAACCTTAACCCTATCCCTAATCCTAACCCTAACCCTAACCCTAACCCTAAACCTAACCCTAACCCTAAACCTAACCCTAACCCTAACCTTAACCCTAACCCTTACCATTACCCTAACCCTAACCCTAACCCTAAACCTAAACCTAACCCTAACCCTAACACTAACACTTACCCTTACCCTAAACCAAACCATAAACCTAACCCTAACCCTTACCTTTACCCTCACCCTAACCTTAACCCTAACCCTAACCTTAACTCTAACCCTTATCCTTACCCTAACCCTAACCCTAAACCTAACGCTAAACCTAAACCAAACCCTTACTCTTACCCTAACTCTAAACCTAACCCTAACCCTTACCCTTACCCTAACCCTGACCCTAACACTAACCCTAACCCTCACCTTAACCCTAACCCTTACCCTTACCCTAACACTAACCCTAACCCTAACCCTAACCCTAACCATAACACTTATCCTAACCCTAACCCTAAACCTTACCCTTACCTAACCCTAACCCTAAACCTAACCCGAACCCTAACCCTAACCCTAACCCTAACCCGAACCGTTACCCTTACCCTAAACCTAGCTTTAAACCTAACCCTAACCCTAATTTTCCCCCTAACCCTAACCCTAACCCTAACCCTTAAACTTACCCTTACCCTAACCCTAACACTAATCCTAACCCCAACCCTAACCCTAACCCTAACAACTAACCCTAACCGTAACCCTAACCCTTACCCTTACCCTAACCCTACCCCTAACCCTAACACTTACCATAACCCTAACAGTAATGCTAACACTAACCCTAACCCTAAAACTTATCCTAACCCTAACCTAACCCTAATCCTTGCCCTAACCCTAAACCTAACCCTAACTTTTACCCTTTCCCTAACCCAAACCCTAACGCTAACCCTTACTCTTACCCTAACCCTAACCCTAAACCTAAACCTAACCCTAACCTTAACCCTAACCCTAACCCTTAGCCATACCTTACCCTAAACCTAACCCTAAAACTAACCCTAACCCTAACCCTAACCCAAACCTTTACCCTTACCCTAACCCTAACCCTAACCCTAAACCTAAACATAACCCTAACCCTAACACTAACAATTACCCTTACCCTAAACCTAACCATAAACCTAACCCTAACCCTTACCTTTACCCTCACCCTAACCTTAATCCTAACTCTAACCCTAACCCCTAACCTTAACTCTAACCCTTATCCTTACCCTAACCGTAACCCTAAACCTAACCCTAAACCTAAACCAAACCCTTACTCTTACCCTAAACCTAAACTTAACCCTAACACTTACCCTTACCCTAACCCTGACCCTAACACTAACCCTAACCCTCACCTTAACTCTAATCCTTACCCTTACCCTAACTCTAACCCTAACCCTAACCCTAAACCTAACACTTATCCTAACCCTAACCCTAACCCTAAACCTTACCCTTACCTAACCCTAACCATAAACTTAACCCTAACCCTAACCCTAAACCTAACCCTTACCAAAACCCTATCCCTAATCCTAACCCGAACCCTAACCCTAACCCTAACCCTTTCCCTTACCCTAAACCTAACCTTAACCTTAACCCTAACCCTTACCCTTACCTAATGCTAAACCTAACCCTAACCCTTACCCTAACCCTAACCCTAAACTTAACCCCAACCCTAAATCTAACCCTTACCCTAACCCTAACCCTAACCCTACCCTAAAACTTACCCTTAACCTAACTATAACCCTAACCCTAACCCTAAACCTAACACTTAAACTAACCCTAACCCTAACCCTTACCCTAACCCTAACCCTAACCCTAACCCTTACCTAACCCAAACCCTAACCCTTACCCTTACCTTAACACTAACCCTAACCCTAATCCTTACCCTTACCCTAACGCTAACCCTAACCCTAACCTAACCCTAACCCTAACCGTTACCCTAAACCTAACCCTAACCCTAACCCTAACCCTAACGCTAAACATAACCCTTACCATTACTCTAACCCTAAACCTAACCCTAACCCTTACCTTACCCTAACGCTAACCCTAACCCTAACCCTAAACTTAAACCTAAACCTAATCCTAACCCTAACCCTTAACCTTACCCTAAACCTAACACTAACCCTAAACCTAACCCTAACCCTAACCTAAACCCTAACCCTAACCCTTACCATTAACCTAACCCTAACCCTAACCCTAAACCTAAACCTAACCCTAACCCTAACACTAACACTTACCCTTACCCTAAACCTAACCATAAACCTAACCCTAACCCTTACCTTTACCCTCACCCTAACCTTAACACTAACCCTAACCCTAACCCTAACTTTAACTCTAACCCTAATCCTTACCCTAACCCTAACCCTAAACGTAACCCTAACCCTAAACCAAACCCTTACTCTTACCCTAACCCTAAACCTAACCCTAACCCTTACCCTTACCCTAACCCTGACCCTAACACTAACCCTAACCCTCACCTTAACCCTAACCCTTACCGTTGCCATAACACTACCCCTAACCCTAACCCTAACCATAACACTTATCCTAACCCTAACCCTAAACATTACCCTTACCAAACCCTAACCGTAAACTTAACCCCAACCCTAACCCTAACACTAAACCTTACCATAACCCTAACCCTAAACCTAACCCGAACCCTAACCCTAACCCTAACCCTAACCCTTACACTTAACCTTACCCTAGCTTTAAACCTCACCCTAACCCTAACCCTAATTTTACACCTAACCCTAACCCTAAACCTAACCCTTAAACTTACCCTTACCCTAACCCTAACACTAAACCTAACCCTAACCCTAACCCTAACAACTAACCCTAACCCTAAACCTAACCCTTACCCTTACCCTAACCCTACGCCTAACGCTAACACTTACCATAACCCTAACAGTAATGCTAACACTAACCCTAACCCTGAACCGTACCCTAAACTTAAACCTAACCCTAACCCTTACCTTTACCCTCAACCTAACCTTAACCCTAACCCTAACCCTAACCCTAACCTTAACTCTAACCCTAATCCTTACCCTAACCCTAACCCTAACGTAACCCTAACCCTAAACCAAACCCTTACTCTTACCCTAACCCTAAACCTAACCCTAACCCTTACCCTTACCCTAACCCTGACCCTAACACTAACCCTAACCCTCACCTTAAACCTAACCCTTACCCTTGCCATAACACTACCCCTAACCCTAACCCTAACCCTTAAACTTACACTTACCCTAACCCTAACACTAAACCTAACCCTAACCCTAACCCTAACAACTTACCCTAACCCTAAACCTAACCCTTACCCTTACCCTAACCCTACCCCTAACCCTAACACTTACCATAACCCTAACAGTAATGCTAACACTAACCCTAACCCTGAACCGTACCCTAAACTTAAACCTAACCCTAATCCTTGCCCTAACCCTAAACCTAACCCTAACCCTTACCCTTTCCCTAACCCTAACCCTTACCCTTACCCTAACCCTAACCCTAAACCTAACCCTAACCCTAATCCTTAGCCTTACCTTACCCTAAACCTAACCCTAAAACTAACCCTAACCCTAACCCTAACCATTACCCTTACCCTAACCCTAACCCTAAACCTAAACCTAACCCTAACCCTAACCCTAACACCTAACCCTAACCCTAACCCTAACCCTAACCCTAACCCTTAATCTTACCCTAACCCTAACCCTATGCCTAAAACTTACCCTAACCCTAAGCCTAACCCTTACCCTTAACCTAATCCTAACCCTAAACTTAACCCCAACCCTAAACCTAACACTAACCCTAACCCTTACCCTAACCCTAACCCTAACCCTAACCCTAACACTTACTTTACCCTAACACTAACCGTAACCCTTATCCTAACCCTAACCCTAACCCTAAACCTAACCCTTAACCTAACCCTAATACTAAGCCTAACCCCTAATCCTAACCCTTACCCTAACCCTAACCCTAACTCTAACTCTAACCCTAACCCTTACCCTTACCCTAACCCTAACGATAACTTTAACCCTAACCCTAACCCAAACCCTTCCCCTTCCCCTAACCCTAACCCTCACCCTAACACTTACTCTAACCCTAACACTAACCCTAACCCTTACCCTTCCCTAATCCTAACCCTAACCTTAACCCCTACCCCTAACCTAACCCTAACCCTAACCCTAACCCTTACACTAACCCTAACCCTAACTCTACCCTAACACATACCATTACCCTAACTTTAACCCTTACCCAAACCCTAACCCTAAACCTTACCATTACTCTAACCCTAACCCTAACTCTAACCCTAACCCTAACACTAACCCTTACACTTACCCTAACCCTAACCTAAACCCTAACCCTAACCCTAACCTTAATTCTAAACCTTATCCTTACCCTAACCCTAACCCTAAACCTAACCCTAACCCTAAACCTAACCCTTACCCTTACCCTAACGCTAAACCTAAACCTAATCCTTACCCTTACCATAACCATAACCCTAACACTTACCTTAACCTTAACCCTAACCCTAACCCTAAGCCTAACCTTAACCATAACCATAACCCTAACCAAAACCCTTACACTAACCCAAACCCTAAACCTATCCCGAACTGTAACCCTATACCTAACCCTAAATCTTATCCTTACCCTAACCATAAACCTAAACCTAACACTAACCCTAACCCCTAACCCTAACCGTAACCCTAACCCAAACCGTAACCCCTAACCTTACCCTAAACCTAACCCTAAACATAACCCTTACCCTAACCCTAACCCCAACACTAAACCTAACCCTAACCCTAACCCTTACCCTAACCCTAACCTTAACCCCAACACTAAACCTAACCCTAACCCTATCCCTAAACCTTACCCTTACCCTTACCCTATCCCTAACCCTAAACCTAACCTTAACATTAACCCTAACCCTTACCCTTACCCTAACGCTAAACCTAACCTTAACCCTTAGCCTAACCCTAATCCTAACCTTAACCCCAACCCTAAACCTAACCCTAACCCTAAACCTAACCCTTACCCTAACCCTAACCCTAACCCTACCCTAAAACTTATCCTTAACCTAACTTTAACCCTAACCCTAACCCTAACCCTTACCCTAAACCTAACCCTAACCCTTACCTAACCCTAACCCTAACCCTAACCCTTACCCTTACCTTAACACTAACCCTAACCCCAACCCTTATCCTTACCCTAAAGCTAACTCTAACCCTAACTCTAACACCAACACATACCCTTACACTAACCCTAATCCTAACCCTAACCGTAACCCTAAACCTAACCCTAACAATAACCCTAACCCTAACGCTAAACATAACCCTTACCATTACTCTAACTCTAAACCTAACCCTAACCCTTAACTTACTCTAACGCTAACCCTAACTCTAACCCTAACACTAACCTTAAACCTAACCCTAACACTTACCCTAACCGTAACTCTATCACTTACCCTAACACTAACCCTAACCCTAACCCTAACACATACCCTTACCCTAACCCTAACCCTAACCCTAACCGTAACCCTAAACCTAACCCTAACGCTAACCCTAACCCTAACCCTAAACCTTACCCTTAACCCTAACCCTAACCCTTACCGGTACACTAACCCTAAACCTAACCTTAACCCCAACCCTAAACCTAACCATAACCCTAACCCCAACCCTTACCCTTACCCTATCCCTAACCCTAAACCTAACCCTAACCCTAACCCTAACCCAAGCCTTTACCCTAACCCTAACCCTAATCGTAACCCTAACTCTTAACCTTACCCTAACCCTAACCCTAACCCTAAACCTAACCCTAACCCTAACCTTAACCCTAACTCTTACCCTTATCCTAACCCTAACCCTAACACATACCCTTACCTTGACCCTAAACCTAACCCTAACCCTAATCCTAACTCTAACCCTTAACCTTACCCTAAACCTAACACTAATCCTAAACCTAACCCTAACCCTAACCTTAACCCTAACCCTTACCATTACCTTAACCCTAACCCTAACCCTAAACCTAAACCTAACCATAACCCTAACACTAACACTTACCCTTACCCTAAACCTAACCATAAACCTAACCCTAACCCTTACATTTACCCTCACCCTAATCTTAACCCTAACCCTAACCCTAAACCTAAACTTAACTCTAACCCTAATCCTTACCCTAACCCTAACCCTAAACGTAACCCTAAACCTAAACCAAACCCTTACTCTTACCCTAACCCTAAACCTAATCCTAACCCTTACCCTTACCCTAACCCTGACCCTAACTCTAACCCTAACCCTCACCTTAACCCTAACCCTTACCCTTACCATAATACTAACCCTAACCCTAACCATAACACTTATCCTAACCCTAACCCTAAACCTTACCCTTACCTAACCCTAACCGTAAACTTAACCCCAACCCTAACCCTAACCCTAAACCTTATCATAACCTAACCCTAAACCTAACCCGAACCCTAACCCTAACCCTAACGCTAACCCTTACACTTAACCTAACCCTAGCTTTAAACCTCACCCCAACCCTAACCCTAAATTTACCCCTAACCCTAACCCTAACCCTTAAACTTACCCTTACCCTAACCCTAACACTAAATCTAACCCTAACCCTAACACTAACAACTAACCCTAACCCTAAACCTAACCCTTACCCTTACCCTAACCCTACCCCTAACCTTAACACTTACCATAACCCTAACAGTAATGCTAACACTAACCCTAACCCTGAAACGTACCCTAAACTTAAACCTAACCCTAATCCTTGCCCTAACCCTAAACCTAACCCTAACCCTTACCCTTTCCCTAACCCTAACCCTTACCCTTACCCTAACCCTAACCCTAAACCTAACCCTAACCCTAACCCTTAGCCTTACCTTACCCTAAACCTAACCCTAAAACTAACCCTAACCCTAACCCTAACCTTTACCCTTACCCTAACCCTAACCCTAAACCTAAACCTAACCCTAACCCTAACCCTAACACCTAACCCTAACCCTAACCCTAACCCTAACCCTTAACCTTACCCTAACCCTAACCCTATGCCTAAAACTTACCCTAACCCTAAGCCTAACCCTTACCCTTAACCTAATCCTAACCCTAAACTTAACCCCAACCCTAAACCTAACACTAACACTAACCCTAACCCTTACCCTAACCCTAACCCTAACCCTAACCCTAACACTTAATTTACCCTAACCCTAACCGTAACCCTTATCCTAACCCTAACCCTAACCATAAACCTAACCCTCAACCTAACCCTAATACTAACCCTAACCCCTAACCCTAACCCTTACCCTAACCCTAACCCTAATTCTAACCCTAACCCTAACCCTTACCCTTACCCTAACCCTAACCATAACTCTAACCCTAACCCTAACCCAAACCCTTCCCCTTCCCCTAACCCTAACCCTCACCCTAACACTTACTCTAACCCTAACACTAACCCTAACACTTACCCTTCTCTAATCCTAACCCTAACCTTAACCCCTACCCCAAACCTAACCCTAACCCTAACCCTAACCCTTACACTAACCCTAACGATAAATCTAACCTAACACTTACCATTACCCTAACTTTAACCCTTATCCTAACCCTAACCCTAACTTTAACACTAACTCTATCCCTTAAACTAACCCCTAACCCTAACCCTTACCCAAACCCTAACCCTAAACCTTACCCTTACTCTAACCCTAACCCTAACTCTAACCCTAACCCTAACACTAACCCTTACACTTACCCTAACCCTAACCTAAACCCTAACCCTAACCCTAACCTTAATTCTAAACCTTATCCTTACCCTAACCCTAACCCTAAACCTAACCCTAACCCTAAACCTAACCCTTACCCTTACCCTAACGCTAAACCTAAACCTAATCCTTACCCTTACCATAACCATAACCCTAACCCTAATCCTAACCTTAACCCTAACGCTAACTCTTACCCTAACCCTAACCCTAACCCTAACACTTACCCTAACCCTAACCCTAACCCTAACCCTAAGCCTAACCTTAACCATAACCATAACCCTAACCAAAACCCTTACACTAACCCAAACCCTAAACCTAACCCGAACTGTAACCCTATACCTAACCCTAAATCTTATCCTTACCCTAACCATAAACCTAAACCTAACACTAACCCTAACCCCTAACCCTAACCGTAACCCTAACCCAAACTGTAACCCTTACCCTTACCCTAAACCTAACCCTAAACATAACCCTTACCCTAACTCTAACCCCAACACTAAACCTAACCCTAACCGTAACCCTTACCCTAACCCTAACCTTAACCCCAACACTAAACCTAAACCTAACCCTAACCCTAAACCTTACCGTTACCCTTACCCTATCCCTAACCCTAAACCTAACCTTAACATTAACCCTAACCCTTACCCTTACCCTAACGCTAAACCTAACCTTAACCCTTAGCCTAACCCTAATCCTAACCTTAACCCCAACCCTAAACCTAACCCTAACCCTAAACCTAACCCTTACCCTAACCCTAACCCTAACCCTACCCTAAAACTTATCCTTAACCTAACTTTAACCCTAACCCTAACCTTAACCCTTACCCTAACCCTAACCCTAACCCTTACCTAACCCTAACCCTAACCCTAACCCTTACCCTTACCTTAACACTAACCCTAACCCTAACCCTTATCCTTACCCTAACGCTAACTCTAACCCTAACTCTAACACTAACCTTAAACCTAACCCTAACACTTACCCTAACCGTAACTCTATCACTTACCCTAACACTAACCCTAACCCTAACCCTAACACATACCCTTACCCTAACCCTAACCCTAACCCTAAACGTAACCCTACACCTAACCCTAACGCTAACCCTAACCCTAACCCTAAACCTTACCCTTAACCCTAACCCTAACCCTTACCGGTACACTAACCCTAAACCTAACCTTAACCCCAACCCTAAACCTAACTCTAACCCTAACCCTAACCCTTACCCTTACCCTATCCCTAACCCTAAACCTAACCCTAACTCTAACCCTAACCCAAGCCTTTACCCTAACCCTAACCCTAATCGTAACCCTAACTCTTAACCTTACCCTAAACCTAACCCTAACCCTAAACCTAACCCTAACCCTAACCTTAATCCTAAACCTTACCCTTATCCTAACCCTAACCCTAACCCTAAACCTTAACCTAACACTAAACCTAACACTAACACTTACCCTTACCCTAAACCTAACCATAAACCTAACCCTAACCCTTACCTTTACCCTCACCCTAACCTTAACGCTAACCCTAACACTAACTCTAAACTTAACTCTAACAGTTATCCTTACCCTAACCGTAACCCTAAACCTAACCCTAAACCTAAATCAAACCCTTACTCTTACCCTAACCCTAAACCTAACCCTAACACTTACCCTTACCCTAACCCTGACCCTAACACTAACCCTAACCCTCACCTTAACCCTAACCCTTACCCTTACCCTAACTCTAACCCTAACCCTAACCCTAACCTTAAACCTTACCCTTACCTAACCCTAACCGTAAACTTAACCCTAAACCTAACCCTAACCCTAACCCTAACCCTAACCCTAACCCTAACTCGAACCGTAACCCTAGCCCTAACCCTTAACTTTACCCTAAACCTAACCTTAACCTTAACCCTAACCCTTACCCTTACCCTAATGCTAAACCTAACCCTAACCCTTACCCTAAACCTAACCCTAAACCTAACCTTAACCTTAACCCTAACCCTACCCTTACCCTAATGCTTAACCTAACCCTAACCCTTACCCTAACCCTAACCCTAAACTTAACCCCAACCCTAAATCTAACCCTTACCCTATCCCTAACCCTAACCCTACCCTAAAACTTACCCTTAACCTAACTTTAACCCTAACCCTAACCCTAACCCTTACCCTAACGCTAACCCTAACACTTGCCCTAACCCTAACCCTAACCCTAACCCTAAGCCTAACCTTAAACATAACCATAACCCTAACCAAAACCCTTACACTAACCCAAACCCTTAACCTAACCCGAACTGTAACCCTATACCTAACCCTAAATCTTATCCTTACCCTAACCCTAAACCTAAACCTAACACTAACCCTAACCCCTAACCCTAAATGTAACCCTAACCCTAACCGTAACCCTTACCCTTCCCTAAACATAACCCTAACCATAACCCTTACCCTAACCCTGAATCCAACACTAAACCTAACCGTAACCCTAACCGTTACCCTAACCCTAACCTTAACCCCAACACTAAACCTAACCCTAACCCTAACCCTAAACCTTACCCTTACCCTTGCCGTAACCCTAACCCTAAACCTAACCTTAACCTTAACCCTAACCCTTACCCTAATGCTAAACCTAACCCTAACCCTTACCGTAACCCTAACCCTAACCTTAACCCCAACCCTAAACCTAACCCTAACCCTAACCCTACCCTAAAACTTACCGTTTACCTAACTTTAACCCTAACCCTAACCCTAAATCTTATCCTAAACCTAACCCTAACCCTAACCCTAACACTTAAACTAACCCTAACCCTAACCCTTACCCTAAACCTAACCCTAACCCTAACCCTTACCTAACCCTAACCCTAACCCTAACCCTTACCCTTACCTTAACACTAACCCTAACCCTTACCCTTACCCTAACGCTAACTCTAACCCCAACTCTAACACTAACACATACCCTTACACTAACCCTAATCCTAACCCTAACCGTAACCCTAAACCTAACCCTAACCCTAACCCTTACCCTTACCCTAACGCTAACTCTAACCCCAACTCTAACACTAACACATACCCTTACACTAACCCTAACCCTAACCATAACCATAACCCTAAACCTAACCCTAACCCTAACCCTAATCCTAACGCTAAACATAACCCTTAACATTACTCTAACCCTAAACCTACCCCTAACCCTTACACTTACCCTAACGCTAACCCTAACACTTACCCTAACCGTAACCCTAACCGTAACCCTAACACTTACCCTAACCGTAACCCTAACTGTAACCCTAACACTTACCCTAACACTAACCCTAACCCTAACCCTATCACATACCCTTACCCTATCCATAACCCTAACCCTAACCCTAACCGTAACCCTAAACCTAACCCTAACCCTAACCTTGAACCTAACCCTAAACCTTACCCTTAACCCTAACCCTAACCCTAACCCTTACCGGTACACTAACCCTAAAGCTAATCTTAACCCCAACCCTAAACCTAACCCTAACCCTAACCCTAACCCTTACCCTTACCCTATCCCTAACCCGACACCTAACCCTAACCCTAACCCAAGCCTCTACCCTAACCCTAACCCTAATCCTAACATTAACATTTAAACTTACCCTAAACCTAAGCCTAACCCTAAACCTAACCCTAACCCTAACCTTAACCCTAACCCTTACCCTTACCCTAACCCTAACCCTAACCCTAAACCTAAACCTAACCCTTACCTTTACCCTCACCCTAACCTTAACCCTAACCCTAACACTAAACCTAACCTTAACTCTAACCCTTATCCTTACCCTAACTGTAACCCTAAACCTAACCCTAAAACTAAACCAAACCCTTACTCTTACCCTAACCCTAAACCTAACCCTAAACTTACCCTTACCCTAACCCTGACTCTAACACTCACCCGAACCCTCACCTTAACCCTAACACTTACCCTTACCCTAACTCTAACCCTAACCCTAACCCTAATCCTAACACTTATCCTAACCCAAACCCTAACCCTAAACCTTACTCTTACCTAAACCTAACCGTAAACTTAACCCTAGCCCTCACCCTAACCCTAACCCTTACCATAACCCTAACCCTAATCATAAACCTAACCCTAACCCTAACCCTTACCCTTACCCTAAACCTAACCCTAAACCTAACCTTAACCTTAACCCTAACCCTTACCCTTACACTAATGCTAAACCTAACCCTAACCCTTACGCTAACCCTAACCCTTACCCTAACCCTAACCCTAACCCTATCCCTAACCCTTACCCTAACCCTAACCCTAAACCTAACCCTAACCCTTAACCCTAACCCTAACCCTTACCCTAAACCTAACCCTAACCCTATCCCTAACACTTACCCTAACCCTAACCCTAAACCTAACCCTAAACCTAACCCTTACCCTAACCCTAACCCTAACCCTAACCCTTACCCTAACCCTAACCCTTACCCTAATGCTAAACCTAACCCTAACCCTTACCCTAACCCTAACCCCAAACTGAACCCCAACCCTAAATCTAACCCTTACCATAACCCTAACCCTAACCCTACCCTAAAACTTACCCTTAACCTAACTTTAACCCTAACCCTAACCCTAACTCTTATCCTAACCCTAAACCTAACCCTAACACTAACACTTAAACTAACCCTAACCCTAAGCCTTACCCTAACCCTAACCCTAACCCTAACCCTTACCTAACCGTAACCCCAACCCTAATCCTTAACCTTACCTTAACACTAATCCTACCCTAACCCTTACCCTTACCCTAACGCTAACTCTAACCCTAACCCTAACACTAACACATACCCTAACCCTAACCCTAACCTTAACCCTAACCCTAATCCTAACCCTAACCCTTAACCTTACCCTAAACCTAACACTAACCCTAAACCTAACCCTAACCCTAAACTTAACCCTAACTCTTACCATTACCCTAACCCTAACCCTAACACTAAACCTAAACCTAACCCTAACCCTAACACTAACACTTACCCTTACCCTAAACCTAACCATAAACCTAACCCTAACCCTTAGCTTTACCCTCACCCTAACTTTACCCCTAACCCTAACCCTAACCCTCACCTTAACTCTAACCCTTACCGGTACACTGACCCTAAACCTAATCTTAACCCCAACCCTAAACCTAACCCTAACCCTAACCCTAACCCTTACCCTTACCCTATCCCTGACCCTAAACCTAACCCTAACCCTAACCCAAGCCTTTACCCTAACCCTAACCCTAATCCTAACCCTAACACTTAACCTTACCCTAAACCTAACCCTAACCCTAAACCTTACCCTAACCCTAACCTTAACCCTAACCCTTAACCTTACCCTAACCCTAACCCTAACCCTAACCCTAAACCTTACCCTAACCCTAACCTTAACCCTAAACCTTAACCTTACCCTAACCCTAACCCTAACCCTAACCCTAAACCTAACCCTAAACCTAACACTAACCCTTACCCTTACCCTAAACCTAACCATAAACCTAACCCTAACCCTTACCTTTACCCTCACACTAACCTTAACCCTAACCCTAACACTAACCCTAACCTTAACTCTAACCCTTATCCTTACCCTAACCGTAACCCTAAACTTAACCCTAAACATAAACCAAACACTTACTCTTACCCTAACCCTAAACCTAACCCTAACACTTACCCTTACCCTAACCCTGAACCTAACACTAAACCTAACCCTCACCTTAACCCTAACCCTTACCCTTACCATAACTCTAACCCTAACCCTAACCCTAACACTTATCCTAACTCTAACCCTAACCCTAAACCTTACCCTTACCTAACCCTAACAGTAAACTTAACCCTAACCCTAACCCTAACCCTAACCCTTACCATAACCCTAACCCTAACCCTAATCCTAATCGGAAACCTAACCATAACCCTAACCCTAACCCTTACCCTTACCCTAAACCTAACCCTAAACCTAAACTTAACCTTAAACCTAACCCTTACCCTTAACCTAATGCTAAACCTAACCCTAACCCTTACCCTAAACCTAACTCTAAACCTAACCTTAACCTTAACCCTAACCCTTACCCTTACCCTAACCCTAACCCTACCCTAAAACTTACCCTTATCCTAACTTTAACCCTAACCCTAACCCTAACTCTTATCCTAACCCTAACACTAACCCTAACCCTAACCCTGACACTTAAGCTAACCCTAACCCTAACCCTCACCCTAACCCTAACCCTAACCCTTACCTAACCCTAACCCTTAACCTTACCTTAACACTAACCCACACCCTAACCCTTACCCTAACGCTAACTCTAACCCTAACCCTAACACTAACACATATCCTAACCCTAACCCTAACCCTAGCCCTAACCCTAATCCTAACCCTAACCCTTAACCTTACCCTAAACCAAACACTAACCCTAAACCTAACCCTAACCCTAACCTTAACCCTAACCCTTACCATTACCCTAACCCTAACCCTAACCCTAAACCTAACCCTAACCCTAACATTAACACTAACACTTACCCTTACCCTAAACCTAACCATAAACCTAATCCTAACCCTTACCTTTACCCTCACCCTAACTTTAACCCTAACCATAACCCTAAATCTTATCCTAACCTTAACCCTAACCCTAACCATAACACTTAAACTAACCCTAACCCTAACCCTTACACTAACCCTAACCCTAACCCTAACCCTAACCCTAACCCTAACCCTAAACCTTACCCAAGCCTTTACCCTAACCCTAACCCTAATCCTAACCCTAACCCTTAACCTTACCCTAACCCTAACCCTAACCCTTACCTAACCCTAACCCTAACCCTAACCCTTACCCTTACCTTAACACTAACCCTAACTCTAACCCTTACCCTTACCCTAACGCTAACTCTAACCCTAACTCTAACACTAACACATACCCTTACACTAACCCTAATCCTAACTCTAACCATAACCCTAAACCTAACCCTAACACTAACCCTAACCCTAAAGCTGAACATAACCCTTACCATTACTCTAACCCTAAAACTAACCCTAACCATTACACTTACCCTAACGCTAACCCTAACTCTAACCCTAACCTTAAACCTAACCCTAACACTTACCCTGACCTTAACCCTAATCGTAACCCTAACACTTAGCCTAACACTGTCCCTAACCCTAACCCTAACACATACCCTTACCCTAACCCTAAACCTAACCCTAACCGTAACCCTACACCTAACCCTAACCCTAACCCTAACCCTAACCTTACCCTTAACCCTAACCCTAACACTAACCCTTACCGGTACATTAACCCTAAACCTAATCTCAACCCCAACCCTAAACCTAACCCTAACCCTAACTCTAACCCTTACCCTTACCCTATCCCTAACCCTAAACCTAACCCTAACCCTAACCCTAACCCAAGCCTTTACCCTAACCCTAACACTAATCCTACCCCTAACCCTTAACCTTACCCTCAACCTAAACCTAACCCTAAACCTTACCCTAACCCTAACCCTAACCCTAACCCTAACCCTAAACCTAACCCTAAACCTAACACTCACACTTACCCTTACCCTAAACCTAACCATAAACCTAACCCTAACCCTTACCTTTACCCTCACACTAACCTTAACCCTAACCCTAACACTAACCCTAACCTTAACTCTAACCCTTATCCTTAACCTAACCGTAACCCTAAACCTAACCCTAAACCTAAACCAAACCCTTACTCTTACCCTAACCCTAAACCTAACCCTAACACTTACCCTTACCCTAACCCTGACCCTAACACTAACCCTAACCCTCACCTTAACCCTAACCCTAACCCTAACCCTAACCCTTACCATAACCCTAACCCTTACCCTTACCCTAAACCTAACCCTAAACCTAACCTTAACCTTAACCCTAACCCTTACCCTTACCCTAATGCTAAACCTAACCCTAACCCTTACCCTAAACCTAACCTTAACCTTAACCCTAACCCTTACCCTTACCCTAAAACTAACCCTACCCTAAAACTTACCCTTAACCTAACTTTAACCCAAACCCTAACCCTAACTCTTATCCTAACCCTAACTCTAACCCTAACCCTAACCCTAACACTTAAACTAACCCTAACCCTAACCCTAACCCTAACCCTTACCTAACCCTAACCCTTAACCTTACCTTAACACTAACCCAAACCCTAACCCTTACCCTTACCCTAACGCTAACTCTAACCCTAACCCTAACACTAACACATATCCTAACCCTAACCCTAACCTTAACCCTAACCCTAATCCTAATCCTAACCCTTAACCTTACTCTAAACCTAACACTAACCCTAAACCTAACCCTAACCCTAACCTTAACCCTAACACTTACCATTACCCTAACCCTAACCCTAACCCTAAACCTAAACCTAACCCTAACCCTAACACTAAAACTTACCCTTACCCTAAACCTAACCATAAACATAACCCTAACCCTTACCTTTACCCTCACACTAACCTTAACCCTAACCTTAACCCTAACCCTAACCTTAACTCTAACCCTTATCCTTACCCTAACCCTAACCTTAAACCTAACCCTAACCCTAAACCAAATCCTTACTCTTACCCTAACCCTAAACTTAACCCTAACCCTTACCCTTACCCTTACCCGGACTCTAACACTAACCCTAACCCTCAACTTAACCCTAACCCTTACCCTTACCCTAACACTAACCCTAACCTTAACCCTAACCATAACACTTATCCTAACCCTAACCCTAAACCTTACCTTTACCTAACCCTAACCGTAAA
Source organism: Megascapheus bottae (assembly GCA_024803745.1). Classification (NCBI taxonomy): domain Eukaryota; kingdom Metazoa; phylum Chordata; class Mammalia; order Rodentia; family Geomyidae; genus Megascapheus; species Megascapheus bottae. The sequence continues at coordinate 1,842,415 of JANJXV010000188.1, forward strand.
CTTAACCCCAACCCTAACACTAAACCTAACCCTTACCATAACCCTAACCCTGAACCTAACCCGAACCCGAACCCTAACCCTAACCCTAAACCTTACCCTTACCCTTACCCTAACCCTAGCTTTAAACCTCAACCTAACCCTAACCCTAACTGTACCCCTAACGCTAACACTAACCCTAACCCTTAAACTTACCCTTACCCTAGCCATAACACTAAACCTAACCCTAAGCCTAACCCTAACCCTAACAACTAACCATAACCCTAACCCTAACCCTTAACCTTACCCTAAACCTACCCCTAACCCTAACACTTACCATAACCCTAACAGTAATGCTAACACTAAACCTAACCCTAAATCTTACCCTAACCCTAAACCTAACCCTAATCCTAACCCTAACCCTTACCTTTTCCCTAACCCTAACCCTAACCCTAACCCTTACCCTTACCCTAACACTAACCCTAAACCTAACCCTAACCCTAACCCTAACCCTAACCTTATCCCTAACCTTAACCCTAACCCTTAGCTTTACCTTACCCTAAACCTAACCCTAAAACTAACCCTAACCCTAACCCTAACCCTAACCTTTACCCTTACCCTAACCCTAACCCTAAACCTAAACCTTACCCTAACCCTAACCCTAACCCTAACCCTTTACTCTCACCCTAACTTTAACCCTAACCCTAACCCTACATCTTATCCTAACCGTATCCCTAACCCTAAACATAACACTTAAACTAACCCTAACCCTAAGCCTAACCCTAACACTTAAACTAACCCTAACCCTAACCCTTACCCTAACCCTAACCCTAACCCTTACTTAACCCTAACCCTAACCCTAACACTTACCCTTACCTTAACACTAACCCTAACCCTAACCCTAACCCTTACCCTTACCCTAACGCTAACTCTAACCCTAACTCTAACACTAACACATACCCTTACACTAACCCTAATCCTAACCCTAACCCTAACCCTAAACCTAACCCTAACACTAACCCTAACCCTAAAGCTAAACATAACCCTTACCATTACTCTAACCCAAAACCTAACCCTAACCATTACACTTACCCTAACGCTAACCCTAACCCTAACCCTAACCTTAAACCTAACCCTAACACTTACCCTAACCTTAACCCTAATCGTAACCCTAACACTTACCGTAACACTGTCCCTAACCCTAACCCTAACACATACCCTTACCCTAACCCTAACCCTAACCCTAACCGTAACCCTACACCTAACCCTAACCCTAACCCTAACCCTAAACCTTACCCTTAACCCTAACCCTAACCCTAACCCTTACCGGTACACTAACCCTAAACCTAATCTCAACCCCAACCCTAAACCTAACCCTAACACTAACCCTAACCCTTACCCTTCCCTATCCCTAACCCTAAACCTAAACCTAACCCTAACCTTAACCCAAGCCTTTACCCTAACCCTAACCCTAATCCTAACCCTAACCCTTAACCTTACCCTAAACCTAACCCTAACCCTAAACCTTACCCTAACCCTAACCTTAACCCTAAACCTTACCCTTACCCTAACCCTAACCCTAACCCTAAACCTAACCCTAAACCTAACACTCACACTTACCCTTACCCTAAACCTAACCATAAACCTAACCCTAACCCTTACCTTTACCCTCACACTAACCTTAACCCTAACCCTAACACTAACCCTAACCTTAACTCTAACCCTTATCCTTACCCTAACCGTAACCCTAAACCTAACCCTAAACCTAAACCAAACCCTTACTCTTACCCTAACCCTAAACCTAACCCTAACACTTACCCTTACCCTAACCCTGACCCTAACACTAACCCTAAACCTCACCTTAACCCTAAACCTTATCCTTACCCTAACTCTAACCCTAACCCTAACCCTAACCCTAACACTTATCCTAACCCTAACCCTAACCCTAAACCTTACCCTTACCTAACCCTAACCGTAAACTTAACCCTAACCCTAACCCTAAACCTAACCCTTACCATAACCCTAACCCTAATCCTAACCCGAACCCTAACCCTAACCCTAACCCTAACCCTTACCCTTACCCTAAACCTAACCATAAACCTAACCTTAACCTTAACCCTAACCCTTACCCTTACCCTAATGCTAAACCTAACCCTAACCCTTAACCTAAACCTAACCCTAAACCTAACCTTAACCTTAACCCTAATCCTTACCCTTACCCTAACCCTAACCCTACCCTAAAACTTACCCTTAACCTAACTTTAACCCAAACCCTAACCCTAACTCTTATCCAAACCCTAACTCTAACCCTAACCCTAACCCTAACCCTTAAACTAACCCTAAACCTAACCCTTACCCTAACCCTAACCCTAACCCTAACCCTTACCTAACCCTAACCCTTAACCTTACCTTAACACTAACCCAAACCCTAACCCTTACCCTTACCCTAACGCTAACTCTAACCCTAACCCTAACACTAACACATATCCTAACCCTAACCCTAACCTTAACCCTAACCCTAATCCTAACCCTAACCCTTAACCTTACCCTAAACCTAACACTAACCCTAAACCTAACCCTAACCCTAAACTTAACCCTAACACTTACCATTACCCTAACCCTAACCCTAACCCTAACCCTAAACCTAACCCTAACCCTAACACTAAAACTTACCCTTACCCTAAACCTAACCATAAACATAACCCTAACCCTTACCTTTACCCTCACCCTAACCTTAACCCTAACCTTAACCCTAACCCTAACCTTAACTCTAACCCTTATCCTTACCCTAACCCTAACCTTAAACCTAACCCTAACGCTAAACCAAACCCTTACTCTTACCCTAACCCTAAACTTAACCCTAACCCTTACCCTTACCCTAACCCGGACCCTAACACTAACCCTAACCCTCAACTTAACCCTAACCCTTACCCTAACACTAACCCTAACCCTAACCATAACCATAACACTTATCCTAACCCTAACCCTAAACCTTACCCTTACCTAACCCTAACCGTAAACTTAACCCCAACCCTAACACTAAACCTAACCCTTACCATAACCCTAACCCTGAACCTAATCCGAACCCTAACCCTAACCCTAACCCTAACCCTTACCCTTACCCTTACCTTAACCCTAGCTTTAAACCTCAACCTAACCCTAACCCTAACTTTACCCCAAACCCTAACCATAACCCTAACACTTAAACTTACCCTTACCCTAACCCTAACACTAAACTTAACCCTAAGCCTAACCCTAACCCTAACAACTAACCATAACCCTAACCCTAAACCTTACCCTTACCCTAACCCTAGCCCTAACCCTAACACTTACCATAACCCTAACAGTAATGCTAACACTAACCCTAACCCTAAACCTTACCCTAACCCTAAACCTAACCCTAACCCTAACCCTAACCCTTACCTTTTCCCTAACCCTAACCCTAACCCTAACCCTTACCCTTACCCTAACCCTAACCCTAAACCTAACCCTAACCCTAACCCAAACCTTAACCCTAACCTTAACCCTAACCCTTAGCCTTACCTTACCCTAAACCTAACCCTAAAACTAACCCTAACCCTAACCCTAACCCTAACCCTAACCTTTACCCTTACCCTAACCCTAACCCTAAACCTAAACCTTACCCTTACCCTAACCCTAACCCTATCCCTAACACTTACCCTAACCCGAAGCCTAACCCTTACCCTTAAGCTAATCCTAATCCTAACCTTAACCCCAACCCTAAACCTATCACTAACCCTAACCCTTACCCTAACCCTAACCCTAACCCTAACACTAACACCTACCTTTACCCTAACCCTAACCGTAACCCTTATCCTAACCCTAACCCTAATCCTAAACCTAACCCTTAACCAAACCCTAACACTAACCCTAACCCCTAACCCTAACCCTTACCCTAACCCTAACCCTAACTCTAACCCTAACCCTAACCCTTACCCTTACCCTAACCCTAACCCTAACCCAAACCCTTCCCCTTCCCCTAACGCTAACCCTAACCCTAACCCTAACACTTACTCTAACCCTAACCCTAACCCTAACCCTTACCCTTCCCTAATCCTAACCCTAACCTTAACCCCTACCCCAAACCTAACCCTAATCCTAACCCTAACCCTTACACTAACCCTAACCCTAACTCTACCCTAACACTTATCCTTACCCTAAATTTAACCCTTATCCTAACCCTACCCCTAACTTTAACACTAACTCTAACCCTTTAACGAACCCCTAACCCTAACCCTAACCCTAACCCTAACCCTCACCTTAACCCTAACCCTTACCCTAACCCTAATCCTAACCCTAACCCTAACCCTAGCCCTAACCCTAACCCTAACCCTAACACTTATCCTAACCCTAACCCTAACCCTAAACCTAACCCTTAACCAAACCCTATCACTAACCCTAACCCCTAACCCTAACCCTTACCCTAACCCTAACCCTAACTCTAACCCTAACCCTAACCCTTACCCTTACCCTAACCCTAACCCTAACCCAAACCCTTCCCCTTCCACTAACGCTAACCCTAACCCTAACCCTAACACTTACTCTAACCCTAACCCTAACCCTAACCCTTACCCTTCCCTAATCCTAACCCTAACCTTAACCCCTACCCCAAACCTAACCCTAATCCTAACCCTAACCCTTACACTAACCCTAACCCTAACTCTACCCTAACACTTATCCTTACCCTAAATTTAACCCTTATCCTAACCCTACCCCTAACTTTAACACTAACTCTAACCCTTTAACGAACCCCTAACCCTAACCCTTACCCAAACCCTAACCCTAAACCTTACCCTTACTCAAACCCTAACCCTAACTCTAACCCTAACCCTAACACTAACCCTTACCCTTACCCTAAACCTTACCTAAACCCTAACCCTAACCCTAACCTTAATTCTAAACCTTATCCTTACCCTAACCCTAACCCTAAACCTAACCCTAACCGTAAACGTAACTCTTACCCTTACCCTAACGCTAAACCTAAACCTAATCCTTACCCTTACCATAACCATAACCCTAAACCTAATCCTAACCTAAACCCTAACGTTAACCCTTACCCTAACCCTAACCCTTACCCTAACACTTACCCTAACCCTAACCCTAACCCTAAGCCTAACCTTAACCATAACCATAACCATAACCAAAACCCTTACACTAACCCAAACCCTAAACCTAACCCGAACTGTAACCCTATACCTAACCCTAAATCTTATCCTTACCCTAACCCTAAACCTAAACCTAACACTAACCCTAACCCCTAACCCTAACCGTAACTCTAACCCTAACCGTAACCCTTACCCTTACCCTAAACCTAACCCTAAATATAACCCTTACCCTAACCCTAAGCCCAACACTAAACCTAACCCTAACCCTAACCCTTACCCTAACCCTAATCTTAACCCCAACACTAAACCTAACCCTAACCCTAACCATAAACCTTACCCTAAACCTAACCCTAACCCTAAACTTAACCCTAACCCTAACCTTAACCCTAAACCTTACCCTTATCCTAACCCTAACCCTAACCCTAACCCTAAACTTAACCCTAAACCTAACACTAACACTTACCCTTACCCTAAACCTAACCATAAACCTAACCCTAACCATTACCTTTACCCTCACCCTAACCTTAACCCTAACCCTAACACTAACCCTAAGCTTAACTCTAACCCTTATCCTTACCCTAACCGTAACCCTAAACCTAACCCTAAACCTAAACCAAACCCTTACTCTTACCCTAACCCTAAAACTAACCCTAACACTTACCCTTACCCTAACCCTGACCCTAACACTAACCCTAACCCTCACCTTAACCCTAACCCTTACCCTAACCCTAATCCTAAACCTAACCCTAACCCTAGCCCTAACCCTAACCCTAACCCTAACACTTATCCTAACCCTAACCCTAACCCTAAACCTAACTCTTAACCAAACCCTAACACTAACCCTAACCCCTAACCCTAACCCTTACACTAACCCTAACCCTAACTCTAACCCTAACCCTAACCCTTACCCTTACCCTAACCCTAACCCTAACCCAAACCCTTCCCCTTCCCCTTCCCCTAACGCTAACCCTAACCCTAACCCTAACACTTACTCTAACCCTAACCCTAACCCTAACCCTTACCCTTCCCTAATCCTAACCCTAACCTTAACCCCTACCCCAAACCTAACCCTAATCCTAACCCTAACCCTTACACTAACCCTAACCCTAACTCTACCTTAACACTTATCCTTACCCTAAATTTAACCCTTATCCTAACCCTACCCCTAACTTTAACACTAACTCTAACCCTTTAACGAACCCCTAACCCTAACCCTTACCCAAACCCTAACCCTAAACCTTACCCTTACTCAAACCCTAACCCTAACTCTAACCCTAACCCTAACACTAACCCTTACCCTTACCCTAAACCTTACCTAAACCCTAACCCTAACCCTAACCTTAATTCTAAACCTTATCCTTACCCTAACCCTAACCCTAAACCTAACCCTAAACGTAAACGTAACTCTTACCCTTACCCTAGCGCTAAACCTAAACCTAATCCTTACCCTTACCATAACCATAACCCTAAACCTAATCCTAACCTAAACCCTAACGCTAACCCTTACCCTAACCCTAACCCTTACCCTAACACTTACCCTAACCCTAACCCTAACCCTAAGCCTAACCTTAACCATAACCATAACCATAACCAAAACCCTTACACTAACCCAAACCCTAAACCTAACCCGAACTGTAACCCTATACCTAACCCTAAATCTTATCCTTACCCTAACCCTAAACCTAAACCTAACACTAACCCTAACCGTAACTCTAACCCTAACCGTAACCCTTACCCTTACCCTAAACCTAACCCTAAATATAACCCTTACCCTAACCCTAAGCCCAACACTAAACCTAACCCTAACCCTAACCCTTACCCTAACCCTAACCTTAACCCCAACACTAAACCTAACCCTAACCCTAACCATAAACCTTACCCTAAACCTAACCCTAACCCTAAACTTAACCCTAACCCTAACATTAACCCTAAACCTTACCCTTATCCTAACCCTAACCCTAACCCTAAACCTAAACTTAACCCTAAACATAACACTAACACTTACCCTTACCCTAAACCTAACCATAAACCTAACCCTAACCATTACCTTTACCCTCACCCTAACCTTAACCCTAACCCTAACACTAACCCTAAGCTTAACTCTAACCCTTATCCTTACCCTAACCGTAACACTAAACCTAACCCTAAACCTAAACCAAACCCTTACTCTTACCCTAACCCTAAACCTAACACTAACACTTACCCTTACCCTAACCCTGACCCTAACACTAACCCTAACCCTCACCTTAACCCTAACCCTTACCCTAACCCTAGCCCTAACCCTAACCCTAACCCTAGCCCTAACCCTAACCCTAACCCTAACACTTATCCTAACCCTAACCCTAACCCTAAACCTTACCCTGACCTACCCCTAACCGTAAACTTAACCCTAACCCTAACCTTAACCCTAATCCTTACCATAACCCTAACCCTAATCCTAACCCGAACCCTAACCCTAACCCTAACCCTAACCCTTACCCTTACCCTAAACCTAACCCTAAACCTAACCTTAACCTTAACCCTAACCCTTACCCTTACCCTAATGCTAAACCTAACCCTAACCCTTACCCTAAACCTAACCCTAAACCTAACCTTAACCTTAACCCTAACCCTTACCCTTACCCAAATGCTAAACCTAACCCTAACCCTTACCCTAACCCTAACCCTAAACTTAACCCCAACCCTAAATCTAACCCTTACCCTAACCCTAACCCTAACCCTACCCTAAAACTTACCCTTAACCTAACTTTAATCCTAACCCTAACCCTAACCCTTACCCTAACCCTATCCCTAAACCTAACACTTACCCTAACCCTAACCGTACCCTAACCCTAAGCCTAACCTTAACCATAACCATAACCCTAACCAAAACCCTTACACTAACCCAAACCCAAAACCTAACCTGAACTGTAACCCTATACATAACCCTAAATCTTATCCTTACCCTAACCCTAAACCTAAACCTAACACTAACCCTAACCCCTAAACCTAACCGTAACCCTAACACTAACCGTAACCCTTACCCTTACCCTAATCCTAACCCTAACCATAACCCTTACCCTAACCCTAACCCCAACACTAAACCTAACCCTAAACCTAACCCTTACCCTAAACCTAACCTTAACCCCAACACTAAACCTAACCCTAACCCTAAACCTAAACCTTCCCTTACCCTTACCCTTACCCTAACCCTAACCCTAACCCTAAACCTAACCTTAACCTTAACCCTAACCCTTACCCTAACGCTAAACCTAACCCTAACCATTACCCTAACCCTAACCCTAACCTTAACCCCAACCGTAAACCTAACCCTAACCCTAACCCTACCCTAAAACTTACCCTTAACCTAACTTTAACCCTAACTCTAACCCTAACTCTTATCCTAACCCTAACCCTAACACTAACACTTAAAGTAACCCTAACCCTAACCCTTACCCTAACCCTAACCCTAACCCTAACCCTTACCTAACCCTAACCCTAACCCTAACCCTTACCCTTACCTTAACACTAACCCTAACCCTAACCCTTACCCTTACACTAACGCTCACTCTAACCCTAACTCTAACACTAACACATACCCTTACACTAACCCTAATCCTAACCCTAACCATGACCCTAAACCTAACCCTAACCCTAACCCTAACGCTAAACCTAACCCTTACCATTACTCTAACCCTAAACCAACCCTAACCCTTACACTTACCCTAACGCTAACCCTAACCCTAACCCTAACCCTTACCCTAAACCTAACCATAAACCTAACCCTAACCATTACCTTTACCCTCACCCTAACCTTAACCCTCACTCTCACACTAACCCTAACCTTAACTCTAACCCTTATCCTTACCCTAACCGTAACCCTAAACCTAACCCTAAACCTAAACCTAACCCTTACACTTACCCTAACCCTGAACCTTACCCTAACACTTACCCTTACCCTAACCCTGACCCTAACACTAACCCTAACCCTCACCTTAACCCTAACCCTTACCCTTACACTAACTCTAACCCTAACCCTAACCCTAACCCTAACACTTATCCTAACCCTAACCCTAACCCTAAACCTTACCCTTACCTACCCCTAACCGTAAACTTAACCCTAACCCTAACCCTAAACCTAACCCTTACCATAACCCTAACCCTAATCCTAACCCGAACTCTAACCCTAACCCTAGCCCTTACCCTTACCCTAAACCTAACCATAAACCTGACCTTAACCTTAACCCTCACCCTTAACCTTACCCTAATGCTAAACCTAACCCTAACCCTTACCCTAAACCTAACCCTAAACCTAACCTTAACCTTAACCCTAACCCTTACCCTTACCCTAATGCTACACCTAACCCTAACCCTTACCCTAACCCTAACACTAAACTTAACCCCAACCCTAAATCTAACTCTTACCCTAACCCTAACCCTAACCCTACCCTAAAACTTACCCTTAACCTAACTTTAACCCTAACCCTAACCCTTACCCTTACCCTAACCCTATCCCTAACCCTAACACTTACCCTAACCCTAACCCTAACCCTAACCCTAAGCCTAACATTAACCATAACCATAACCCTAACCAAAACCCTTACACTAACCCAAACTCAAAACCTAACCTGAACTGTAACCCTATACCTAACCCTAAATCTTATCCTTACCCTAACCCTAAACCTAAACCTAACACTAACCCTAACCCCTAAACCTAAACGTAACCCTAACCCTAACCGTAACCCTTACCCTTACCCTAAACCTAACCCTAACCATAACCCTTACCCTAACCCTAACCCCAACACTAAACCTAACCCTAACCCTAACCCTTACCCTAACCCTAACCTTAACCCCAACACTAAACCTAACCCTAACCCTAAACCTAAACCTTCCCTTACCCTTACCCTTACCCTAACCCTAACCCTAACCCTAAACCTAACCTTAACCTTAACCCTAACCCTTACCCTAACGCTAAACCTAACCCTTACCATTACCCTAACCCTAACCCTAACCTTAACCCCAACCCTAAACCTAACCCTAACCCTAACCCTACCCTAAAACTTACCCTTAACCTAACTTTAACCCTAACCCTAACCCTAACTCTTATCCTAACCCTAACCCTAACCCTAACACTAACACTTAAATAACCCTAACCCTAACCCTTACCCTAACCCTAACCCTAACCCTAACCCTTACCTAACCCTAACCGTAACCCTAACCCTTACCCTTACCTTAACACTAACCCTAACCCTAACCCTTACCCTTACCCTAACGCTAACTCTAACCCTAACTCTAACACTAACACATACCCTTACACTCACCCTAATCCTAACCCTAACCGTAACCCTAAACCTAACCCTAACCCTAACGCTAAACATAACCCTTACCATTACTCTAACCCCAAACCTAACCCTAACCCTTACACTTACCCTAACGCTAACCCTAACACTAACCCTAACCCTAACCTTAAACCTAACCCTAACACTTACCCTAACCGTAACCCTAACCGTAACCCTAACACTTACCCTAACACTAACCCTAACCCTAACCCTAACACATACCCTTACCCTAACCCTAACCCTAACCCTAACCATAACCCTAACCCTAAACCTTACCCTTAACCCTAAACCTAACCCTAACCCTTACCGGTACACTAACCCTAAACCTAACCTTAACCCCAACCCTAAACCTAACCCTAACCCTATCCCTAACCCTTACCCTTACCCTATCCCTAACCCTAAACCTAACCCTAACCCTAACCCTAACCCAAGACTTTACCCTAACCCTAACCCTAATCCTAACCCTAACCCTTAACCTTACTCTAAACCTAACCCTAACCCTAAACCTAACCCTAACCCTAACCTTAACCCTAACCCTTACCCTTACTCTAACCCTAACTCTAACCCTAAACCTAAACCTTGTTGGGAGCCAGAGTGGAATCAAACTGTACCTTGACTTGCATCAGACGATGGCTATATTGTCTTATTGCTTTCTATCCCTATTCTATGTAAATGACCTGAGAATTACCATATGAATGTAACACCTGTAAGTTCCCTGGGAGAAGAGGAGGGAAGAAGGGGGAGTGGAAAATAAACGCGGCAGTCTCGGGAGTCTTTGCCTGGACTGCGGACATCCCAGACCTGGTGTGTCTGTCTCTCTTCTTTTTCTTCCTAGTCCTTGTCCCCTCTTTCAGAAACCCCAATCTGCGAACCCTGGTTTGCTGCCGGTTGTCCCCGGCATCTGGCGCCCGAACAGGGACCCTGAAAATCTGGGACGAAGGTGAAGGACCCCTCCCTGTGGTGAGTAACACATCGTAGGACTATTAAGAGAGTATAGTCAGGAGTAAAAATTATGGGTCAAGCTAATAGCCATGGGTTATTTCTACCGATGTTAACAGGCCTATTTGAAGCCCACGGAACGTGGGTGGAAAAAGGGGTGCTTCAGAGCTTCCTACAGTTTCTCGAGGAGGCATACCCGAGGTCTATAGAGGAGGAATTCCAAAAAGCCTGGCAGCGGATAGGAAAAAGAATTCAAGATTATTATGATGTATATGGCCCCGAAAAGACCCCAGTAGAGGCTACTACTGTATGGAATTTAGTAAGTGAATACATAGTTCCTCTACATGAAAATGCTGAACTTAATCTTGAATTAAGGGAACTTTATGAGTTAAAGGACCCTTCTGAAGAACCTGAGGGTGAGCCATATGCCGCAGCCCAAGAGAGTCTAAGTGAGATCTTGAAAAGGGAACAACAACCAGTAGATATTGAGTATCAGAATTCAGGTTTGAATACCAAGGAGGAAAGTTATGATGAGTCATTGGAGGGCCGGGTGGCTATGATAGAGAAGAAGTTAGAAGAAATGCTACATCTTCTACCGAAAATGGGGACAGAGCAGAGAGCCCCCCCAGAAGTAGGAAAGAAATATGACCCTCAGGCCACTATGGTGTCTGATTCTAAACCTTACCCCTCACACCCACCGCCTCCAGCTGCAGCCTTACAGCCTCAATCCCTTTCTCAACCTTTAGGCAAGCCTAAAGGCCCTAGCAACAAGTCCCTTTTAACAGGCACTACAACCAGGCACAGTGCATCGCAATTAAACCCGACTCAGGCTGCTAGAGAGAGGGAAGGTATTTCAGGGCCTCGATGCTTCCCTAGTTTAGTTGATCATGATGAACAAGTATACCATCAACCTGTTCCTGTTAAACTATTACAGGATTTAAAAAATGCCTGCTCCCAATATGGGCCAACTGCCCCTTTTACTCAAGTAATATTGGAGGCCGCGTGTGCTGGTATTGCATGCCCAAATGACTGGAAGCGGCTTGCCAGAGCATGCATTAGTGCAGGAGAGTACTTATTATGGGAGACAGAGTTCACTGCACAGTGTCGGGCTAAAATTGAAACAAATAGGTCTAAGAACCTGCCTTACACTGTTGATCAGTTGTTAGGAGAGGGAACCTATAAAAACACCGAAGATCAATTGGGTTATGCAAAGGAGGCCTATTTACAAATAAATGCTGCGGCGAGAGAGGCTTGGAAAAAGTTACACAATTCCAATCGTACAAAAAATCTAGTAGAAGTTAAACAGGGACCGAATGAACCTTATCTAGAATTTTTGTCTCGATTAATGGAGACTGCAGACTGCCTAGTACAAGATGAGAATGCAAGAAAGAGTATAGTTAGACACATAGCCTATGAAAATGCCAACGCCGCCTGTCAGGCTGCTATCAGACCCCATAGGAATAAGGGAGGAATCACGGACTTTATTTCACTGTGTGCTGATATTGGACCCTCCCATGTACAAGGCCTTACTTTAGCCGCCGCTCCTCAAGGAAAGACTGTTACTGAGTCTCTAAAATATAGAGGTCAGCGGCATCCTCGGGATGCTAGACCCCCAGGGCGTTGCTTTTCTTGTGGACAAATAGGACATTGGAGGACGCAATGCCCACGCCAGGCCAGGCAAAAGAGAGAAAAATCACCTGGCACATGTCCACGCTGTGGTAAAGGGAAGCACTGGGCTAAAGATTGCAAGTCAGCAACAAATCGCAATGGCCTCCCGTATTTGGGAAACTGGAGAAGGGGCCAGCCCCTGGCCCCGCAAAACCATGGGGCAGTCCCTCCCTCTTCTCGGCCACAAGTGCATCTTCTAACAACCCCCCAAGATCAGTCTCTGGCCTCCTCCTTGCCACCCCAGGAAGTGCAGGATTGGACCTCTGTTCCTCCACCTGCTCAGTATTGACCCCAGAGATGGGGACACAAGCTCTCCCCACGGGGGTCTTCGGCCCCCTTCCCCCGGGAGTGGCTGGATTGCTGTTAGGGCGAAGTAGCTCAGCCCTTAAAGGGATACAGATTACACCTGGCAAAATTGACCAGGATTTTACTGGAGAAATCAAAGTTATGGCCTCTGCCCCGAAACACGTGGTATCGATCCCAGCCGGTCAAAAATTAGCACAATTAATACTTGTGCCTTTACCTCCCGGGGAGACTGCTAATTCCCCATGTGGACAGAGAGGATTTAGATCTTCTGATATCTATTTGGTACAAAGCATAAAACAAGAGAGGCCTGAGATGACTATATTTATACAAGAAAAGCCCTTTAAAGGAATATTAGACACTGGAGCAGATGTGTCTGTGATATCTAAAAAAACATTGGCCAGCCCAATGGTCCCTGACAACCTCTATGACTTCCCTACAGGGGGTTGGGCAAGCAACTGACCCACAGCAGTGCAGTGCGATTCTTGTCTGGAGAGATGAGGAAGGGCACTCTGGTCATTTTCAGCCATTTGTCTTGGATCATCTGCCAATTAATTTATGGGGTCGTGATATCATGGAAAAAATGGGAGTGTATATGTTTAGTCCTAGTGCTGCGGTCACTAAGCAGTTACTTGATCAAGGCCTCCTCCCCTTTAGGGGACTAGGCCGAGCAGCACAGGGGGAGCTAGAGCCACTCCAACCCCAGTCTCACCCTACAAGACAAGGATTAGGGTATCCCTTGACGGGAGCTGTCGTTTGCCCTCCCCCTCATGCTGATCCCATAAATTGGCTCTCTGAACAACCGGTATGGGTTGAACAGTGGCCTCTTTCTCTAGAAAAGATCATTGCAGTTCAGCAGCTGGTACAGGAACAGCTGGACTTGGGACATGTGGCCCCTTCTAACTCTCCATGGAATTCTCCAATTTTTGTTATAAAGAAAAAGTCAGGTAAATGGAGGCTGTTACAGGATTTGAGAAAGGTTAACGCGACAATGGAACTGATGGGGGCCCTACAGCCTGGCTTGCCTTCACCCATGGCAATCCCAAAGGATACTTATAAGATTATTATAGATTTGAAGGATTGTTTCTATACTATACCCCTGGCGCCTCAAGACTGTAAGCGCTTTGCCTTCAGCGTCCCCTCTGTTAATTTTAAAGAACCCATGAAGCGATATCACTGGCTTGTGCTCCCACAGGGCATGGCAAATAGCCCAACTTTATGTCAAAGTTTTGTAGCTAGAGCCATTTCTTCCACTCGTGAAAAATTTTCTTCTGTTTATATTGTTCATTATATGGATGACATCTTGTTGGCTTGTTCTGACCCTATCGTCGTACGACAAGCCTTTGGACAACTAAAGCAAGATCTGAGCCTCTTTGGCCTTATAATAGCAGCTGAAAAGGTTCAGGAACACCCCCCTTTTACATATCTAGGCCATATATTAGGCCCACACTATTTTAAAAGCCAAAAAATACAATTAAAAACTTCACACTTAAGAACTCTTCATGATTTTCAGCAATTCTTAGGAGATATAAATTGGCTTCGGCCTTATCTAAAGCTCTCCACAGGAGAGTTAAAACCCCTTTTTGATCTCTTAAAAGGAGATACCAACCCTACATCCTTGCGCGAATTAAATCCTGACGCCAGGAGGGCCATCCAAATTGTAGAAAAGGCAATTTCCCAGCAACAAGTGACCTATTGTGACTATTCTAAACCATGGGGAGTTTATATTTTAGCTACTTCTCACTCCCCAACTGCTGTATTGTGGCAGGATGGCCCACTTTTATGGCTTTATCTACCATCAACACCCAGCAAAGTGCTGACCCCCTACTACGAATTGGTAGCTAATCTGATACATATGTGCCGAGTGGATTCCCGTAAATATTTAGGTCAGGAACCTCATTTTATCTGTCCCATATAATCAACAACAACAAGATTGGCTATTCGCCCATTGCGATTCTTGGGCCATTGCTTGGGCCAATTATACGGGGAAAATTTTGCATCACTACCCGTCTAACAAACTTCTCCAATTTGCTGCGTGTCATACGTTTCTATTTCCTTCCATAGTACAGGCCTCGCCTTTATCTTCTGCTGCTTTGGTATTTACAGATGGATCCTCTAATGGAAAGGCTGCTTTGACCATTAATGGGAAAACTCAATCTTGGGTTACGTGTTTTTCCTCCGCCCAAGAGGTGGAATTAGAGGCTGTTTTACAAGCACTCGTCCTGTTACAAGACGAGCCCTTTAACTTATACTCAGACAGTCAATATGTAATTCGTGCTCTTCAAGTCATAGAAACTGTTCCCTTTATTGGAACTACTAACTCCAATATTCAGACCCAATTTCGCCAAGTACAAACTTTGCTTTGTTCTCGCAACCACCCCTGTTTTTTTGGCTTTGTTCGAGCTCACACTAATCTTCCTGGCCCTTTAAGTGAGGGCAATGCAGTTACTGACTCCGCCACCAGAGTTTACTTAACTCAGGTTGAACTTGCTAAGCAGTCACATGCCATCCATCATCAAAACAGTCGAGCCTTGCGCCGACAGTTTAAATTATCTAGAGAAGCAGCACGACAAATAGTTAAGACTTGCTCCAACTGTGTCCCTTTTTCACCAGCCCCCCATTTAGGCATAAATCCACAAGGACTGCTTTCTAATCACATTTGGCAGATGGATGTCACACATGTTCCATCATTTGGCCGATTAAAATATGTTCATGTTACTGTAGATACTTATTCTAATTTTATCTTGGCCACCCCCCTTGCTGGGGAAGCCACTAAACATTGTATCTCTCACTGCATTCGATACTTTGCTGAGATGGGTATTCCCTCGCAAATAAAAACAGATAATGTCCCTGGCTATGCAAGCCGAGCATTTCAATCCTTCTGCCATTCCTATAATATCACTCATATTGCAGGCATTCCTTACAATCCTCAAGGTCAAGGCATCGTGGAGAGAGCTAATGGATTATTAAAACATCAAATTGCTAAAATACAGAAAGGAGAGTCATATCCCGCTACCCCTGTGAATATACTTAATCATGCTTTATCTGTTTTAAATTTTTTGAATTTGGATTCAAATAATTTATCTGCTGCTCAGCGATTCTGGGAAAAAAGAGCGCAGCGTCCTTTTGCCTTAGTAAAATGGAAGGATCCCCTAACTGGTGCTTGGCATGGACCCGATCCTGTTCTAACCTGGGGTCGAGGGCATGTATGTGTTTTTTCACAAGGAGAAAATGACTCCCGCTGGCTGCCTGAACGCTGCGTTCGGATCATGGAGAGTGACAGTGGCCATCCAAGCAGCGACTCACTGTGCCTACACCCCCAACCCTCCAGTGGTGCATCCTGCGACGTGGGAAGGACCTGAGTTATTTGTGCATGTCAATCGGGACTGCTACTGATCCACTTGTTCCACACATTCATATGAGCTGTGTTTCTCCTCCTTTTACTATTATGCAGGGACCTTTTAACATATTTATTGACTCTACACAATTTAATATGTGACATTATTTTGTCTTTACCATCCCTCTTCTTAATAACCTTTTTTGTAAAAGATGCCCAGGTGAAAAGCAAAGGCCTCCAGAGGTAAGTAGAAGTCGGCCGACCCCCTTGTATGTCTGCGTTTTATTTTGTTTTGTTTTATTTTATTTTGTTTTTGTTTGTTTGTTTGAAAAGGTGCACTGTGGGCCTAAAACAGAGGCCTGGGTGGTCAAGGGACGCCTTGACCCCCCCTCCCCTTCTGAGTTTCTTGTCGATAACAAGGCATACCTGAGAGTCCCACCAGCAAGACATGTCTAAATCTAAAAATAACTGTTTGGTGAAAACATTCATTTGAGCTCATGTTTTTTGTGTTAAGTGTATCTGATTGAGTCCAATTTTCTTGTTATATGTCAATGCCTGATTATTTAAAAGTCTCCGTTTCTCTGTCTTGTTCGTGTTACATATTTTTTCTTGTCCAGTTTTGTCTTTAAAATTGGTACCATTTCTAAGTATGGATCCTTGTGGTTTTTCTGTGCGTACTCAAGCACACATCCTTGTTATTTATTTGAACATTTCTGGGCCTAGCATGGCCGCTCCCCCATGTCTGCAGTTGTGACAAGCCCTGGAAAAATAAATTCCAGCTAAGTTGCCTTGCAAAAAGTTTTGTTTTGAACCTGGTTCTCACCTGTAAGAGTAAAATTGGCAAAACTCTCTTGACACAAACTTCCGGAAAACGAACGGCCAATATTAATTTTGCGCACTTTATGATCTTTGAGTATGAATGTGTGTGAATGAGTGAGTGAACATGTTCAAGGTTAAATTGTCAGCATTCTGTATAAAACAATGGTTGAACTCATTTGAAACAAAGGCAATTGGGTAAATCTAAGTCTAAACTTCAAGAAAATTATTATGCTTGAATGTTTCCTATGTCTTAAAAGTATTATTGCATTGTTTTAAAGAAAAACTGGTAAAAAGTATTTTTCTAAAGATCCTGAAAGCTGCATTTTAAAAAATCTGGTATTGCAATACATACAGCTGTTTACATTGTAAACATTGTATCCTGTTCAGCACAGAGGTGTTAGGGAATTTGGGATTTATTACTTTAAGTTAAAGTTTGGAAACATGTATTAGAAATTTGAATGTAAAATTGTTCATTAACGTCAGAAATTTTGCCTGTCCTTTTTTGCAAACTGACACTAGAAATCTGATGGTAAAATGTGGATAATGTGATTAGTATTTTAAAGGAATGTTTAAAGGTTTATCTCCATGCTATTGGGTGTATTTTAAAAAAGGAGAGGAAACTAAGTCCAGACTTAGACTTTTGGTGCACTGATGTCTATAGTTCTTGAATTAGGGAAAAACTGTTATTTGAGTTTAAACTGTTGTTGGAGTTCTACACAGAAATCTAAACTGCAAAAGAGCCCTTTATTCTAAAAGGCAAGAGGAGTGCCTTGAGCCTTAGGGGGCCTGAAGGCAGAAGGAGTTCTTTGTGCCCTTAAAGGTTTTTCAATTGCAAATAAAGGCTAAGGTGTTAATTGTTTAAGCCAGTATCAGTAAAAGTTATTAAGAACATTGGAAATGGGTTTCTAAACAATATTTGAAAGTGAAGTTGTCTTAAATGTTTAAAGAAAGAGAAAAAAGGAAAATTAGGACTACCAAAGTAATTGCTTAATTGCTATTTCAGCTTGCTCTTGTAAGTTACCTTATAGCAACTTCCAGCTAGCCCATGGAGAAGGACAGCAATCCTTATTCAGATGTAACTTTGGCTTTTACCAGGTTCTAGGTAAGCTCATGCTTAGAGACTATTTCTGTGTTGACCACCTTGTTGCTTTAATTGGGAGTAACGTGGCCTTTTGTAGGACTCATTGATCTGAAAGCCACAGCTTTGAGCCTGCCCGGGCAAAGCAAAGTCCCTGTGAGACTATGGTGTCTAATCTGCCAGCAGGATGCTAGGACAGAGTTGTTTTGGAGCTTGAAGTGGCAGAGTGCTAGCTCTGAGCTGAAAAGCTGGGGGGAAGCACTCAAGCACCAAGCTCGGGACTCATAGTGGTAGGGTGCTAGCCTTGAGCTGGAGAGCTGAGAGACAGTACCCAGGCCCCGAGTTCAAGTACAGCAACCAACAAAGTGAAATGCCAATGGCATGTTTATCCCTGTGTGTAGAGACACTACTGGGACACGAAAGCCTCTGCTTGGATGGCAGAGATGGTGTCAGATCTTAGTCACTTGTGCTTGGCCAATCAAATTAATCAGAGCCGGGAGGTCATAGAATAGTTTGTAAGCATGCCTTACTAATGCCCGTGCCTTTCATAACTGGGCAGGAACTTGTCAATCTTCTGTGATAGCGGGTAGTTTAAAGTCCTAATTGAGTAAAATTT
The DNA here is from genome assembly GCA_024803745.1 of Megascapheus bottae. Lineage (NCBI taxonomy): Eukaryota > Metazoa > Chordata > Mammalia > Rodentia > Geomyidae > Megascapheus > Megascapheus bottae. The sequence goes on from JANJXV010000188.1 coordinate 1,861,595, forward strand.
TTATTTTTTATTTTTGACACCAGCCATAAATTCAGGAAAAGTTTGTGGATCTGAGGCTTGTGTCTCTATTAATCTGTTTAGATCTGACAACTGAAGCATTGTTAAGGTTGCAGAAATTTAGTTCCCCAGACAATCAAGAAAAAGCCTTTGCAAATGGGTGCTAGGTAGGCTGCGCTGTTGTGGCCAAGGATGGTTTGTGCAGTTGTTGAATGTCAAGTATGATTTCTAGTTTGGAGTAGATTGTTGTTCCTGGTGTCTAGTCCTTGCAACCCCTTGATAAAACAGGCTGGGCTTCTTAAGGTCCCTGGTCAAGCGTGGAGACGGCGCCCCTGAGTCAGCTTGAAGAAGTCACGGAAGTTGAATCTCCGCCCATCAAATCCCCGTTGGACCAAGGGACCAAAGTCATTTTTGGAAAATGTGACAGGATAAATTAGGGGTATAGAAAAGAGTAAAAATTGCACTTGTGTTTCTTTTAAAATAAAAAACGGGGGACATGTTGGGAGCCAGAGTGGAATCAAATAGTACCTTGACTTGCATCAGACGATGGCTATATAGTCTTATTGCTTTCTGGCCCTATTCTATGTAAATGACCTGAGAATTACCATATGAATGTAACACCTGGAGGTTCCCTGGGAGAGGAGGAGGGAAGAAGGGGGAGTGGAAAATAAACGCGGCAGTCTCGGGAGTCTTTGCCTGGACTGCGGACATCCCGGACCCGGTGTGTCTGTCTCTCTTCTTTTTCTTCCTAGTCCTTGTCCCCTATTTCAGGAACCCCAATCTGCGAACCCTGGTTTGCTGCCGGTTGGCCCCGGCAAAACATAACCCTAAACCTAACACTAACACTTGCCCTTACCCTAAACGTAACCATAAACCTAACCCTAACCCTTACCTTTACCCTCACCCTAACCTTAACCCTAACCCTAACTCTAACCCTAAACTTAACTCTAACCCTTATCCTTACCCTAATCGTAACCCTAAACCTAACCCTAAACCTAAACCAAACCCTTACTCTTACCCTAACCCTAAACCTAACCCTAACCCTTACCCTTACCCTAACCGTAACCCTAACTCTAACCCTAACCCTAACCCAAACCCTTCCCCTTCCCCTAACGCTAACCCTAACCCTAACCCTAACACTTACTCTAACCCTAACCCTAACCCTAACCCTTACCCTTCCCTAATCCTAACCCTAAACTTAACCCCTACCCCAAACCTAACCCTAACCCTAACCCTAACCCTTACACTAACCCTAACCCTAACTCTACCCTAACACTTATCCTTACCCAAAATTTAACCCTTATCCTAACCCTACCCCTAACTTTAACACTAACTCTAACCCTTTAACTAACCCCAAACCCTAACCCTTACCCAAACCCTAACCCTAAACCTTACCCTTACTCTAACCCTAACCCTAACTCTAACCCTAACCCTAACCCTAACCCTTACCCTTATCCTAACCCTTACCTAAACCCTAACCCTAACCCTAACCTTAATTCTAAACCTTATCCTTACCCTAACCCTAACCCTAAACCTAACCCTAACCGTAAACGTAACTCTTACACTTACCCTAACGCTAAACCTAAACCTAATCCTTACCCTTACCATAACCATAACCCTAACCCTAATCCTAACCTAAACCCTAACGCTAACCCTTACCCTAACCCTAACCCTAACCCTAACACTTACCCTAACCCTAACCCTAACCCTAACCCTAACCCTAACCCTGAGCCTAACCTTAACCCTAACCCTTACCGTTAACCTAAACATAACCCTAAAACTAAACCTAACCCTAACCCTTCCCTAACCCTAACCCTAAAACTTACCCTAACCCTAACCGTAAACCTTACCCTACCACTAACACTTAGCCTAACCCTAACCCTAACACTAATCCTTACCCTAACCCTAACCCTTACCCTTAACCTAACCCTAAACCTAACTTTAACCCTAAACGTAACCCTAACCCTAACCCTAACCCTTACCCTAACCCTAACCCTAACCCCTAACCCTAACCGTAACCCTAATTCTAACCCTAATCCTTACCCTTACCCTAACCCTAACCCTAACCCTAACCTTAACCACAACACGAAACCTAACCCTAACCCTAACCCTAAACCTAACCTTAACCTTAACCCTAAACCTTACCCTTACCCTAACGCTAAACCTAACACTAACCCTTACCCTAACCCTAACCCTAACCTTAACCCCAACCCTAAACCTAACTCTAACCCTAAGCCTAACCCTTACCCTAACCCTAACCATAACCCTACCCTAAAACTTACCCTTAACCTAAATTTAAACCTAACCCTAACCCTAACCCTTATCCTAACCCTAACCATAACCCTTACCCTTACCTTAACACTAAACCTAACCCTAACCCTTACCCTTACCCTAACGCTAACCATAACACTAACCCTAACCCTAACACATACCCTTAACCTAACCCTAAGCCTACCCTAACCGTAACCCTAAACCTAACCCTAAACCTAACCCTAACCTTAACCCTAACACATACCCTAATCCTAACCTTAACCCCAACACTAAACCTAACCCTAACCCTAACCATACCCCTTACCCTTACCCTAACCCTAACCCTAAACCTAACCCTAACCCTTACCCTAACCTAACCCTAATCCTAACCCTAACAAATACCCTTAACCTAACCCTAACCCTAAACCTAAAACAAAACCTAACCCTAACCTTAACCCTAACCCTACCCTAACCCTAACCCTAACCCTAACCCTAATCCTAAACCTAACCCTTACACTTACCCTAACCCTAATCCTAACCCTAAATCTAACCCTAACCCTAACCTTAACCCTAACCCTTAATGTTAACCTAAACATAACCCTAAAACTAAACCTAACCCTAACCCTTCCCTAACCCTAACCCTAAAACTTACCCTAACCCTAACCGTAACCCTTACCTTACCACTAACACTTAGCCTAACCCTAACCCTAAAACTAATCCTTACCCTAACCCTACCCCTAACCCTAACCCTTACCCTTACCCTAACCCTAAACCTAACTTTAACCCTAACCGTAACCCTAACCCTAACCCTAACCCTTACCCTAACCCTAACCATAACCCTAACCTAAAACTTACCCTTAACCTAACTTTAAACCTAACCCTAACCCTAACCCTTATCCTAACCCTACCCCTCACCCTACACTTACCCTAACCCTAACCCTAACCCTTACCCTAACCCTAACCCTAACCCTTACCCTTACCTTAACACTAAACCTAACCCTAACCCTTACCCTTACCCTAACGCTAACCATAACCCTAACCCTAACCCTAACACATACCCTTACCCTAACCCTAAGCCTAACCCTAACCATAACCCTAAACCTAACCCTAAACCTAACCCTAACCTTAACCCTAACCCTAACACATACCCAAATCCTAACCTTAACCCCAACACTAAACCTAACCCTAACCCTAGCCATAACCCTTACCCTTACTCTAACCCTAACCCTAAACCTAACCCTAACCCTAAACCTAACCTTAACCCTTACCCTAACCCTAACCCTAATCCTAACCCTAACCCTAACACTTACCCTTACGCTAACCCTAACCCTAACGCTAAAACTAACCCTAAACCTAACCTTAACCCTAACCCTACCCAAACCCTTACCCTAACCCTAATCCTAAACCTAACCCTTACCCTAACCCTAACCCTAACCATTACCCTAACCCTAACTGTAACCCTTACTCTAACACTAACACTTAGCCTAACCCTAAACCTAACCCTAATCCTTACCCTAACCCTAACCCTAAAGCTAACCCTTACCCTAACCCTAACCCTAATCCCTAACCGTAACCCTTAACCTAACCCTAACCCTACCCCTAACCCTAACGTTACCCTTACCCTAACCCTAAACCTAACTCTAACCCTAACCATAACCCTAACCCTAACCCTAACCCTAACCCTTACCCTAACCCTAACCCTTAACCTAACCCTATCTCTAAACCTAAACCTAACCTTAACCCTAACCCTAACCCTTACCCTTACCCTAACCCTAACCCTAAACCTAACCATAACGCTAACCTTAACCCTAACCCTTACCCTTACCCTAACCCTAACCCTAACACTTACCCTAACCATAATCCTAACCCTACCCTAACCCCTCCCTAACCCTAACCCTTACCCTTACCCTAACTCTAAGCCTAACATTAACCATAAACATAACCCTAACCCTAACCCTTACCCTAACCCTACCTTAAAACTAACCCGAACCCTAACCCTATCCCAAACCCTAACTCTTATCCTTAACCTAACCCTATCACTAAACCTTACACTAACCCTAACCACTAACACTAACCGTAACCCTAACCCTAACCCTAACCCTTACCCTTACCCTAACCCTAACCCTAACCGTAACCCTTACCCTAACCCTAACCCCAACACTAAACCTAACTCTAACCCTAACCCTTACCCTATCCCTAAACTTAACCACAACACTAACCCGAACCGTAACCCTTACCCTTACTCTAACCCTAACCCTAACCCTTACCCTTACCCTAACCCTAACCCTAACCGTAACCCTAACCCTAACCTTAACCCCAACCCTAACCCTAACCCTTAACCTAACCCTAACCCTAACCTTAACTCCAACCCTAAACCTAACTCTAACCCTAACCCTAACCCTTACCCTAACCCTAACCCTAACTATACCCTAAAAGTTATTCTTAACCTAAATTTAACCCTAACCCTAACCCTAACCCTTATCCTAACCCTAACCTTAATCCTAACACTAACCCTTACCCTTATCCTAACCCAAACCCTAACCCTAACCCTAACACTTACCCTAACCCTAACCCTAACCCTACCCTAAAACTTATTCTTAACCTAACTTTAACCCTAACCCTAACCCTTATCCTAACCCTAACCCTAATCCTAACACTAACCCTTACCCTTATCCTAACCCTAACCCTAACCCAACACGTACCCTAACCCTAACCCTAACCCTTACCCTAACCCTTACCCTAACCCTAACCCTAACGCTAACCCTTACCTAACCCTAACCCTAAACCTAAACCTAACCCTTACCTTAACACTAAACCTAACCCTAATCCTTACCCTTACTCTAACGCTAACCCTAACCCTAAACCTAACCCTAACACATACCCTTACCCTAACCCTAACCCTAACCCTAACCCTAACCCTAACCCTAACCTTAACCCTAAACCTAAACCTAAACCTAACCGTAACCCTAACCCTAACCCTTACCCTTACCCTAACCCTAACCCTAAACCTAACCCTAACCCTAAACCTAACCCTAACACTTACCCTAACCCTAACCCTAATCCTAAACCTAACCCTTACCCTTACCCTAACCCTAGCCCTAACCCTAAAACTAACCCTAACCCTAACCTTAACCCTAACTCTACCCTAACCCTTACCCCAACCCTACCCCCAAACCTAACTCTTATCCATACCCTAACCCTAACCATAAACCTAACACTAACCCTAACTCCTAACCCTAACCGTAACCCTAACTCTAACCCTAATCCTTACCCTTACCCTAACCCTAACCCTAACCGTAACCCTTATCCTAACCCTGACCCCAACACTAAACCTAACTGTAACCCTAACCCTTACAATATCCCTAAACTTAACCCGAACACTAAACCTAAACCTAACCCTAACCCTAACCCTTACCCTTACCCTAACCCTAACCCTACACCTAACCTTAACCTTAACCCTAACCCTTACCCTTACCCTAATGCTAAACCTGACCCTAACCCTTACCCTAACCCTAACCCTAACCTTAACCCCAACCATAACCCTAACCCCTAACCCTCACCCTTAACCAACCCTAATCCTACCCCTAACCCTAAAACTTACCCTTACCCTAACCCTATCCCTAACACTAAAACTAACACTTAACCTAACCCTAACCATAACAATAACCCTTACCCTTACCCTATCTCTGAGCCTAACTTTAACCATAACCATAACCCTAACCCTAAACCTTACCCTAACCCTACCCTAAACCTAACCCGATCCCTAACCCTATCTCTAACCCTAACTCTTATCCTTACCCTAACTTTAACCCTAAACCTAACACTAACCCTAACCCCTAACTCTAACCGTAACGCTCACCCTAACCCTAACCCTTACCCTTACCCTAACCCTAACCCTAACCCTAATCCTTACCCCATCCCTAAACCTAACCCTACCCCTTACCCTTTCCCTAACCGTAACCCTAACCCTAATACTAACCCTTACCATTACCCTAACCCTAAACCTAACTTTAATTCTAACCCTTACCCTTACCCAAACCCTAACCCTAACACTAAATGTAACCCTTACCCTAACCCTAACCTTAACCCCAAAGCTAAACCTAACCCTAACCCTGACCATAACGCTAACCCTAATCCTAACCCTTAACCTTACCCTTACCCTAACCCTAACCCTAAACCTAACCCTAAACTTAACCCTTACCCTAACCCTAACCTTAACACCAACACTATCCCTAACCCTAACCCTAACCCTTAGCCTTAACCAAACCCTAACCTAACCTTAACCCCAACCCTAAAACAAACCCTAACCCTAACCCTAACTATTAACCTAACCCTAACCATAACCCTAACCCTAACACTTACCCTAACCCCAAACCTAAACCTAACTGTAACCCTTACCCTAACCCTAACCTTAACAAGAAAATTAAACCTAACCCTAACCCTAACCATAACCCTAACCCTAATCCTAAACCTTACCCTTACCCTTACCCTAACCCTAACCCTAACCGTAACCCTTCCCCTAACCCTAACCTTAACCCCAACACGAATCCTAACCGTAACCCTAACCGTTACCCTAACCCTAACCTTAACCCAATACTGAACCTAACCCTACCACTAACCCTAACCCTAAACCTTACCCTTACCCTAACCCTAACCCTAAACCTAACCTTAAACCTAACTCTTACTCTTACCCTTATCCTAACCCTATCCCTAAACTTAATCTCAACACTAAACCTAACCCTAACCCTAAACCTAACCCTTACCCTTACCCTAACCCTAAACCTAATCCTAACCTTAACCTTAACCCCAACCCTTACCATTACCCTAATGCTAAACCTAACCCTAACCCTTACCCTAACCCTAACGCAAACCTTAAACCCAACCCTAACCCTAACCCCTAACACTAACCCTTAACCTAACACTAAACCTAAACCTAACCCTACAACTTACCCTTACCCTAACCCTAACCCTAACCCTAACCCCTAACCCTAACCGTAACCCTAACCCTAACCCTAACCCTAACCTTACCCTTACCCTAACCGTAACCCTAACCCTAACCCTAACCCTTACCCTTACCCTAACCCTAACCCTAACCCTAATCCTTACCCCATCCCTAAACCTAACCCTACCCCTTACCCTTTCCCTAACCGTAACCCTAACCCTAATACTAACCCTTACCATTACCCTAACCCTAAACCTAACTTTAATTCTAACCCTTACCCTTACCCAAACCCTAACCCTAACACTAAATGTAACCCTTACCCTAACCCTAACCTTAACCCCAAAGCTAAATCTAACCCTAACCCTGACCATAACGCTAACCCTAATCCTAACCCTTAACCTTACCCTTACCCTAACCCTAACCCTAAACCTAACCCTAAACTTAACCCTTACCCTAACCCTAACCTTAACACCAACACTATCCCTAACCCTAACCCTAACCCTTAGCCTTAACCAAACCCTAACCTAACCTTAACCCCAACCCTAAAACAAACCCTAACCCTAACCCTAACTATTAACCTAACCCTAACCATAACCCTAACCCTAACACTTACCCTAACCCCAAACCTAAACCTAACTGTAACCCTTACCCTAACCCTAACCTTAACAAGAAAATTAAACCTAACCCTAACCCTAACCATAACCCTAACCCTAATCCTAAACCTTACCCTTACCCTTACCCTAACCCTAACCCTAACCGTAACCCTTCCCCTAACCCTAACCTTAACCCCAACACGAATCCTAACCGTAACCCTAACCGTTACCCTAACCCTAACCTTAACCCAATACTGAACCTAACCCTACCACTAACCCTAACCCTAAACCTTACCCTTACCCTAACCCTAACCCTAAACCTAACCTTAAACCTAACTCTTACTCTTACCCTTATCCTAACCCTATCCCTAAACTTAATCTCAACACTAAACCTAACCCTAACCCTAAACCTAACCCTTACCCTTACCCTAACCCTAAACCTAATCCTAACCTTAACCTTAACCCCAACCCTTACCATTACCCTAATGCTAAACCTAACCCTAACCCTTACCCTAACCCTAACGCAAACCTTAAACCCAACCCTAACCCTAACCCCTAACACTAACCCTTAACCTAACACTAAACCTAAACCTAACCCTACAACTTACCCTTACCCTAACCCTAACCCTAACCCTAACCCCTAACCCTAACCGTAACCCTAACCCTAACCCTAACCCTAACCTTACCCTTACCCTAACCGTAACCCTAACCCTAATCCTTATCCTATCCCTAAACCTAACCCTACACCTTACCCTTTCCCTAACCTTAAACCTAACCCTAACCCTAAGCCTTACCCTTACCCTAAACCTAACCCTAATTTTAATGCTAACCCTTACCCTTACCCAAACCCTAATCCTAACAGTAACGCTTACCCTAACCCTAACCTTAACCAAAAACTAAACCTAACCCTAACCCTAACCATAACACTAACCCTAATCCTAACCCTTACCCTTTCCCTTACCCTAGCCTTACCCTAACCCTAACCCCAACACTAACCCCAACCCAACCCTAACCCTTACCTTAACCCTAACCTTAACCCCAACACTAAACCTAACCCTACCACTAACCCTAACCCTAAACCTTACCGTTACCCTAACCCTAATCCTAACCCTAACCTTAACCCCAACCCTAAACCTAACCCAAACCCTAACCCTTATCCTTACCCTAACCCTAAACGTAACCTTACCCTAACCCTAACCCTTAGCCTTACCCAAACCCTAACCCTAACCTTAACCCCAACCCTAAACCTAACTTTAACCCTAACTCTATCCCTTACCCTAACCTAACCCTAACCCTAACCCTAACACTTATTCTAACCCCAAACCTAACCCTAAGCCTTACCCTTAACCTAACCCTAACCCTAACCTTAACCCCAACCCTAAACCTAACTCTAACCCTAAACATATCCCTTACCCTAACCTAACCCTAACCTTAACCCCAACCCTAAACCTACCCCTAACCCTAACCCTAACCCTTACCCTAACCCTAACCCTAACCCTAACCCCTATCCTAACTCTGACACTAACCCTAAACCTAAACCTTATCCTAACCCTAACCCTAACACTTACCCTAACCCTAACCTAACCCTTACCCTAACTTAACCCTAACCCTTACCCTAACCTGAACCCTTACCCTTACCCTAAACCTAACCCTAACCCTAACCCTTACCCTTACCTTAACCCTAACCATAACCTAAACCTTGTCCTTACCCTAACGCTAACCCTAACCCTAACCCTTACCCTTACCCTAACCCTAACCCTATCCCTAACTTAACCCTAACCTTAAACCTATCCCTAATCCTAACACTTACCCTAACCCTAACCTTAACCCCAAAACTAAACCTAGCCCTAACCCTAACGCTAACCATTACCCTTACCCTAACCATAACCCTAAACCTAACCATAACACTAACCCTAACCCTAACCCTTACCATAACCCTAACCCTAATCGTAACCCTAACCCTTACCTTTACCCTATCCCTAACCCTAACCCTAAAACTAACCCTAACCCTAACCTGAACCCTAACCCTAACCCTAACCTTTACCATAATCCTAACCCTAATCCTAACCCTTACCCTTACCCTAACCCTAACCCTAACCCTAACCCTAACCCTTACCCTTACCCTAACCCTAAACCTAACCTTAACCCCAACCCTAAATCTAACCCTAACCCTAACTCTAACCCTAACCCTAACCCTAACCTTAACCCTAACACTTACCCTTACCCTAACCCTAACCCTAACCCTAAACCTAACCCTAATCCTATCCCTAACCCTTGCCCTTACCCTAACCCTAACCCTAAACCTTACCCTAACCCTAACACTTACCCTAACCCTAACCCTAATCCTTACCCTAAACCTAACCCTAACCCTTACCCTAACCGTAACCATAAATCTAACCCCTAACCCTAAACCTTAACCTAACCCTAAAACAAACCCTAACCTAACCCTTACCCTTACCCTAACCCTAAACCTAACTCTAACCGTAACCGTAACCCTAAACCTAAACCTAACACTTACCCTAACCCTAAGCCTTACCCTAACCCTAACCCTAACCCTAACCCTAACTTCAATCCTAACCCTCACACTTACCCTTACCCTTACCCTAACGCTAACCCTAAACCTAACCCTAACCCTAACCCTAACCCTAACCCTAACCTTAACCCTAACCCTATCCCTAACAATTGCCCTTACACTAACCCTAATCCTAAAGCTAACACCAAACCTAACCCTAAACCTAATCCTATACCTAACCCTAACCCTAACCCTAACAATAACCCCTAACCCTACCACTAACCCTAACTCTTACCCTTACCCTAATCCCTACCCTAAACCTAACCCTTATCCTTACCCTAACCCTAAACCTAACCCTAACCCTAACAATAACCCATACCCTTACCCTAACCCTAACCCTAACCCTAAACCTAAAACTTACCCTTACCCTAAACCTAACCCTATCTCGTACCGTAAACCTAACCCTAACCCTAACCCTAACCCTACCCTTAACTAAACCCTAACCCTAACCCTAATCCTAACATTAACCCTAACCCTAACACTAACCCTAGCACATACCCTTACCCTAACCCTAACCCTAACCCTAAACCTAACCCTAAACCTAACCCTAACCTATCCCTAAACCTAACCCCTAAACCTTACCCTAACCCTAAACATAACCCTAACCCTAACCGTAACGCATACCCTTACCCTAACCCTAACCCTAACACTAACCCTAAATCTTACCCTTACCCTAAACCTAACCCTAACCCTAACCCTAACCCAAAACCTAACCCTAAACCTAAACCTATCCCTATCTTTACCTAAACCCTAACACTCACCCTAACCCTTACCGTTACCCTTAACCTAAACCTAACCCTAACCCTAAAACTTACCCTTACCCTAACTCTAACCCTAAAGCTAACCCTAACCCTTATCCTAACCCTAACCGTAACCCTAACCCTAACCCTTTACGTAACCCTAACACTAAACCTAACCCCTAACCCTAACCCTTACCCTAACCCTAACACTAAACCTAACCCCTAACCCTAACCCTAAACCTAACCCCTAACCCTAATCCTAATCCTAAACCTAAACCTTACCCTAACCCTAAACCTAACCCTAACCCTAACCCTCACCCTAACCCTTATCCTTACCCTAACCCTAACCCTAATCGTAACCCCAACCCAAAACCTAACCCTTACCCTAACCTTAACCCTTACCCTAAACCTAACCCTACCCTAACCCTAACGCTAAAACTTACCCTTACACTAACTCTAACCCTACCCGTAAACCTAAACCTTATCCGAAACCTAACCCTAACCCTAACCCTAACCCTAACACTATCCCTAACCCTACCACTTACCCTAACCTAACCCTAAACATAAACCTTACCCTAAACCAAACACTAACCATAACCTTTACCCTAACCCTAACCCTAACAATAACCCTTTCCTAAACCTAAACCTAACCCTAAACCTAATCCGAACCCTTACCTTAACCCTATCCCTAATCTTAACGCCAACCCCTAACCCTAACCCTAACCCTAACCCTTACCCTTACCCTAACCCTAACCCTACAACTAACCTTAACCTTAACCCTAACCCTTACCCTAATCCTAACCCTAAACCTAACCCTAACCCTACCCTAACCCTTACCCTTATCCTAACCCTAATCCTAAACCTAACCCTTACCCTTACCTAACCCTAACCCTAAACTTAAAACTAACCCTATCCCTAAACTTAATCCAACCCTAACCCTAACCCTTACCCTAACTCTAACCCTAACCCTAAACCTAACCCTTACCCTTACTCTCAACCTAACCCTAACCCTAAAACTAACCCTAACCCTTACCCTTACCCTAACCCTAACCCTAAACCTAACCCTAACCCTAACCGTAACCCTTACCCTTACCCTAACCCTAACCCTAACCCTAACCCTTACCATAACCTAACCCTAATCCTAACTCTAACACTAACACTTACCCTAATCGTAACCCTAACCCTAACACTTACCCTAACCCTAACCCTAACCCTTACCCTTACCCTAACCGTAACACTAACCCCAACCCTAACAGCTAACCCTAACCCTTAACATAACCCTAACCCTAACTCTAAACCTAACACTAATCCTTACCTTTACCCCCACCCTAAACCTTACTCTAACCCTAACCGTAACCCTAACCTTAACCCTAACAATTGCCCCAAACATAACCCTAACCCTAAACCTAACACTAACCCTAACCCTAACCTTAACCCTAACCCTTACCCTTACCCTAACCCTAATCTTAAACATAACACTAACCAAAACCCTAATTCTAACCCCTAACCCCACCCCTAACCCTAACCCTTACCCTTATTCTAACCCTAACCCTAATACTTACCCTTACCCTAACGCCTACCCTAACTTTAACCCTAACCCTAACCCTTACCCTAACCCTAACCCTAACCCTTATCCTTACGCTAATCCTGAACCTAACCCCTAACCCTAATCCTTACCCTTACTTTTACCCTAACCCTAACCCTAAACCTAAGCCTTACCCTTACCCTAAACCTAACTCTAAACCTTACCCTAAACCTATCCCTAACCCTAACCCTAACCCTAACACTGATCCCAACACATACCCTTACCCTAACCGTAACCCTAACCCTAACCGTAACCCTAAACGTAAACCTAACCCCTAACCCTATCATTAACCCTACCCCTAACCCTTACCCTTACCCCTAACCCTAACCCTAACCCTAACCCTTACCCTTACCCTCACCCTAACACTAACGTTAACCCTAACCCTAACCCTAACCCTAATATTAACCCTATCCCTTTTTCCTTACCCTACCCATAAACCTAACCCTAAACATAACCCTAACCCTAAACCTAACCCTAACGCTAACCTTAACCCCAACATTAAACCTAACCCTACCACTAACCCTAACCCTAAACCTTACCGTTACCCTAACTTTAACCCTAAACCTAAACCTAACCTTAACTCTAACCCTTATCCTTACCCTAACCCTAACCCTAAACCTAACCCTAACTCTAAACCAAACCCTTACTCTTACCCTAACCCTAAACCTAACCCTAACCCTTACCCTTACCCTAACCCTGACCCTAACACTAACCCTAACCCTCACCTTAACCCTAACCCTTACCCTTACCCTAACACTAACCCTAAACCTAACCCTAACCATAACACTTATCCTAACCCTAACCCTAATCCTTACTCTTACCTAACCCTAACCGTAATCTTAACCCCAACCCTAACCCTAACCCTAAACCTTACCATAACCCTAACCCTGAACCTAACCCGAACCCTGACCCTAACCCTAACCCTAACCCTAACCCTTAAACTTACCCTTACCCTAACCCTAACACTAAACCTAACACCAACCCTAACCCTAACCCTAACAACTAACCATAACCCTAACCACAACCCTTACCCTTACCCTACCCTACCCCTAACCCTAACACTTACCATACCCCTAACAGTAATGCTAACACTAACCCTAACGCTAAACCTTACCCTAACCCTAAACCTAAACCTAATCCTTGCCCTAACCCTAAACCTAACCCTAACCCTTACCTTTTCCCTGACCCTAACCCTTACCCTTACCCTAAACCTAACCCTAAACCTAACCCTAACCCTAACCCTAACCCTAACCCTAACCTTAACCCTAACCCTAACCCTAACCATTAGCCTTACCTTACCCTAACCCTAACCCTAAAACTAACCCTAACCCTCACCGTAACACTAACCTTTACCCTTACCCCAAACCCTAACCCTAAACCTAAACCCTAACCCTAACCCTAACCCTAACACCTAACCCTAACCCTAACCCTTACCCTTACCCTAACCCTCACCCTATCCCTAACACTTACCCTAACCCTAAGCATAACCCTTACCCTTAACATAAACCTAACCCTTAACCAAACCCTAACACTAACCCTAACCCCTAACCCTAACCCTTACCCTAACCCTAACCCTAACTCTAACCCTAACCCTAAACCTTACCCTTACCCTAACCCTAACCCTAACTCTAACCCTAACCCTAACCCAAACCCTTCCCCTTCCCCTAACTCTAACCCTAACCCTAACATTTACTCTAACCCTAACCCTAACCCTAACCCTTAGCCTTCCCTAATCCTAACCCTAACCTTAACCCCTACCCCAAACCTAACCCTAACCGTAACCCTAACCCTTACACTAACCCTAACATTAACTCTACCCTAACACTTACCCTTACCCTAACTGTAACCCTTATCCTAACCCTAACCCTAACTTTAACACTAACTCCAACCCTTAAACTAACCCCTAACCCTAACCCTTACCCAAACCCTAACCCTAAACCATACCCTTACTCTAACCCTAACCCTAACTCTAACCCTAACCCTAACCCTAACCCTTACCTTACCCTAACCCTAACCTAAACCCTAACCCTAACCCTAACCTTAATTCTAAACCTTATCCTTACCATAACCCTAACCCTAAACCTAACCCTAAACCTAAACCTAACCCTTACCCTTACCCAAATGCTAGACCTAAACCTAATCCTTACCCTTACCATAACCATAACCCTAACCCTAATCCTAACCTTAACCCTAACGCTAACCCTCACCCTAACCCTAACCCTAAACCTAACACTTACCCTAACCCTAACCCTAACCATAAACCTAAGCCTAACCTTAACCATAACCATAACCCTAACCAAAACCCTTACACTAACCCAAACCCTTAACCTAACCCGAACTGTAACCCTATACCTAACCCTAAATCTTATCCTTACCCTAACCCTAAACCTTAAACCTAACACTAACCCTAACCCTTAACTCTAACCGTAACCCTAACCCTAACTGTAACCCTTACCCTTACCCTAAACCTAACCCTAACCCTAACCCTTACCCTAGCCCTAACCCCAACACTAAACCTAACCCTAAACCTAACGCTAAACCTTACCTAACCCTAACCCTAAACCTAACCTTAACCTTAGTCCTAATCCTTACCCTTACCCTAAAGCTAAACCTAACCCTAACCCTTACCCTAACCCTAACCCTAACCTTAACTCCAACCCTAAACCTAACCCTAACCCTAATCCTAACCCTTACCCTAACCCTAACCCTACCCTAAAACTTACCCTTAACCTAACTTTAACCCTAACCCTAACCCTAACCCTTATCCTAACCCTAACCCTAACCGTAACACTTACCCTAACCCTAACCATAACCCTTACCCTAACCCTAACCCTAACCCTAACCCTTAACTAACCCTAACCCTAACCCTTACCCTTACCTAACACTATACCTAACCCTAACCCATACCCTTACCCTAACTCTAACCCTAAACCTAACCCTAACACATACCCTTACCCTAACCCTAACCCTAACCCTAACCGTAAGCCTAAACCTAACGCTAAACCTAACCCTAACCCTAACGCTAACACTTACCCTAAACCTAACCTTACCCAAACACTAAACCTAACCCTAACCCTAACCATAGCCCTTACCCTTACCGTAACCCTAACACTAAACCTAACCCTAACCCTAAACCTAACCCTAACCCTTACCCTACCCTAACGCTAATCCTAACCCTAACCCTTACCCTTAACCTAACCCTAACCTTAAACCTAAAACTAAACCTAACCCTAACCTTAACCCTAACCCTAACCTAACCCTTACCCTAACCCTAACCCTAATCTTAAACCTAACCCTTACACTTACCCTAACCCTAATCCTAACCCTAAATCTAACCCTAACCCTAACCTTAACCCTAACCCTTGCCGTTAACCTAAACATAACCCTAAAACTAAACCTAACCCTAACCCTTCCCTAACCCTAACCCTAAAGCTTACCCTAAGCCTAACCGTAACCCTTCCCCTACCACTAAGACTTAGCCTAACCCTAACCCTAACACTAATCCTTACACTAACCCTACCCCTAACCCTAACCCTTACACTTACCCTAACCCTAAACATAACTTTAACCCTAACAGTAACCGTAACCCTAACCCTAAACCTTACCCTTACCCTAACCCTAACCCTAACCATAACCCTTACTCTAACCCTAACCCCAACACTAAACCTAACCCTAACCCTAACCCTTACCCTAACCTTAACCTTAACCTCAACACTAAACCTAACCCTAACCCTAACCCTAAACCTAACCTTAACCTTAACCCTAACCCTTACCCTTACCCTAACGCTAAACCTAAAACTAACCCTTACCCTAACCCTAACCGTAACCTTAAACCCAACCCTAAACCTAACTCTAACCCTAACCCTAATCCTTACCCTAACCCTAACCATAACCCTACCCTAAAAGTTACCCATAACCTAACTTTAACCTAACCCTAACCCTAACCCTGATCCTAACCCTAACCCTCACCCTACACTTACCCTAACCCTAACCCTAACCCTTACCCTAACCCTAACCCTAACCCTTACCCTTACCTTAACACTGAACCTAACCCTAACCCTTACCCTTACCCTAACGCTAACCATAACCCTAACCCTAACCCTAACACATACCCTTACCCTAATCCTAAGAATAACCCTAACTGTAACCCTAAACCTAACCCTAAACCTAACCCTAACCTTAACCTAACACATACCTAATCCTAACCTTAACCCCAACACTAAACCTAACCCTAACCCTAACCATAACCCTTACCCTTACCCTAACCCTAACCCTAAACCTAACCCTAACCCTAAACCTAATTCTAACCCTTACCCTAACCCTAACCCTAATCCTAACCCTAAACCTTACCCTTACCCTAACCCTAACCCTAATCCTAAAATTAACCCTAACCCTAACCTTAACCCTAACCCTAACCTAACCCTTACACTAACCCTAACCCTAATCTAAACCTAACCCTTACCCTTACCATAACTCTAACCCTAAACCTAACCCTTACCCTAACCCTAACCCTAAAAATTACCCTAACCCTAACTGTACCCTTACTCTAACACTAACACTTAGCCTAACCCTAAACCTAACCCTAATCCTTACCCTAACCCTAACCCTAAAGCTAACTCTAACCCTAAACATAACCCTAACCCTAACCCTAACCCTTACCCTAACCCTAACCCTAACCCTTATCCTAACCCTAACTCTAAACCTAAACCTAACCTTAACCCTAACCCTTACCCTTACCCTAACCCTAACCCTAAACCTAACATAATGCTAACATTAAACTTAACCCTTACCCTTACCCTAACCGCTAACCCTAACACTTACCCTAACCATAATACTAACCCTAACCGTTACCCTTACCCTATCTCTAAGCCTAACATTAACCATAAACATAACTCTAACCCTAACCCTACCTTAAACGTACCCGAACCCTAACCCTATCCCCAATCCTAACTCTTATCCTTACCCTAAATCTAACACTAAACCTAACACTAACCCTAACCCCTAACCCTAACCGTAACCCTAACCCTAACCCTAACCCTTACCCTTACCCTAACCCTAACCCTAACCGTAACCGTAACCCTTACCCTAACCCTAACCCCAACACTAAACCTAACTCTAACCCTAACCCTTACCCTATCCCTAACCTTAACCCCAACACTAACCCTAACCCTAACCCTAACCCTCACCCTTACTCTAACCCTAACCCTAAATCTCACCTTAACCTTAACCCTAACCCTTACCCTCACCCTAACGCTAAACCTAATCCTAACCCTTACCTAACCCTAACCCTAAACTTAACCCCAACCCTAACCCTAACCCTTACCCTAACCCTAACCTTAACCCAACCCTAAACCTAACTCTAACCCTAACCCTAACCCTTACCCTAACCCTAACCATAACCCTACCCTAAAACTTATTCTTAACCTAACTTTAACCCTAAACCTAACCCTAACCCTTATCCTAACCCTAACCCTAATCCTAAAACTAACCCTTACCCTTATCCTAACCCTAACCCTAACCCTAACCCTAACACTTACCCTAACCCTAATCCTAACCCTACCCTAAAACTTATTCTTAACCTAACTTTAACCCTAACCCTAACCCTAACCCTTATCCTAACCCTAACCCTAATCCTAAAACTAAACCTTACCATTATACTAACCCTAACCCTAACCCTAACACTTACCCTAACCCTAACCCTAACCCTTACCCTAACCCTTACCCTAACCCTAACCCTAACGGTAACCCTTACCTAACCCTAACCCGAAACCTAACCCTTACCCTTAACTTAACACTAAACCTAACCCTAATCCTAACCCTTACTCTAACGCTAACCCTAACCCTAAACCTAACCCTAACACATACCCTTACCCTAACCCTAACCCTAACCCTAACTCTAACCGTAACCCTAAACCTAAACCTAAACCTAACGCTAACCCTAACACTAACACTTACCCTAACCCTAACCTTAACCCCAACACTAAACCTAAACCTAACCCTAACCCTAAACCTAACCCTAAACCTATCACTAACCCTAACCCTAACCCTTACCCTTACCCTAACCCTAACCCTAACCCTAAACATAACCCTAACCCTAACCTTAACCCTAACACTTACCCTTACCCTAACCCTAACCCTAACACTTACCCTAACAATAACCCTAACCCTAATCCTTACCCTTACCCTAACTCTAAGCCTAACATTAACCATAACCATACCCTAACCCTAACCCTTACCCTAACCCTTCCCCCAAACCTTGCTCTTATCCATACCCTAACCCTAACCCTAAACCTAACACTAACCCTAACCCCTAACCCTAACCGTAACCCTAACTCTAACCCTAATCCTTACCCTTACCCTAACCCTAACCCTAACGTTAACACTTACCCTAACCCTAACCCAAACACTAAACCTAACTGTAACCATAAGCCTTACAATATCCCTAAACTTAACCCGAACACTAAATCTAAACCTAACCCTAACACTAACCCTTAACCTTACCCTAACCCTAACCCTACACCTAACCTTAACCTTAACCCTAACCCTTACACTTACCCTAATGCTAAACCTAACCCTAACACTTACCCTAACCCTAACCCTAACATAAACCCCAACTATAACCCTAACCCCTAACCCTAACCCTTATCCTAACCCTAATCCTACCCCTAACCCTAAAACTAACACTTACCCTAACCCTAACCCTAACAATAACCCTTACCCTTACCCTAACTCTGAGCCTAACTTTAACCATAACCATAACCCTAACCCTAACCCTTACCCTAACCCTACCCTAAACCTAACCCGATCCCTAACCCTATCCCTAACCCTAACTCTTATCCTTACCCTAACTTTAACCCTGAACCTAACACTAAACCTAACCACTAACTCTAACCGTAACCCTCACCCTAACCCTAACCATTGCCCTTACCCTAACCCTAAACGTAACCCTAATCCTTACCCTAACCCTAACCCTAAACTTAACCCCAACCCTAACCCTAAACCCTAACCCTAACCCTTACCCTAACCCTATCACTAACCTTAACCCCAACCCTAACCCTAAACCCTAACCCAAACCCTTAACCTAACCCTAACCCTACCCCTAACCCTAAAACTTACCCTTACCCTAACCCTAACCCTAACCCTAACCCTTACCATTACCCTAACCCTAACCCTAAACCTAACCTTAACCCTAACCCTTACCCTTGCCCTTACCCTAACCCTAACCCTAACCTTAACCCCAACCCTAAACCTAACCCAACCCCTAACCCTTATGCTTACCCTAACCCTAACCGTAAACTTACCCCTAAACCTAACCCTTAGCCTTACCCAAACCCTAACCCTAACCTTAACCCCAACACTAAACCTAACTCTAACCTTAACTCTATCCCTTACACTAACCTAACCCCTAACCCTAACCCTTACCCTAACACTTACTCTAACCCCAAACCTAACCCTAAGCCGTACCCTTAACCTAACCCTAACCCTAATCTTAACCCCAACCCTAAACCTAACTCTAACCCTAAACCAATCCCTTACCCTAACCTAACCCTAACCTTAACCCCAACCCTAAACCTACCCCTAACCCTAGCCCTAACCCTTACCCCTAACCCTAACCCTAACGCTAACCCTAACCCCTACCCTAGCTCTAACACTAACCCTAACCCTAAACATTATCCTAACCCTAACACTTACCCTAACCCTAACCTAACCCTTACCCTAACCTAACCCTAATCCTTACCCTAACCCGAACCCTTACCCTTACCCTAAACCTAACCCTAACCCTAACCCTTACCCTTACCTTAACCCTAACCCTAACCTAACCCTTATCATTACCCTAACGCTAACCCTAACCCTAAACCTTACCCTTACCCTAACCCTAACCCTATCCCTAACCCTAACCAAACCCTAACCCTAAACCTATCCCTAATCCTAACCCTTACCCTAACCCTAACCTTAACCCCAAAACTAAACCTAGCCCTAACCCTAACGCTAACATTTACCCTTACCCTAACCCTAACCCTAAACCTAACCCTAACACTAACCCTAACCCTAACCCTTACCTTAACCCTAACCCTAATCGTAAACCTAACCCTTACCCTTACCCTATCCCTAACCCTAACCATAAAACTAACCCTAACCCTAACCTGAACCCTAACCGTAACCCTAAACCTTACCATAATCCTAACCCTAATCCTAACCCTTACCATTACCCTAACCCTAACCCTAACCCTAACCCTTACCCTTACCTAACCCTAAACCTAACCTTAACCCCACCCCTAAATCTAACCCTAACCCTAACTCTAAACCTAACCCTAACCCTAACCTTAACCCTAACACTTACCCTTACCCTAACCCTAACCCTAACCCTAAACCTAACCCTAACCCTATCCCTAACCCTTGCCCTTATCCTAACCCTAACCCTAACCTTACCCTAACCCTAACCCTAAACCTAACCCTAACACTACCACTTACCCTAACCCTAACCCTAATCCTTACCCTAACCCTAACCCTAACCCTTACACTAACCCTAACCATAAACTTAACCCCTAACCCTAAACCTTAACCTAACCCTAAAACTAACCCTAACGTAACCCTCACCCTTACCCTAACCCTTACCCTAACCCTAACTTTAACCCTAACCCTCACATTTACCCTTACCCTAACCCTAACCCTAAACCTAATCCTAACCCTAACCCTAACCCTAACCCTAACCTTAACCCTAACCCTAACCCTAACAATTGCCCTTACACTAACCCTAACCCTAACCCTAACCCTAACACTAACCCTAAATCTTACCCTTACCCTAAACCTAACCCTAACGCTTACCCTAAACCTAACCCTAAACCTAAACCTAACCCTATCTTTACCTAAACCCTAACACTCACCCTAACCCTTACCGTTACCCTTACCCTAACCCTAACCCTAAAACTTACCCTTACCCTAACTCTAACCCTAAAGCTAACCCTAACCCTTATCCTAACCCTAACCGTAACCCTAACCCTAACCCTTTACGTAACCCTAACACTAAACCTAACCCCTAACCCTAACCCTTACCCTAACCCTAACACTAAACCTAACCCCTAACCCTAAACCTAACCCTAATCCTTACCTTTACACTCACCCTAAACCTAACTCTAACCCTAACCGTAACTCTAACCCTAACCGTAACCCTTACCATAACCGTAACCGTTACCCTAACCGTAACCCTTATCCTAACCCTAACCCTAACCCTAACGCTAACCCTTACCCTTACCCTAACCCTAACCCTAACCCTAACCCTAACCCTAACCCTAACCCTAACCTTAACCCTAACCCTAACCCTAACAATTGCCCAAACCTAAACCTAAACCTAAACCTAACACTAACCCTAACCCTAACCCTAACCCTAACCGTAACCCTAAACCTAACCCTAACCCTAACCCTAACCCTACCCGTAACCCTAAACCTAACCCTAAACCTAACCCTAACACTAACCCTTACCCCAAACCTAACCTTAACCCGAACACTAAACCTAAACTTATCCCTAGCCCCAACCTTGACCCTTACCCTAACCCTAACCCTAAACCTAACCCTAACGCTAACCCTTACCCTAAACCTAACCCTAATCCTAACCTTAACTCTTACCCTTACCCTAAACCTAACCCTAACCCTAAAACAAACCGTAACTGTACCGTTACCTTAACCCTAACCCTAAACTTTACCCAACTCTAACCCCAATCCTAACGCTAACCCTTACCCTTACCCTAACCCTAAGGCTAACCCTAAACCTAAACCTAATTCTAACCCTAACCCTAACCCTAACCCTAACCCTTCACCTAACCCTAACCCCTACCCTAACTATACCCCTAACCATAACCCTTACCTTTACCCTAACCCTAACCCTAAACCTAACCCTTACGCTTACCCTAACCCTAACCCTAACCTTAACTCTAAACCTAACCCTAACACTAACCCTTACCCTTACCCTAACCCTAACCCTAAACCTAACCCTAACCCTAAACCTATCCCTAACCCTAACCTTTACCCTTACCCTAACCCTAACCCTAAACCTAAAGCTTACCCTTACCCTAACCCTAACACTAACCTTAATGCTAATTCTAACCCTAACCCTAACCCTTACACTAACCCAAACACTAACCCTTACCCTTAACCTAAACCTAACCCTAAACCTAACCCTAAGCCTAACCTTAACCCTAAACCTAACCTTAACCCTAACACTTACCCTAACGCTATACTTAAACCTAACCCTAAACCTAACCCTAACCCTAACCTTAACCCTAACCATAACCCTTACCCATACCCTAACCCTAACCCTAACTCTAAACCTAACTCATAACCTTACCCTAAGCCTAAACCTTACCCTAACCCTAACCTTAACCCCAACACTAAACCTAACCCTAACCCTAAACCTAACCCTAACCCTTAACCTTACCCTACCCCAATCCCTACACCTAACATTAACCCTAACCATAACCCTTACCCTAACTCTAACCCTAAACCTAACCCTAACCCTTACACTTACCCTAACCCTAACCCTAACCGTAAAAGTAACCCCAACCCTAACCTTAACCCTAACCCTAAACCTAACCCTTACCCAAACCTTAACCCCAACACTAAACCTAACCCTAACCCTAAACCTAACACTAACCCTAACCCTAACCCTTACCCTTACCCTAAACCTAAACCTAACTCTAATCCTAACCTTAACCCTAACATTAAACCTCACTCTACCCTAGCCCTTACCCTAACCCTAACCCTAACCCTAACACTAACCTTAACTTTAACCCTAACCCTAAACCTAACTCTTACCCTTACCTTAACCCTAACCCTTAACCTTACCGTTACCCTAACGCTAACCTTAACCTTAACCCTAACTCTAACCCTAACCCTAACCTTAACCATAACCTTAACACTAATCCTAACCCTTACTTTATCCTAAACCTAAACCTAACCCTAAACCTAACCCTAACTCTTACCCTTACCCTAACCCGAAACCTAATCCTAACCTGAACACTCAACCTTACCCTTACCCTAAACCTAACCCTAATCCTTACCCTTAACCTTCCCCGAAGCCTAACCCTAACTGTTACCCTTACCTTAACCCTAACCCTAATCCTAACCCTAATCCTAACACTAACCCTAACACATACACTTACCCTAACCCTAACCCTTAACCTAACCCTAACTCTAACCCTAATCCTTACCATAACCCTAACCTTAACCCTATCCCTTACCCTAAACCTAACCCTAACCCTAACCTTAACCATAACCCTAACCCTAACCCTAACCCCTAACCCTAACTGTAACCCTAACCCTAACCCTAACCCTTACCCTTACCCTAACCCTACCCTAAACCTAACCCTAACCTAACCCTAACCCTAACACCTAACCCTAAACCTAACCCTAACCCTTACCCTTACCCTAACCCTAAACCTAAACCTAATCCTAACCCTAATCCTAACCCTTAACCTAACCCTAACCCTAACCCTAAACCTAATCCTAACACTAATCCTAACCCTTAACCTAACCCTAACCCTAACCCTAACCCTTATCCTAACCCTAACTCTAAACCTAACCCTTAACCTAAACCTAACCCTAACCCTAACCCTTACCCTTACCCTTACCCTAACTCTAATCCTAACCCTAACCCTTACCCTAACCCTAACCCTAAACCTAAACCTATCCTTATCCCTAACCCTAACCCTAACAATTGCCCCAACCCTTATCCTAACCCTAAACCTAACACTAACACGAACCCTAACCCTAACCCTAACCCTAACCCTTAACCTTACCCTAATCCTAACCCTAAACCTAACACTAACCCTAACCCTAACTCTAACCCCTAACCCTACCCCTAACCCTAACCCTTACCCTTATTCTAACCCTAACCCTAACACTTACCCTTACCCTAACGACTAACCTAACCCTAACCCTAACCCTAACCCTTACCCTAACCCTAACCATTATCCTTAAGCTAACTCTGAACCTAACCCTAACCCTAATCCTTACCCTTAGCCTAACCCTAACCCTAACCCTAAGCCTTACCATTACGCTAAACCTAACTCTAACCCTTACCCTAAACCTATCCCTAACCCTAACCCTAACCCTAACACTGACCCCAACACATACGCTTACCCTAACCCCAACCCTAACCCTAACCGTAACCCTAAACCTAAACCTAACCCTAACCCTAACCCTAACCCTACCCCTAACCCTTACCCTTACCCTAACCCTAACCCTAAACCTAACCCTAACCCTTACCCTTACCCTCATCCTAACACTAACGTTAACCCTAACTCTAACCCTAAAACCCTAACATTAACCCTAACCCTTATCCTTACCCTACCCATAACCCTAACCCTAAACCTAACCCTAAACCTAAACCTAACCCTTACCCTTACCATAACTATAACCCTAAACCTAACCCTAACCCTTACCCTTACCCTAACCCTAACCCTAAACCTTACCCTAACCCTAACCCTAACCTTAACCCTAACCCTAAACCTAACAATTGCCCCAACCCTAAACCTACCCCTAAACCTAACCCTAACCCTAAACCTAACCCTTACCCTTTCCCTAACCGTAACCCTAAACTTAACCGTAACCCTAACCCTAAACCTTACCCTAACCCTAACCCCAATCCCAACCCTAACCCTTACACTTACCCTTACCCTAACCCTAAGGCTAACCCTAAACCTAAACCTAAATCTAACCCTAACCTTAACCCTAACCCTAGCCCTAACCCTAACCCTAACCCTAACCCTTACCCTAACCCTAAACTTAAACCTTAACCCTTACCCTAACCCTAACCCTAACCCTAACCCTAACACTTACCCTAAACCTAACTCTACCTCTAACCCTAACCCCAATCCTAACCCTAACCCTTACCCTTACCCTAACCCTAAGGCAAACCCTAAACCTAAACCTGAATCAAACCCTAACCCTAACCCTAACCCTAACCCTGAACCTAAAATTAACCCTAACCCTAACCCTAACCCTTACCCTAACCCTAAACTTAAACCTTAACCCTTACCCTAACCCTAACCCAAACCCTAACACTTCCCCTAACCCTAACTCTAACTCTAACCCTAACCCTAACCATTACCGTAACCCTAACCCTAACCCTAAACCTAACCCTTATCGTAACACTAACCCTAACATTAACCCTAACCCTTAACCTAACCCTAACACTTACCCTAACCCATAACCATAACCCATATCCTAACCCTAACCCTAACCCTAACCCCTAACCCTAACCCGAACCCGAACCCAAACCCTAACCCTAACCCTAACTCTAACACTTAACATTATCCTAACCCTAACCCTTACCCTAAACCTTACCCTAACCCTAACCCTAAACCTAACCCTAATCCTAACCCTTACCCTTACAATAACCCTAAACCTAACCCTACCCTAACCTTAACCCTAACACTTACCCTTACCCTAACCCTAACCCTAACCCTAAACCTTACCCTTACCTAAACCTAACCCTAATCCTTACCCTAAACCTAACCCTAACCCTAACCCTAACCTTAACCCTTACCCTTACCGTAACGCTAATCGTAACCCTAACCCTAACACATACCCTTACCCTAACCCTAACCCTAACTCTAACCGTAACCCTAAACCTAACCCTAAAACTAACCCTAACCCTAAGCGTAACCCTAAACCTAACCCTAAACCTTACCCTAACCCTAACCCTTACCCTAAACATATCCTTAACCCCAACACTAAACCTAAACCTATCCCTAACCCCAACCTTTCCCCTTACCCTAACCCTAACCCTAAACCTAACCCTAACGCTAACCCTTACCTTAAACCTAACCCTAATAGTAACCTTAAAACTTACCCTTACACTAAACCTAACCCTAACCCTAAAAGGAACCCTAACCGTTACCTTAACCCTAACCCTTACCCTTACCCTAACCTTAACCCTAACCCTAAACCTAAACCTAAACCTAACCCTAACCCTAACACATACCCTAACCCTAACCCTAATCCTAACGCTTACCCTAACCTTAACCCTAACTCTAACACTTACCCTAACCCTAACCCAAACCCTAATCCTAACCCTTTCCCTAACTCTAACCAAACCCTAACGCTAACCCCTAACTCTAACCCTTAACCTAACCCTAAACCTAACCCGAACCCTTAACCTAACCCTAAACCTTACCCTAACCATAACCCTAACCATAACCCTTACCCTTACCCTAACCATAACCCTAAACCTAAACCTAACCCTAAACCTAACACTAACCCTAACCCTTACCTTTACCCTTACCCTAACCCTAACCCTAACCCTATAATTAATCCTAACCCTAACCCTAACCCTTACCCTAACCATAACCCTAACACTAACCTACCCCATAACCTTACCCTAACCCTAACGCTAACCTTAACCCTAACCCTAACCCTCACCCTTACCCTTACCCTATCCCTAACCCTAAACCTAACCCTAACCTAACCCTAACCCTAACACCTAACCCTAACCATAACCCTAACACTTAAACTTACCCTAACACTAACCCTAACCCTAACCCTAACCCTAACCCTAACACTTACCCTAACCCTCACCCTAAACCTAACCCTAATTCTTACCCTTACCCTAACCCTAACCCTTACCCTAAACTTAACCCTAAACCTAACCCTATCCCTAACCCTTACCCTTACCCTAAGCCTAACCCTAAACCTAACATTAACCCTAACCCTTACCTTTAACCTAACCCAAACCCTTACCCTAACCCTAACACTAACCCTAATCCTTACCCTAACCCTAACCCTAAACTTAACCCCAACCCTAACCCTAAACCCTAACCCTAACCCTTACCCTAACCCTATCACTAACCTTAACCCCACCCCTAACCCTAAACTCTAACCCTAACCCTTAACCTAGCCCTAAACCTACCCCTAACCCTAAAACTTACCCTTACCCTAACCCTAACCCTAACACTAACCCTAACCCCTAACCCTAACCGTAACCCTAACCCTAACCCTAACCTTACCCTTACCCTAACCATAAACCTAACCCTAATCCTTACCCTATCCCTAAACCTAACTCTACACCTTACCCTTTCCCTAACCGTAACCCTAACCCTAACCCTAACCCTTACCCTTACCCTAACCCTAACCTTAACTTTAATGCTAACCCTTACCCTTACCCAAACCCTAATCATAACTGTAACGCTTACCCTAACCCTAACCTTAACCCCAAATCTAAACCTAACCCTAACCCTAACCATAACCCTAACCCTAATCCTAACCCTTATCCTTTCTCTTACCCTAGCCCTAACCCTAACCCTAACCCCAACACTAACCCCAACCCTAAACCTAAACCTTACCCTAACCCTAACCTTAACCCCAACACTAAACCTAACACTACCACTAACCCTAACCCTAAACCTTACCGTTACCCTAACCCTAACCCTAAACCTAACCTTAACCCTAACCCTTACCCTTACCCTTACCCTAACCCTAACCCTAACCTTAACCCCAACCCTAAACCTAACCCAAACCCTAACCCTTATCCTTACCCTAACCCTAACTGTAACCTTACCCCTAACCCTAACCCTTAGCCTTACCCAAACCCTAACCCTAACCTTAAACCCAACCCTAAACCTAACTCTAACCCTAACTCTATCCCTTACCCTAACCTAACCCTAACCCTAACCCTTACCCTAACACTTACTCTAACCCCAAACCTAACCCTAAGCCGTACCCTTAACCTAACCCTAAACCTAACCATAACCCCAACCCTAAACCTAACTCTAACCCTAAACCTATCCCTTACCCTAACCTAACCCTAACCTTAACCCCAACCCTAAACCTACCCCTAACCCTAAACATAACCCTTACCCTAACCCTAACCCTAACCCTAACCCCTACCCTAGCTCTAACACTAACCCTAACCCTAAACCTTATCCTAACCCTAACCCTAACACTTACCCTAACCCTAACCTAACCCTTACCCTAACCTAACCCTAATCCTTACCCTAACTTGAACCCTTACCCTTACCCTAAACCTAACCCTAACCCTAACCCTTACCCTTACCTTAACCCTAACCCTAACCTAACCCTTATCCTTACCCTAACGCTAACCCTAACCCTAAACCTTACCCTTACCCTAACCCTAACCCTATCCCTAACCCTAACCAAACCCTAACCCTAAACCTATCCCTAATCCTAACCCTTACCCTAACCCTAACCTTAACCCCAAAACTAAACCTAGCCCTAACCCTAACGCTAACATTTACCCTTACCCTAACCCTCACCCTAAACCTAAGCCTAACACTAACCCTAACCCTAACCCTTACCCTAACCCTAACACTAATCGTAACCCTAACCCTTACCCTTACCCTATGCTAACATTAACCCTAAAACTAACCCTAACCCTAACCTGAACCCTAACCCTAACCCTAACCCTTACCATAATCCTAACCCTAATCCTAACCCTTACCCTTACCCTAACCCCAACCCTAACCCTAACCCTAACCCTTACCCTTACCTAACCCTAAACCTAACCTTAACCCCAACCCTAAATCTAACCCTAACCCTAACTCTAACCCTAACCCTAACCCTAACCCTAACCCTAAACCTAACCCTAACCCTATCCCTAACCCTTACCCTTACCCTAATCCTAACCCTAACCCTAACCTTAAACCTAAACCTAACCCTAACCCTAACCCTAACCCTAACCCTAACTTTAACCCTAACACTCACACTTACCCTTACCCTAACCCTAACCCTAAACCTAACCCAAACCCTAACCCTAACCCTAACCCTAACAATTGCCATTACACTAACCCTAACCCTAAACCTAACACCAACCCTAACCCTAACCCTAACCCTAACACTAACCGTAAATCTTACCCTTACCCTAAACCTAACCCTAACCCTTACCCTAAACCTAACCGTAATCCTAAACCTAACCCTATCTTTACCTAAACCCTAACACTCACCCTAACCCTTACCGTTACCCTTACCCTAACCCTAACCCTAACCCTAACCCTAAAACTTACCCTTACCCTAACTCTAACCCTAAAGCTAACCCTAACCCTTATCCTAACCCTAACCGTAACCCTAACCCTAACCTTTTACGTAACCCTAACACTAAATCTAACCCCTAACCCTAACCCTTATCCTAACCCTAACACTAAACCTAACCCCTAACCCTAACCCTAACCCTAATCCTTACCCTTACCCTCACCCTAAACCTAACTCTAACCCTAACCGTAACTCTAACCCTACCCGTAACCCTTACCCTAACCGTAACCCTTAGCCTAACCGTAACCCTTATCCTAACCCTAACCCTAACCCTAACCCTTACCCTCACCCTAACCCTAAACCTAAACCTAATCCTAACCCTAACCCTAACCCTAACAATTGCCCCAAACCTAACCCTAATCCTAAACCTAACACTAACCCTAACCCTAACCCTTACCCTTACCCTAACCCTAATCCTAAACCTAACATTAACCAAAACCCTAATTCTAACCTCTAACCCCACCCCTAACCCTAACCCTTACCCTTATTCTAACCCTAACCCTAACACTTACCCTTACCCTAACGCCTACCCTAACCCTAACCCTAACCCTAACCCTAACCCTTAAGCTTACGCTAACCCTGAACCTAACCCTAACCCTAATCCTTACCCTTACTTTTACCCTAACCCTAACCCTAACCCTAAGCCTTACCCTTACCCTAAACCAAACTCTAAACCTTACCCTAAACCTATCCCTAACCCTAACCCTAACCCTAACACTGACCCCAACACATACCCTTACCCTAATGCTAACCCTAACCCTAACCGTAACCCTAAACCTAAACCTAAACCTAACCCTAACCCTACCCCTAAGCCTTACCCTTACCCTAACCCTAACCCTAAACCTAACCCTAACCCTTACCCTTACCCTCACCCTAACACTAACGTTAACCCTAACCCAAACCCTAACATTAACCCTAACCCTTATCCTTACCCTACCCATAAACCTAACCCTAAACCTAACCCTAACCCTAAACCTAACCCTTACCCTTACCATAACTATAACCCTAAACCTAACCCTAACACTTACCCTTACCCTAACCCTTACCCTTACCCTAACCCTAACCCTAAACCTTACCCTAACCCAAAACCTAGCCCTAACCTTAACCGTAAACCTTACCCTTTCCCTAACCGTAACCCTAAACATAACCGTAACTCTAACCCTAAACTTTACCCAACCCTAAGCCCAATCCTAATCTTAACCCTTACCCTTACCCTAACCCTAAGGCTAACCCTAAACCTAAACCTAATTCTAACCCTAACCTTAACCCTAACCCTAACATTAAACCTAACCCTAACCCTAACCCTAACCCTTACCCTAACCCTAAACTTAAACCTTAACCCTTACCCTAACCCTAACCCTAACCATAACCATAACACTTACCCTAACCCTAACTCTAACTCTAAACCTAACCCTAAACCTTACCCTAACCTTAAGCCTAACCCTAAACCTAAACTTTATCGTAACACTAACCCTAACATTAACCCTAACCCTTAACCTAACCCAAACACTTACCCTCACCCCTAACCATAACCCATACCCTAACCCTAACCTTAACCCTAACCCTAACCTCTAACCCTAACCCTAACCCGAACTCGAACCCCAAAACCTAACCCTAACCTTAACTCTAACACTTAACATTATCCTAACCCTAACACTTACCCTTACCCTAACCCCTAATCTAACCCTAAACCTTACCCTGAACCTTACTCTAACCCTAACCCTAAACCTAACCCTAATCCTAACCCTTACACTTACAATAACCCTAAACCTAACCCTAATCCTTACCCTAAACCTAACCCTAACACTAACCTTAACCCTTACCCTTACCGTAACGCTAATCCTAACCCTAACCCTAACCCTAACACATACCCTTACCCTAACCCTAACCCTAACCCTAACCGTAACCCTAAACCTAACCCTAAACCTAACCCTAACCCTAACCGTAACCCTAAACCGAACCCTAAACCTAACCCTAACACTAACCCTTACCCCAAACCTAACCTTAACCCCAACACTAAACCTAAACTTATCCCTAACCCCAACCTTGACCCTTACCCTAACCCTAACCCTAAACCTAACCCTAACGCTATCCCTTACCCTAAACCTAACCCTAATCCTAACCCTAACTCTTACCCTTACCCTAAACCTAACCCTAAAACTAAAGCAAACCGTAACCGTAACCGTTAACTTAACCCTAACCCTTACCCTTACCCTAACCCTAACCCTACCCCTAAACCTAACCTAACCCTAACCCTAACCCTAACACTTACCCTAACCCTAACGCTAATCCTAACGCTTACTCTAACCTTAACCCTAACTCTAACACTTACCCTAACCCTAACCCAAACCCTAACCCTAACACTTATCCTAACTATAACCAAACCCTAACGCTAACCCCTAAATTTAACCCTTAACCTAACCCTAACCCTACCCCTAACCCTTAACCTAACCCTAACCCTTACCCTAACCATAACCCTAACCATAACCCTTACCCTTACCCTAACCCTAACCCTAAACCTAACCTTAACCCTTACCCTAACCCTAAACCTACCCTAACCCAAACCCTAAACCTTACCTAAACCTAACCCTAATCCTAACCCTAACCCTTACCCTTACCCTAACCCTTATCCTTACCCTAACCCTAACCCTAACACTAACCCTAACCATAACCCTTACCCTTACCCTAACCCTAACCCAAACCTAATCTAAACTATTACCCTTACCCTAACCCTACCCCTAACCTTAACACTAAACCTAACCCTAAACCTAACACTAACCCTAACCCTTACCTTTACCCTAACCCTAACCCTATCCCTAACCCTAACCCTTACACTTACCCTAACCCTAACCCTATCCCTCAACCCATCCCTAACCCTAAATCTAACCCTAACCCTAAACCAATCCTTAACTCTAAACCTAACCCTAACCCTAACCCTTACCCTTACCCTAACCCTAAACCTAAACCTAACCCTAATCCTAACCCTATCCCTAACCCTAACCCTTACCCTTACCCTAACCCTAACCCTAACCCTAAACCTTACCCTAAGCCTAACCCTTACCCTAACCCTAACCTTAACCCCAACACTAAACCTAACCCTAACACTAAACCTAACCCTAACCCTTAACCTTACCCTAACCCAATCCCTAAACCTAACCCTAACCCTAACCATAACCCTTACCCTAAACCTAAACCTAATCCTAACTCTAACCCTTAACTTACCCTAACCCTAACCCTAACCGTAAAACTAACCCCAACCCTAACATTAACCCTAACCCTAACCCTAACCCTTACCCTAACCCTAACCCTAATCCTAACCCTAACCCTTCCCCTTACCCTAACCCTAACCCTAAAGCTAACCCTAACCCTAAACTTAACCCAAAACTTTACCCTCACCCTAACCCAAACCCTAACCCTTAACCTAAACCTTACCCTTACCTAAACCTAACCCTAATCCTTACCCTAAACCTAACCCTAACCCTAACCTTAACCCTTACCCTTACCATAACGCTAATCCTAACCCTAACCCTAACCCTAACACATACCCTTACCCTAACCCTAACCCTAACCCTAACCGTAACCCTAAACCTAACCCTAAACCTAACCCTAACCCTAACCGTAACCCTAAACCGAACCCTAAACCTAACCCTAACATTAATCCTTACCCCAAACCTAACCTTAACCCCAACACTAAACCTAAACTTATCCCTAACCCCAACCTTGACCCTTACCCTAACCCTAACCCTAAACCTAACCCTAACGCTATCCCTTACCCTAAACCTAACCCTAATCCTAACCCTAACTCTTACCCTTACCCTAAACCTAACCCTAAAACTAAAGCAAACCGTAACCGTAACCGTTACCTTAACCCTAACCCTTACCCTTACCCTAACCCTAACCCTAACCCTAAACCTAACCTAACCCTAACCCTAACCCTAACACTTACCCTAACCCTAACGCTAAACCTAACGCTTACTCTAAACTTAACCCTAACTCTAACACTTACCCTAACCCTAACCCTAACACTTATCCTAACTATAACCAAACCCTAACGCTAACCCCTAAATTTAACCCTTAACCTAACCCTAACCCTACCCCTAACCCTTAACCTAAAACTAACCCTTACCCTAACCATAACCCTAACCATAACCCTTACCCTTACCCTAACCCTAACCCTAAACCTAACCTTAACCCTTACCCTAACCCTAAACCTACCCTAACCCAAACCCTAAACCTTACCTAACCCTAACCCTAATCCTAACCCTAACCCTTACCCTTACCCTAACCCTTATCCTTACCCTAACCCTAACCCTAACACTAACCCTAACCATAACCCTTACCCTTACCCTAACCCTAACCCAAACCTAATCTAAACTATTACCCTTACCCTAACCCTACCCCTAACCTTAACACTAAACCTAACCCTAAACCTAACACTAACCCTAACCCTTACCTTTACCCTAACCCTAACCCTATCCCTAACCCTAACCCTTACACTTACCCTAACCCTAACCCTATCCCTCAACCCAACCCTAACCCTAAATCTAACCCTAACCCTAACCCTATCCTTAACTCTAAACCTAACCCTAACCCTAACCCTTACCCTTACCCTAACCCTAACCCTAAACCTAACCCTAATCCTAACCCTATCCCTAACCCTAACCCTTACCCTTACCCTAACCCTAACCCTAACCCTAAACCTTACCCTAAGCCTAACCCTTACCCTAACCCTAACCTTAACCCCAACACTAAACCTAACCCTAACCCTAAACCTAACCCTAACCCTTAACCTTACCCTAACCCAATCCCTAAACCTAACCCTAACCCTAACCATAACCCTTACCCTAAACCTAAACCTAATCCTAACTCTAACCCTTAACTTACCCTAACCCTAACCCTAACCGTAAAACTAACCCCAACCCTAACATTAACCCTAACCCTAACCCTAACCCTTACCCTAACCCTAACCCTAATCCTAAACCTAACCCTTCCTCTTACCCTAACCCTAACCCTAAAGCTAACCCTAACCCTAAACTTAACCCAAAACTTTACCCTCACCCTAACCCAAACCCTAACCCTTAACCTAAACCTTACCCTTACCTAAACCTAACCCTAATCCTTACCCTAAACCTAACCCTAACCCTAACCTTAACCCTTACCCTTACCGTAACGCTAATCCTAACCCTAACCCTAACCCTAACACATACCCTTACCCTAACCCTAACACTAACCCTAACCGTAACCCTAAACCTAACCCTAAACGTAACCCTAACACTAACCGTAACCCTAAACCGAACCCTAAACCTAACCCTAACACTAACCCTTACCCCAAACCTAACCTTAACCCCAACACTAAACCTAAACTTATCCCTAACCCCAACCTTGACCCTTACCCCAACCCTAACCCTAAACCTAACCCTAACGCTATCCCTTACCCTAAACCTAACCCTAATCCTAACCCTAACTCTTACCCTTACCCTAAACCTAACCCTAAAACTAAAGCAAACCGTAACCGTAACCATTACCTTAACCCTAACCCTTACCCTTACCCTAACCCTAACCCTAACCCTAACCCTAAACCTAACCTAACCCTAACCCTAACCCTAACACTTACCCTAACCCTAACCCTAATCCTAACGCTTACCCTAACCTTAACCCTAACTCTAACACTTAACCTAACCCTAACCCAAACCCTAACCCTAACACTTATCCTAACTATAACCAAACCCTAACGCTAACCCCTAAATTTAACCCTTAACCTAACCCTAACCCTAACCCTAACCCTCAACCTAACCCTAACCCTTAGCCTAACCATAACCCTAACCATAACCCTTACCCTTACCCTAACCCTAACCCTAAACCTAACCTTAACCCTTACCCTAACCCTAAACCTATCCTAACCCAAACCCTAACCCTTATCCTTACCCTAACCCTAACCGTAACCCTAACCATAACCCTTACCCTTAACCTAACCCTAACCCTAAACCTAACCCTAACCCTAACCGTAACCTTAACCCTAAACCTAACCTTAAACCTAACACTTACCCTAACACTAACCTTAAACCTAACCCTAACCCTAATCCTAACACTAACCTTAACCCTAACCCAAACCCTTACCCATACCCTAACCCTAACACTAACCCTAACCCTAACCCTTAACCTTACCCTAACCCTAAACCTAACCTTA